>CM035204.1:16515808-16530275 GCA_020233015.1 Callinectes sapidus
AGAGAGAGAGAGAGAGAGAGAGAGAGAGAGAGAGAGAGAGAGAGAGAGAGAGAGAATACGGAAACAGAATGGAAGACAAACGCAGCGAAAGGAAGAGAGGCGGAAACAAAAATGGCTGACTGAGATAGACAACCTGCAAGTCTGCCAGCGGAGCATCCAGTCAGGCGGAAAACAAGCTCCTGACCATCCCAGACACCCGGAGAGCAAGTCATCCACTCAGGCAACAACACACCCAATCAGTCAATCATTCATCCTGTTACTCAGAAAGCATGCCAATCCCACATCATAGAAATTGAACATTCAGTCATATTCTTAGCCTTTCAGAACGCCAATCAGGTGAAAATGTTACGAAGAAAAGAGTAATCTGAAAACAAACAAGCAAGCCAACTATCCAGGAAGCAATTATCTATCCATCTCTGAAAAAAAAGGAGAAAAAACTTGAATCTTGTTAAATCTTTTTCAGGTACTGCCATCTCAGTGTTTTTTTTAAATTTATTTTCTTTATTCTTATCCACGTTTTATTTTGTTACTAATCGGAATCCCTTCTTATATAATAAAAAAATGTAGTCACCCAGCGGCCAACCAGATAAAAAGACAGACAAAGACACAAGCAAGACAGAAAGACAGACAGAATAACATAAAAAAAAAAAAAAACAGCCAAACATAGACAAACAGCCAGTCAACACATAAACTGAACGAAACATTTTAATCAGACATTTATCTAATTTGGTTCGTCAGCATTGAAAGCCAACAGGTGTGAGTAATGAGGTTTGTTGCAGGACAATGTTGTCAGATGAACGAGAGAGAGAGAGAGAGAGAGAGAGAGAGAGGAGAATCAACATACATAAAGAGCTAAGCACAATGGAAATACTGGGAAACATTGGAAACACACACATACACACACACACACACACACACACACACACACACACACACACACACACAGACAAGGTTGCCAATTACAGTTTACTCTATACCGGAGCAGCGAGGTGAAGTCCACTTGACTTCCCTAACTTGAGGTGAACAGCATCCTTGTATGCGTCCTTCCTGGATTCACCCACACCGGCCACCATCCTCTGCTCGCCTACTGCACAAAGGGAGAGAGAGAGAGAGAGAGAGAGAGAGAGAGAGAGAGAGAGAGTGTGTGTGTGTGTGTGTGTGTGTGTTGTTGGGTCATCCATGGTGCTCTACATTGTAAGCAGTTCTAACTCTAGTGCATCCTTCCATCTCGCATTTGTTCGTTTTCTTTCTCCTTCTCGTCTGTTCATATTTCAGTTTTTTTTTTTTTTCATCCGCATGACCCTTATCTTCTTCCCCTCCTCCTCCTCCTCCTCTTCCTCCTCCTCCTCCCTTTCCTAACACTCGTTCTTTTTCTTTCATTTTCTGTTTCTACTCTTTCTCCTATTTATTACTACAATTACGTGTTATCCGCTATTTCCGAAGCCAGAACACCTTTTTTCCTTCAGCTTATCGCCTTTCAGAACCGCTAAGTTTACTATAGATCACGTGCAATGATGGGGACACTCACGCAGTTCCCATTTACAAAGAGGTTGATCACGCAAAATGACAAATAATGTATACTTGAGTCGTGTTCTCTCCTTGTCTCTCTTACTCTTATTACACTGACTTTGTTGTGATTAGGGGGTCGTCATCAGAAGGAAACATGTGAGTGGTTACCAGTTCAATAGGTAGAAGAGGAAGGGATTTATTCTTTGATCCGTCCACCGCCACTAATCAGTCAGTTCCTCGACCCCATGGCTTCCTTACGTAGGAAACCAGAAATCACTCCCGCGCAACCCTTTCTCATCCCAGACTGATGCATATTCCGTTCCCTCTCTCTCTCTCCGTTTCCCTCGTCCTATTCGCCTGTTCCTGGGTAATAAAAATTTGAGTGCACATTATATATATTTTTAAAGTTTACAATTATGTGAGGACGATGAGGTACATACAGTCCACCGGTATTATCACTGTACGAATGTTTCTGTAAAACTTTTATGAGCTATTTATTATAGAGAGTAATTAACGTGGGAGGCCGTGTCAAAGGTGAGTTATTATGCATGATTAGAAAACGCGAGATGGGGCGCTAGTTTTTCGTTTTGATTTAGTATTTTTTTCTCATCACGCGCCGGCCGCTGGTGACGTCAGTGGGCGGTGGGCGGTGGGCGGTGGGCAGGAGGCTTTGATGTCACGATGAGGTTTATGAGGCAGTGGGTAGATAATGTGTTTCTTTCTATACATGGCTGACTATTGGCTCTTTGTATACCAATGGCAGTGGTGGTGGTGGTGGTGGTAGTGGGGGTGACGGGAACAGAGGTAAGTTAGATATGTATGGTTTGTGGGAGCTGAAATGGAACGCGTGGGACGAAGTGTGTATACGTGTTTCATTATTTTATCGGAATAATAATGGGTGATTATTTTTTCCCTACAGTTCGAATTGTACTGATTATCTTTAACTCACTCACACTCACTAACGGGATTCATCTGTCACGCGATGATGATGTGAAAATTAATGTACTTGACAGTCAATACTATAGCTGCATTATAGCTCGAATCCTCACTGCAGATGAAAATGTGCCACCAAAAACAGAAAATAGCTTCCAGGGCCTTTACAAATATTTAACTTACTAACATTTACAGCAACTAACACAAAGAACACCCAAACAGGAAAGCTGGCAAGTATGTTCATAACTTGAGTGACTCATTACATGGTTCCGAAAGATGGCAAGCTGAAGGGTAAGTAAAAATGTAGAAGTAGTAATAAATAGAGGCTGGAGGAGGAGCAGGAGGAGGATAAGAAGGAGGATTTAAAACAAAAATAAAAACAAATGATAACCTCAAATAAAAAAAGAACAACACTCTGGCTTGGATGCTTGGATGCTTACTCTTGTCTTTGAAGGAGTTTATATTCCAGCTCTTAATGTCTTTTCACTTTCTCTGTTCTCTTCTTCTCTCTCCAGCCTTCCATTTTATTCCTCCCTAACCTCCAGCACTTTCATGTTATCTTCACTTCCTTTCTTCCTGTTCTTCTTTCTTTCCTTCCTTCCTTCTTTCCTTCATTCCTTCTACCTTGGTTCCCTTGCTCCCCTCACGCTGCTCTGCATGGCAAAACCTGTTATGCTTTTATCTATTTGCACTTTTTATCATTTCCCATTCCCCCTTCCTTTCTTTCTTCTTTCCCTTCCGCACTCTTTCCTTTCCTCCGTCTCTTCCTTTTTCTCTCTTAGTCAGTTAATATATTAAGCATATGAAAATTGAAATGGAAATAGGTAGTAGTAGTAGTAGAAGTAGTAGTAGTAGTAGTAGTAGTAGTAGTAGTAGTAGTAGTAGTAGTAGTAGTAGTAGTAGTAGTAGTAGTAGTAGTAGTAGTAGTAGCAGCAGTTGTTGCTGTAGTAGTAGAATAGTGAGAATAGGACACACTTAAGAAAAAGGAAACAAATGAACTACTCTTCACTACCACTTCACTATCACATCATCAAAGCAACCAAAATTACTTTTCGAATGTTGGTTCCACTTCATTAAAATATTTAAGCCGCAAGCGATAAAGAATTAGTTTCCATATGTCTACAGAAATAGTTGGGTTCGAGCAAACACTTCTTCACTGGCGATCCAGAGAAGAAATGTGGTGAGCTTCCTCTCACTGCCGTGCTGTGGAAGTAAATTTCTAAATACTCCACGTGATCAGGACCACCAGCTGTCTGAAGCAAGCGTAAGGAAAGTGTGAAAAAATATCTATATCTATATTTATCTATCTATATATTTATACATTTATATTTGTATTTATATTAGAACTATTACCCACAGCAAATAAATATCACAATCAATAATTATTTAGTTTTTCTATTCGTTTAGTTATCAACCAAAACATTGTCATCTGTATTTAACTTTCATATTCTTCTTTCCTACAAGGTGCAGAATGTGATACACTGCCGACACCTTACCCAGGGGAAGAGTTGGAGAGGTTTTGTGTTATACTGGTGCAGAGGGTAAGGAATTACGCATGATGCAGCCTTGGAAGAAAGGCCTGGTGGTCTTCGGTTTTAATGTTGGCATCCCAGTCTGCCTGGCACTTCCTATCATTAGTTGGAAAAATGCAGCGGTAGAAAGTGGAAGAGTGAGACGAAGCAATGTTTCAAAGTATGAAGTATTCATTTGATTTTCCAATCACTCTCCAACAAATTGCGTCGTTCATATTTTCACAGCTCACATTTTTCCCCCAGTGATTGATATACATACTGCAAGTGAGGTGAAAGGTCACTGTCATAATCCCATTAAAGTCAGAATTTTGCAAGGCACGATTGTCTCGTGCAATCTGCCCTTCATTAATGATATCCATAATTGACAATGTTGTGCTAACTCGTGAATAGATTAATAACTATTGCCTTTTCCTCTACCTCAATCGGTACAAGATTATTGAAAACTGTAATTACATAAAGACACGAGTGGCTAAACATTATTGAAGTCTTAACATTGTACCCAGTGGTTTCGAGAGAATTTATTGTTCCATAATGTCTCAAGTCCTCAGTACAGCAATCTATCAAAAAAACAATCTTCCAGTCAAATCTTCATCGTTCTTCAATAGCACCCAAACAGGTCCTCCTTTACAGTGAGCAATCTTCGGGTCTCCTTCACCAAGAACCTCCTCTGGAAGTTTCATATCGCCCCACTTGCTGAGTCAGGTTCAATGATGATGGGCGTCCTGTATCATCGCCAATTATTCTCCCCCTCCTAGATGCCGGCTCCGTGCGAGGGTTTCCATTCGCTCATATATGGAGTACGTCTCTCATGTGCGGGGAAGCTCCACTCACACTGCACTTCTAAACAAGGTGAAATCAAAGGTTATTCGTATCATTAACTCCCCTCCTTTCATTAAGTCTTCAGTCTCGCACGGCCGGAGTGACAGGTCTCATCGTCTGCTGCCTTCTAACGTTTTCATTATGAATACACTGCATCCCTGGGCTTTTATGCTTCGGGTTTTTTGATCCGCTCTGCCTTATATCTCCGCTACATAGAAATAAAAACTCTCTCTCTCTCTCTCTCTCTCTCTCTCTCTCTCTCTCTCTCTCTCTCTCTCTCTCTCTCTCTCTCTCTCTCTCTCTCTCTCATCACCATCATCATCTCGTCCCCACTCAGCTGTAAACTCATATAAGCAAACGCATCGAAAAATGTTCGGGTTGTTTTGAATATGCAAATAGGGAGGCTGGCCCGCATTGTTTGTTCTCTAAATACGACAGAAATTCTCCAGTTTTCAGCAATATTATGTTCTGTCCGGCAGTGACGCGCTCCAGTGATGTCTGATAAGCCTTGTCTTTCACTGCACTTCTGCCAGACTCGTTTTTACATGTTCGTAGGTAAATGGGTGTTAATTTGCAAGGTAAAAATGAGTAGTTGTCAGTTTCGCTTCCACTTTTCCTCTACCGTATCCTGAAGACTGATATAAGAGGTGGTTATGGCTATTAATTTGGGTTTTGTTTGCTCTCTTGTTTTTCTTTTAATTTTCTTTTAAGTATGATTTTTTTTTTTGTGTGTGTGTGTGTGTGAGAGGACGAGAGAGGTAAAAACAATAAAGAAAACATATAAGACACAAGGATTTGATTCTAATGTTTGCTTATGGAAGTAGAGAGTCACGGATGGCACTTGACTCAACGAAGCGCCACAAATATTCGATAAAGCACCATTTGGCCTCTTGAGGGAGGAAGAAGGTGCATGGGCGTGGCGGCGGGAAATGGCAGGCATGATGGGCAGGGAGCTGGAGAGAGGGTGGGTATGAGTCCAGTGGGTCCTGGTCACGTCAGCTGAACAATGTGTGGGCGTGGCCAATACTAGCAAAGGGCGTGGTTGGTACAGAAGGAGCGAGTATGAGTCTTGACGGTGGTGGTGGTGGTTGTGGTGGTGGTGTGAGGGAAGGGACAGAGTGAGAGGCGTTAATGGAGTGGGACGGAGGGTGAGGGGACAGAGAGTTCGCGGTGGAGGTGTGGTTGGATGAACCGACAACTTTGAGAGAGAGGGGAAAAAAAAAAATCTTGGGATAATGTTGAAAGAAAAACACTCCCCTTCAAACAGAATAAAGTACGAAAAAATCTGCATGAATCCCTCGCCTTTCCTCTTTATGAAAGCAGCAATTTCTTCGGGCCAGTGCCTCCCACAAGTTGATGAGGAGACTGTGAAGCCAAACCTAGTCGCTTCTTCGCACTGCCATAGCGGAGGAGGAGAGGGGAGGCGGGCGAGCATTATACGGAGCGTCGCCCACAGACAATCAACCTTTGGAATCGTGGCAGCTCTCGGTCCCCGAACAAGAGTACACTAACGGGAACTCACCGCACCACCGCCCTCCACTGGCCTCCTATTAATCAAAACAGGTCCCATGGGTGCCTTGGCCGGGGACTAAGGAAGGTAATGACCACTTCTGAGGGAGGGGGGAGAAACACAGGGACACAGAATGGAGGGATGGATGGCAGGGAGAGTAATGAGGGGATTGTTAAACTCTGGGGGGGAGAGAGAGAAGCTAGGGACGGATTAGCTCCTATTTCCTTTCTTCCCCCTTGTCCCTCCCTTCCATACATCCCTTCCTTCCTTCCCATTCCCAGCTTCGTTCGCATCTACAGTGTCAGCACACACCCTGCCAACCACAAAGATGGTGCCTTGATCTACGCTGCTCGAGACGTCTTCAGAAAGCGAGGATGACATTAGCGACACCTAAGAAAATAATGATGATGATGATGTTACTACTGTCACTACAACTTCCAATATTATTACTGCAACTACTGTTAAGACTATTTCACTACTGCTGCTGCTGCTGCTGCTACGACAGAGCGGTGATGCGTAGGAATAGGTAAATCGAGAACGGTGAGTGAGAAATGCGACAATAACTCCTTAGCTACATTCATATTTACCATTACAGAGACTGGCTTCTAATGATTTCCAGATTATCCGTCAGCCACAGCATTGAAACCATATATAAACAAACAGATTATTAAGTGAAATTAAGCTATCATCACCCCCGATTAGCAAGATATTTAGAGACACCAATCTCGTCACGAGTTGCCTTTGTGTGTCACTAAATGTTTCTAGTGGTCATCACCATTTCCTTGGCAACAACACTACCGCTAAACAGTAAGTACCACCAATGTGTCTCATGTTTCAAGTCATTCATGCACAGTCTGATGTACAGCTCGTCTGATTAACAGTATTACTTGGTGGATGGTTCAACTAGGTGAGAGAGAGAGAGAGAGAGAGAGAGAGAGAGAGAGAGAGAGAGAGAGAGAGAGAGAGAGAGAGAGAGAGAGAGAGAGAGAGAGAGAGAGAATATGTTTATACAATCGTGCATCTCTACATATATGCTTTTTTGTATACAATTGTACATCATTTCGCGTTTTTTTTTTTTTTTTTTTTGCATAATTTGTTGCCCTTTTGAAGTGTTTCATGTATTAGCATTGCTGAGAAAATGTTATTCATACGTAAAGTAAAAAAAAGAAAATCTTCCACTGGTACTACAAAATTATTGTGAAGTATAAGGTCAACTAAATTTTATGTAAATGTTATGCGTTGAAAAGTTTTCATTTCTGTTGGTACCTCAAAACTATTTGGGAGGTCTTCCGTGCGCTGTACGTAATGTTATTATTTGTTGGCAAAAAATCCTACTTTCAGTTGGTCCATCAAATAAGTATTGTAAGGTAGTGAATTATTGCGTCCCTGGAATTCTGGACTGGCATGCGCCTCTAAATCACTTGTATAACTCATGGAGTCTTACTTTCCTTTTTCCCATAACAACTCTCTAGTTTATCTGGCATCGTTGTTGAAATAGTTCATTGTATAACTACAATAACATTATTTAGCCACAAATACTTGCTGTCTTCTTCACCTATTTTTAACGTGTAAATCATCACCAAATCGTGGTTTCATATTTATCATATTTGCAGTGTTGTGTTGCTTTACGAAGGAATCTAGCAGAGATATATTATCAATTTTCCTCGCTTTGTGCAGCCCCCCGCCTTCCCCTCGGTGACCTTTCATTTGCACCACCAACAGAAACCTGACAGTGTAAAAGAACACATGTTTAAATAACCGACATCAATATTTTCACCTTTTATTGTGGTTCATTACGGTGTGCAGCAACATTACAAAAATGTTGATGGCGCACAACTTTGATTCTATTACTACCCAAGGTTTTTTCAAATATATTTTATATCTGCTTCTATATTTTTTTCATTTCATATCTTTTTAATGGGTGCAATTTCAGTCATTGCATATAATTAATACATGTACATGCATTTTATATCTAATACTAGCACTCCAATTAACCATTCTGATTTTTTCCACAGAATCAAGCGCTTTGTTGGAAGCCACTAAGGTCACAAAGCATCGAATTTTCTCAGCGAGGCGGCGCCGCTACACTATTGTAATGTGGTCAGGTAGTCTTCCATTTATTTTCTTCCCATTTCTGTAAAGCCGACACGTGCTTCCCTCCCTGACTTTTATCTCCTGGTGCTTTCCTATTGCTTCTCCTGTTATTGATAACTGAAACGACATATTCGTCGAATTCTTTCTTTTTTAGCTATGTTATGTTCTCTGTCCGCCTCCAAGATATACTTTAATTTTTACTCCCTTCAATTTGTGCCTCTTTGTTGTGAAGCCTTATGTTGGTCTTCCGGCACGTAATAATAACACCATATAGTACTACACTATATATAACTGACACAGGGCACCTTTGTTCTCCGGTTGCTTTGATCCACACATACGTGCAGAAAAAAAAGTGTGTCTACACCCCACGACTAACATCTATCCATTCAAAATGTTTCTCTAGCATTTCTAAACTTCTGGCCTCAGTCAACATCTGCCTGAACGCTCTCCACTCTCCACCTCCACTCCGTTTCTGTTATTACGTTTTGTTTCTGTCCATCTACATTGCTTCACATGTGTTTATTTACTTGCTCAAGAGCCGTAAAGATACACACTGAAGGGTTGGGATACACTGCCTCTCGCTGCCAAAAGGGTTCGCGGCACGCAGGAAGAGACTTGCCCAGTTGCTACTCGCCACGCACGCTAGAGCTTTTTTTTCTTTTTTATGTATGAAAGGGTGGTGCTCTTAGTGGTGTTGTCCGTGAAAGTAGCTGCCTGAAAATAAAGTTTCCGTAAGATATTCAACTGTCCGAAGCTGTCTGGACACTGCATCTAAATTTCTAAAGGATAGATGGAAAAAAGGCTTGAAGGAAAAGTACAACCGGAATGGGGAAAGAAGACTGGAATGACCAAAGAAAGCAGCGTTAGAAACAAAGGTTTTCATCGTTTGAATACGTAGTACAAAATCATATAATTGTCTGCAATATAAAACGAAAAAGAACATTTAAAAAGAAGACTGTAAAAATAAACTCAAAAACCTCTTTAACATGTGATATGCTCATGAAAAATAAGCTTTCACATAATTAAAGACACCGAGATTTTCAGCCAAATGTATTTTCTTTCTCAATACACGGTACAAGTCAGCTGATGTCTTTTGAATAAAAGAACAAGTCCTTGAACATCATTGAACACATAAGATGGTGTCACGTTATGTCAAAGTTTTCAAAGATTTTTGTATAAAAAATAAAAAATAAAAGTATCAATGTACATTTAAATTCGATGACAAAATGATACGCAAAATGCAAGTACATAAAGAAAATCTTTGTATTTAGTCTAGTTAACATCAGTAGTTGAACGATTATCAAGGTTCACAAACACACATTGAAAAGATATATTGATATCTGAAAGAGAATTAAGTCTTGCGAAAGTCTTAGCGGAAAGAATCAGGCGTGAATATCCTGAATAAAAAAAGAAAGAAAAGTCTTACGAAAGAATATACACTAGCAAGCCAATATCAATCCGAAAATCTTTGATGCTTTGAAACTTTGAAACGGATGTCAGGGGCACAAAAGTAAATATGAAAGAGCCAGCTTTTATACATTTTACTGTTAGGTCACTGTCACTCAACTGCCAAAGATTAAGAGATGAAAACGCAAAAAATGAAATGCTGAAAATATATTACCTACAGATGCCACTATGACAATCAGCTCGTACTCCTTCCAGCTCATTGACACAACAACCCCCTTCAACACATCAAGATAAGACAACGTTACTCTAGAGATGAAGTGAATGAATGAGAAGTGTGAAGGCGTGAAGGAAGGAAGAAAGAAACACGAAAGCTGATAAGAAAAAAGTGTGTAACTCTATGTAGGCCATTATTTAGTGTAGGGAGCCACTGTTGGCGTGAGGAGCGCCCCTTGGAGAAGGCAACCAAGCCCCCTGTACAAGGCCGGTAATTGAGCGGAAGAGAAAAATGACTTAACTTCATGGGGCTGATCTGGCAAGAGGCGAGATGAAAACTTCCAGTTGAGATTCTTTGTAAAGGTCAAGCCGATAATATCTGGCGTGGAGGAGGGAAAAAGGTTGGGTGTCATTGAAGGAGAGGGATAAACGATAGGAGAGGTCAACAGATGGATAAACGAACTCCTGCCACACAACTCAGCAAGAATCATTTTATGTTTGTTCACTGGTAAAAAAAAATTACATTGTATTCCTTATGACACTTGATATTTACAGTGATCAAACAAATGAAAGTATATAACTGTTAAAAGAAATGCGTTAATAACTCACTGGAGAGAGAACACAAAGATGCGGAGCTGTCGTCACGAAAATTTACAAGCTGGACACTAGCTGTTAATGATTGTTGTAAGAGAGAGAGAGAGAGAGAGAGAGAGAGAGAGAGAGAGAGAGAGAGAGAGAGAGAGAGAGAGAGAGAGAGAGAGAGAGAGAGAGAGACTTGAGATCGTAAAATCAAAACTGAGGTATACTTTAGATCCTTCTCAATTATCAAAAAGGGAAAGCCAATGGTGAAATCTTTCAAGTGACTGCAGCCATATCTTTTGAAAGTTGCCTCTTAGGTTTGATACCGAAAAAATGAAGAGGATTTTCTCGACTCTTAACTGCAAAAGGAGACGATGATTGAGGAGCGGAGTCACAGCAAGTGACTTATATACAAGGGATACACCAACGATCTCTTGTAAGTTTTGAGCTTCGTGATTACTTGAAAACTTTCCATGCTTCCCTGTTTTTCTCAGAATTAACGCTCTTTTCTCGTTTCATTTTGAAGCAATAAAGCTGTTCTTGCCAGTCTGCACAACCCACGCGCATTTCACATTGTATTATTCTGAGTTCGTCATATTCTCTGCAAATATACTCTAATTAGAAGCTATTCACGCAGTCGTAATCACCAGTTAGTATCACTACAGCGCTATCTCTCCTGCTGATAAACAGCCCTGAGCCAAGACAAAATGGGAGTGGCACTCACAACATCTAATCTTAATAATCGTAACAGTTGAAATAACAATAATGGATATATATATGAACGGTAATAAATTAACAAATGTGGAATATAATAACCTTCATTACTTCACTTTTACTGTCACACATCCCACCTAAAAGTGATCATGGAAGCTGCAAGGGAGTAATGACCAGCAGGATTATAGAAGGAATTAGAGGCAGTTTTCATCAGGAGTAAGGACCATCAGGCAACATTCACGTCTTCATTTCTACGTAATTCTCGCCTCGCAAAGCCTCTTGTGCTTCACCTCAAGCGGAAAATCGTTTTAGGAAGCGATGATGTCGTAAAAATCAGTTTGTCGTTTTCTCTATTGTTTTTTTCTTCATCAGTCACGAACATTCCTTTCACTTCATCTCGTTTCTCTCCCAGTTGTCTGCTGCTGATTATTGCGAACCGCACCTCACTTTGGTCATTTTGAAGGCTATTTTTAGGATTTTGTTTTGGTATTTTATATATATTATACTATATCATATCATTTCATATCATATCATATTATGTATCATGCATACATACATACATATTGTTAAGTGTATATTCTGTATACAGTTCTATACATTTTTATCTATATTTTGTCTGCATTTTTTTTATATGTGTGGATATTAACTACCAAACCATGTCATTATCAATTAAAACGAAGCAAGAAATCTCTACACTAATTTTCATGTATACTTTGAAATTCAAAGTAATATTGAGCTCTATCATCATTAGCATCTCTCCTTTTCAATGCTCTTCATTTACCTCACTTTGTGAAAGAGACTCTTTCCTTTCCTTTTCTTTTTCATTGCTACTGATAGACCCTCCCGTACTGCGAGCCTTGAATGCCTGAGACTGGCGACTGTTTAACGAGCAGTGCGTCTGACCGGTGACTGTTGTGAGGGAGAGACAGGAGAGATGGTGAGGGGACGAGGGTAAGGGAGGAGCAGGGGCGGAGTCTAATTCATCAAGTTAATGTGAATGGCTAATTATGGGCGGTGATGAATGCTAAGAGGATGATTCAACAGTACGCTGACGGCTGCCCGCATGAATCAAACGGCGCCGGAAAATACTGGGAAGTGATAAACAGTTACGGCATTAAAAAAGAGGTAGGTCATGATTTTTACACACACACACACACACACACACACACACACACACACACACACACACACACACACACACACACACACATATCAAATGATACTCTATGGGATGAAATCTACAAACACTTTCACCTGTGTAATGAAGTACAAGGCCCACAAATGTGATTTCCCTGTGAAGGTAAGGAGAAGAGCGACGGGTCTTGACAGGTAACAAGACAGGTGGTAACTTGTGAAGGACGCGCCCTAAGATATACTCAACACTACACGCTCAGGTAAGGACGCGATGAAAGGAAGGCAGAGTAAAGATGTAAGGGAATAACAGGATTAAGGAAGCACTAAACCAGGGTAAAAAAGTGAAGAGAAAGAAAATATTGAGAAGGACGAGGAGTAGGAGGCAAAGAAAGATGACAACAACAATGACAAGGATGACGAGTGGACGAAAAAGAAAGGAACAGAATGAGTAGGTGCAGGATCGAGAGAGAGAGAAAAAAAAGAGGAAAAATTATAAAAATTGAAGGATGACAAGAAGCCACAAAATCATACCACACAGATGCATAAGTAACAAGACGTCTGCTTAATAGTCAAATGAACCACCTTCAAAATATATAAATAGGGAAATATTTCCTCTGTGGTGGAAAAATATAGAAGATAAATATTTCAAAGTGGCAATTCCCTCAGTTCTTAACGCTTTAGCCAGTGGCACAAAATTACAATAGTGATGAGCAGGTCGTTCTTTTATCCTCCAAGCCACCACTGCCACACTGGGGATGAACTCTAATCTGATGAAAAGAGACACTGGGAAAAATATTACATCGTAGACTGATTGAAAAATATTGGTAACTCTTGGGGAAGTTATAACGAATGCAGTTTTAACGCGATTTGTATTGTCAGTTGTATAATATATGTTTCGTATTATGATATTTGTGTTGTGTGTGTGTATGTGTGTGTGTGTGTGTGTGTGTGTGTGTGTGTGTGTGTGTGTGTGTGTGTGTGTGCGTTAAAGCACGTCGTTTTGTTTCTCTGGTTCGTTGGATTTTTAAAGATCTCATTTGTCTGTATATGGGTTTCTCTCTCTCTCTCTCTCTCTCTCTCTCTCTCTCTCTCTCCTCTCCACTCTCCGCTCTCTCGCTCTCTCTCTCTCTCTCCACTCGCCTCATTCTCCCATCCTCAACCTCTCCCTCTCCTCTCTCTCTCTCTCTCTCTCTCTCTCTCTCTCTCTCTCTCTCTCTCTCTCTCTCTCTCTCTCTCTCTCTCTCTCTGTGCTTCCAATACAATTACGCCAGTGATCTATATAATTACCCTCAATTAACGTTCATTTTCCAGCACGTCCGAAATCTAATTACTATACATGAACCTTCTGCCATTCAGATTTACTGCATCCTGCCACATCCGAACTCAGCCTTACCCAGACTAACCCTTTAATGCGCCCACTGACCCCACGCGTCCCTCTCTCTACATGACCGCCACCCTTACAATAACACTATGTAACCATCCCCATAGGTTTTTGCCATTCTCCTGTGTTACCTAGGATACCCTGATTCCGTTTAGTAACCTTACCTAACTAGAGTAAAAACTAAATATAAACTAACGTATGACTAGTTTAATCGAATATAACATTCCCTAACTTATACAATGTACTTAACTTCCCATTACCAACTTAACCAAAATAACAATTCATTTTCATCTTATTAAATTAAAAGTAGGTTTGACATAGATTTGCTTTGCGTATACATTGCATATTTTTATCTGACTTCATATCACCTTGATTAACTGATAAAACATAAGCAAATCTAATGTACAAAAACTAAAAACTAAGCTTACTTGTACAGCTCTGACATAAATTAACCAGACATATTATTATTGAATCATGATTTTGTATGTTCTGGCACTAGTACATTATGAAACCAGCTATTATCAACTATGACCTTTAATAGTTTTATGGGTACGGGTCTGTGTATTTGTGTGTGTGTGTGTGTGTGTGTGTGTGTGTGTGTGTGTGTGTGTGTGTGTGTGTGTGTGTGTGTGTGTGGGTGTG
>CM035204.1:16594259-16596759 GCA_020233015.1 Callinectes sapidus
AGCGCGTCTGGCTACGAATCCGTGGGCCCGAGTTCGATCACGGACGAGGACGGCGCGGACCTCACCCAGGTTTTCATCCTTCACTGGTTGATAAATGGGTACCTAGGGCAACCTAGGGAAGGTAAACTGTGGAAACCCGGATTTCATGCTGGCCCCATGTCCCGGGGTAAGGGACTATTCCACCACAGGCTCAAAGGCCAAGGAGACGGGAGATGAGCTCCCGCAGCTACGCGCTGATACAGCGTAAGCCCCCCACTTTACCTTTTACATAACCCCTAGGTATGGCATACCCATCCTGGGTATCATGGCAATGTTCAACAACTTAGACTAAACACACTCCTAGGGATGGCAATTTATAATTCTATCCACTATGGATATGAGGGCAGAGTAGAGGCAACACAGGTCAGAGTTAGACCTATCAGTTTCCCCTCTCCTGTGCTTACACCTTCTTGCCTTTCAGGTCTGAGTACATCTCCCATAAACTTATCGAATTACCATTAATTCTCTGCGTTTACTTTTTCTGTCTGAGTCAGTTTTGTAGGGACCTTCCCATAAATCCCTCTCAAACTTTTAACCTCGTAGCTACATTGGTATTGATTTCTAACTTGTCGGTATTCCTTCTCTTATTTTCTATTTCTTACATTCCTTCTTCTTTTCTTGTTTTTTCTTTCTTCTTTAATCTGCGTCAGGTTACCACACATTGATAACAAGAATTCAGGATTACTAACTGGAAAGAGCATCCATGAAAGTGTGATTAATCATATATGTGGCTTTGAAAATCTGTCTTAATGCAATCAAAGATTGAAGAATTTCAAAATGTTTGTGAGATTCAGCTAAAATTCTTATCTTTGAAATAGCACTCTGTTGTAATATATTTGTAATGTGATTATCCTAAATTTCAGTTACACTTTCGCCGATTTATTAATATATTTACTTACCTATAGATTTATATACCTATTTATTCACTTTTATTTTATTTTTTGTTCTCCACAGGCCAGTGAAGTTCTCTCATCAACATCGGATCTTGGACTTACCCTACACGTGAGAGTTGTCAGTGCTAAGTGATTCTGAAAGCCAGTAGCAACCTTCACTCATTGGTGAGGCAGTCAATGAGAAACATTCAAGCGAGCCACTTTCTCTCCCTTTCTGCTAACTCCTACTACCTTGGTTCATTTCCAATCAGGAATGCATTTTGAAACATTTTGTACTCTAATCTGCAGGTTTGTAAAGGCTACAGAGATAATTAGTCTGGTTCTCGTGGTTGTTCATCGCTGCATACGATGTAGTCTGTTAGGCTATCGCTACAACTATAAAATGGAAACGACCTTGAGAATCTTTATAATGTATACCAATACAGTAAAAATATTCCAGATGGGACACTGACAGGTTTCAGGAGTGTTTCTCAGTTTTACCGCGTACCGACAAGGCTGCTTTTCACAATGATGACGCTAATTCTTCGTTAGATTATCGCCACAACAATGATAACGCCATAATAAATCTTAGTAACGTTCGGTGGAAATATTTAGAACAGTTGAAATTAGACTGACATGTTTCAGACACGTTCTCTCAGTTTTACTGACATAATGAACTAACAGCGGTGGGGAGTTTCCGACCTTCAGGTCATACAAACTCCCCAAGGACCAAGTCATTAAACCCACAACGCTGTTCAGAAATACTACTTTATATAACTATGTAAGTCAGGAATGAATAATATACAATATATTCCTAATATGTACTGGGATTTGTCACTTAAATTAAGGGGGGCTTGTATTTTCTGGTTTACCAGGCTTATGTATCTTCTGTACCCTCTCCTTTATCTATTGAGCGATCCCTTTCATAAAAAAAAAACTCATTCTAATCAGGAAGGATAAAAGATTTCCCAATTTCTTTATCTATATTATGAATTGGTGAAAAATTCATATATCAATCAACTCCTGTGGCACCCTGAGGGATGCATAGGGCCTCAATGAATTCACGCCACCACCATCTATCCTGTGCCAACTCCTCCAAATCCTCCCAACACTCTTCACCAGCTTCTCACCTCATTGTGCGCATCCACGTCTCCTTAGGCCTTCCTCTCCTTCTTCTACCCTGCACTTGCCAACCGTGTGTTCCCCGTACAATCACTCCCTCCCTTCTGAAGACGTGTCCTAGCCATTTCCATCGAGACAATCTAACATATTCATCTACCGGTTGCACACCCGTAATTTCTCTCACTCTATCATTTGAAACCCTATGCCACCACTTAACTCCTAAAATCCTTCGAAAAGCTTTATTTTCAAAAACCATGAATTTCTTATCCGATGTTACTGTACTATACCACGATTCATGCCCATAAATCAAAATAGTTCTAATCATAGTTTTATAAATTTTTATTTTAGTGTGTACTGAAAAGTTATTATTATTCCACACAGTTTTTAACATACCCATCGCTTGATTCGCCTTCCTTAACCTTTCTTCAAACTCCATTTTTAACGATCCATCCATAGATAAAAGCGTA
>CM035204.1:16601759-16605026 GCA_020233015.1 Callinectes sapidus
TATGAACAATTAGAAGAGAACTTAGAACAGAAGGGTTGGAAGAGGAATGGATGTGAGAAAGGAAGGAAAGGAAAAAGGAAAACATTCTCTCTCTCTCTCTCTCTCTCTCTCTCTCTCTCTCTCTCTCTCTCTCTCTCTCTCTCTCTCTCTCTCTCTCTCTCTCTCTCTCTCTCTCTCATATACAAAGCGTCCCATGAATCAATACACGTGCCGTAGTAATATCTTCATCTGTTGGTTCCTCAATAATGTGGTCAGATAATCATTCCAAGAGAGACGCCTTTTTGTTATGGTGTGGTCTGCCTCAGCTCATATTAGATTAGGATCCGTGTGTTTATCTGTTATCTGTCTGTCTGTGAGTTCCCCCCCCACCTCTCTCTCTCTCTCTCTCTCTCTCTCTCTCTCTCTCTCTCTCTCTCTCTCTCTCTCTCTCTCTCTCTCTCTCTCTCTCTCTCTCTCTCTCTCGCTCACTAATTCACACTTTTCTTTATCTTTTCTATTTTTTTTTTGGTTTCTAAACGTGATCGCTAGAAGTACACACACACATGAAAAAAAAAAAAATAAATAAATAAAAGTAAATAAATACATAAAGGAGATACATAACGGGAAAACTCAAACTAATCGTACACCAAAAAAGGAAATAAAAACATCAAGACTAAATTCTCTCTCTCTCTCCTTTTTTTTTTTTTTTAAACAACAAAAACATCATTACCAACAGAACCACAACACCAACCACCTTCATTCCTGTGTCTGGCAAACTCTGAAACTCTCTACCTTCTTATATATATTTCCAACTTCCTATGACTTGAGCTTATTTAAAAGAGAAGTTTCAAGACATTTGTCCCTGATTTCCGGCTAAATTTTTTTTACCCTTAAGGAAACTGGCAAATAAGTGGGCCTTTTATTTTCATTGTTTTTTTTTCCCCTTAGCCAGCTTCCCCCTTTTACATAATAGATAAATAAATAAAAAGCATCACCGTCCTTTCTCTACTCCCGTTCCATCCCTCCTTTCCCAGTCCTCGGTCTTACCTTCAGCTGACTGGCGCCTCTTCAGACCAGGACAGACGCACGACAACACCAGCCTCGGGGAATCATGGAAACAGGTGGACGCGTCTTATCTGTATTCGTGCCGGCAGTGTGCACCTTCCTGGGAGATGCAGCCATGTGTGATGCACCTGGGGAGGGAAGGAGGGTCAGGGAAAGGGATGTTGGTAGTGGTGGTGGTGAAGGTGGTGGTTAAGTCAGTGAGTAAACGGAGTAAGCAAGTACATGAACCCTATACTACTAATGTATTGCTCAAGGCTTTGTTTGATTTTTTCAGTTTTTAGTTTGTATATTATGTAAGGTGTTTGTCTAAGGTTGTACTGCCTTATAATATCAAATCATTATTGTTTTCCATCCTTATTCAGTGTGCGTGTGTGCGTGTGTGTGTGTGTGTGTGTGTGTGTGTGTGTGTGTGTGTGTGTGTGTGTGTGTGTGTGTGCGTGTGTGTGTGCGACTCCTCAAGGGCACCACAGGTCTACTTACTTTCTGCGTCAAAACCTTCATCAGAGATTTCAAGAAATAACACGTGCATCAACTTTAGTAAAAACAAAAGTTTACCACCGGACAATAATTAATTACAGTGCCTAGCGATATTATGGTAATTATTCTATCAACTGGATAATCAGGTAATCAGGACTGCCACACAACATTTTATTTATTTTTTGCTATGGAGGCTATTGTGTTAATTTGCTGAATAATGCAATGAGGAATGAATTCACTCAACCTGATGAGTTACGGTTTTTATCTTTTGGCGGACAATCAATTGGGCGAAATGAATAGGCTACAAACGCTCTATATTTCATTGTTTTAACATTTTTTTCCTTCTTACCTGCAGCACAAATGTAAAGTAAAAGTATTTTGTAAGTTAAGTGTAAGTAATGGTAGAGGAGAGATAGAGAGTCTTGAAGGCGATGTGGGGATAGTCGGTGAGGCGTGTGTCGACCTAATCTGGTAAGTGTGAGAGAGAGAGAAACTGTATCGTGGTCTTGATGTCAAAAGAATCTTCTGAGAAGGCGAAGGGAACTGACGACAGAACGGAGAGGATTAAGTTAAAAGATCGCTTTGTAGAAGTATTCCTGGAGGTTAGTTGACGTGGTGGAAAGTTTGACTTGAGGTGTTGAAACTATTTACGTATGCTATTAAGAGGGAAGGGAGGCTTAGGAGCAACTCGTGCCATGGCGGATGAACTTTTTGACCGAAATGAATGGAAGGTAGAGTAGTGTATTGTCTGCGCGTCAGTCGGGCCTGTGCACTATTTCCCATTAAACAAATTGACAGAGTAGAAATGACAGAAGGATATTTAAATTTTACAGCCAGTACTGTTCCGTTTCCTGTGTGAGCCATTGAGATAAAAAAAACCTAGTGGATCTTCATACGATAATGACGTAAATAGTTTAAGTTATCACCAGTAACACTTTTGATAGTACATATGAATGTCAATGTCATCGATTTTTGTTACAAAATGAACATTGCTTGCCAGTTAATAGATTGTTACTATGCATGACAGCTAAATGGTTGAAGATAGATATGCCTAGTCTAAAAAAATTAATGATGGGGATGGATAGCGCGTTCATCCGCTAAAACAAAACAAAACAAAACAAAACAAAAAACATTGGTTGGCCTTGCGGGCTGCCAGGCGTTTTATTGTACGCTCGTGCAATTTCTCACCTCACATTTCTAATTGTATTCTTGTTCTGTTCGCTTTCAATAGTCTAATGAAATGACATCAAGCCAATGCTACACACAATATTGAGGATTATCTCACTCTTTCCTCATTCCAGAAGATAAAAGGATTGAAAAAGAACACCACAGCATTGCCATGTGGTAATGACTGCTGGCTAATGAATGCTGAGAAACAGATCAAGAAAAGAAAGAGGAGGAGAGGGAGAAAATGAAAGGAAAAGAAAACAAGGAAGAAGAAAAAAAGTAAATAAACAGGAACTTGAAGCAAAGAAAAAGCGAATGGAGAAAAAAAGGGAAAAGGAAAAGGTAAAGAAGAAAAAGGTGAGAAGAGAAAAGAGAAGTGATCTTATGGTTTGGTGTTGGTTCAAATTGACTGGATTTCTTGTGTGCCCCTTTCTAACTTCTCACGAGGATTGATTTCAAGATGTAGTATGTCCTTAATTAACTATTCACTCGTGTATTTGCGTGAGAGAGTGCTTGTGTGTATGTATGTTTGCTTCCTTGAGCTTCTGTGAATATTCATTATGTACGAAGGTGTGTGTG
>CM035204.1:16607172-16638853 GCA_020233015.1 Callinectes sapidus
ACAACAACAACAACAACAACAACAACAACAACCATCACCACCACTCGCCATACATATTCATACAAAGAAGACCAACTGTATGTTTATCTTTTTAAGTGCCATTTAAATCTATACCCCATATACATTTTTACGTACCACCACCATCACCACCACCACCACCACCACCACCACCACCACCACCACCACCACCTCAAGGCTGAAAGTGGAAAGGCACCCACTGACCCGAAACGCTGCAGGGAAAGGGGGAGGTAGGGGGAATGGGTAATGGGGCAGGGTTAGGGGGTAGGGGCGTGACCTGTGACTACGTACTGTAACCTGATAAGTGTGACGTGTTCTGAGTACCGTGACCTGGTTTAAAAAAAATGATGCCCCGGGTGTTGGTGTGGCTGGGTATGGGTGGTGTGACGTGGTGTGGAAAGTGTGACCTGGTGTGAGTAAGTTTGATGTGGTTATTTTTTTCCTTTTGAATAGTATGGGTTTAGTGTGAGAAAGTTGGATGTGGTATTTTATTTCTTTCTTGTATTAAGGAGTGTATGTTTAGTATGAAAAATGTGACCTTACGTGAATCTGACCTGATATTGATCGTCACCTGTTGATAGTGTGACCTTTTATCAATTTGACCCCAAGAAAAGATGACCTCCATTTCAGAAATACAATAATACTATAACTTAAGCTCACTTTATCTAACCTAACCTTACTGATACACTCTCATCCTTATACCAAGATTAGGTTAGGTTAGATTAGGTTAAAGTATTATTGTAAGCCTTTCTAAATGGAAGTTATCTTTTTCTGAGGTCACTTGTAATGCCTCACACAGGTTAACCACATTCTTATCCTAACTGATACACTCTCACCCTAATACCAAGCAGGAATAAGAGTGATACTTATCCCTGTGTGACGCATTACAAGTGTGCCCTGCGTAGCGTGAGGCAGTGGACAAACAGTGTGACTAACAAGCAACACACTGCAACACAACACCTCACTTTGCACCGGACAGAAGCACAGGATTCCAATTAGCAAACCTGTAGAGTATAATCAGGTAAATTAATCAGCTGGAGGACATATGTAGAGAGAGAGAGAGAGAGAGAGAGAGAGAGAGAGAGAGAGAGAGAGGATGCCGAGAAGAAGTGGAATGGAAACAAAGTGACACAGAGACAGCCAGACACGCCGAGCAAAGATAGACAAAGTGATACAAGTAGACAAGCAGACACACGGACAGAAAGAAGACAAATAGACAGACAAGACAAAGAGATAACCAGACAGCCAACTAGAAAGAGCGAGCTGTAATAACGGGAGATCTAAAGAAACACACACACACACACACACACACACACACACACACACACACACACACACACACACACACGACATAAGGGAGGTGGTGCAATGAAAACAAATGTGTGCGTATTATGATAATAACACTAAAGAATTACCTAATGGTGGTGGGAGGCGAGACCCGCAACGCAAGGGGCAACCAGACCATTATCTAAGAGACACAGTAAAGCCATGAAAAATTATGAACCGCACTTGGGAAATAAAAAGAACACGAGGAGTCAGATGAGAGAGAGAGAGAGAGAGAGAGAGAGAGAGAGAGAGAGAGAGAGAGAGAGAGAGAGAGAGAGAGAGAGAGAGAGAGAGAGAGAGAGAGAGAGAGAGAGAGAGAGAGACTTGTGTCAACAAGTTCAGTGTTGCACACTCGAGGTGTGGTCCAGTGGGTAATGAGTGGTGACGTTAACACACTGACAGATAACTTTCTTATACTGTATTGATTCATTCAATTATTGGTTCAGTGCTTGTATTCTATTCTACTTTTACAAACAATGGTAGAGTAAATAGAATTACTGTGGAAATACTGTAGAAAGCCATCTAGAAAATTACTGTTAAGAAGATGAGCATTCTGTAAATAATTGTCCCTCTAAACACAACAAACTCCCTTTTAATTTTGACATAAGCATCTCCTACAGTTGGGCTTGCCCTCATGGGAGTTGAGGCGCAGCGACCATTGTAGCGCCGGAGCAGAGAGCGTGGCAGAAGTGTTGATGCCGCTGGGATTCCCTGCACTTTAGTTCCAATAACAGGGTGTTGCAGCAGGGTACACGGTGCTGCCAACTCGCCTCGCCATGATTCATGTTACCAGTGAAATTACGGACGTTGAAATTACAATTATGATCTCTTTATCTGACTGTTTTCATTCAAACTAACTGCAGTGAACAATATTTAACTCATCCACTGTGAAGCCTTAGGGATAGACATGAGGATAGGCAGTTAAATGAAGTTTAGACTGAGGTACAAAATAAGGATATATATACATTAAAAATTTGTTAATTATGAATCAGGAAAATTTTCAGATACTTTTTTGTTGAACGTAATAGTGTTAATTGCTTTCCCCGCGCAGAGTGCACTCACACACACACACACACACACACACACACACACACACACACACACACACACACACACACACACACACACACACACACACACACACACACACCAAAAGAAAAATCATCTTATCACATTCTGCTGACCTTTCCTACAATCCTCTTTCCCGTCTTCTTTCACCGCCACTTGTTTGTATGTACGCCCTCAACACAGATTTACTGCTTCATCACTCCGATGCTTTTACTCTCATCATACACACAAGTACAAGCTCTTCACACGCTAACAATATAGGCATCACAACCACTACAGCATCACAACCAACAACAACGCTTTCACTTTTTTCTCTCACTAAATCCCGCTATTCAATTTAACTATATTGGATGCCAGAGTATAATATTGGTCGGTGGCTCAGCTCTGGTACCTCAGCTCCAGTAGATGAGGGTGTAATGCCAAGGGTGTACTTTATTATATCTTTTAATCGTTCCATAAATACGTAGAGGGTTAAAGCTCCCCTCCTTTGCGAGCACTGCGTAATATTTCAGGACGTGCGGTGGAGAGCAGGGGGATGTGATGGTAAGGCAGCGTTAGGGATTTGAGTAGGGAGATACCACAAGTACCTTAAGATATCGTGATACCTCGCTAATATTACATCTACATTCTTTTTTCTGCTTTGAATATATCTCATAGTGTTAGGTTAGGTTTGGTTAACTTACGAGGACAAAACAAAGGTAATGTTAAAGTTAAGATTCGTAGTGAAAATTGTCTTGGAAACCTAGTAAATTTGCATTATGTAATGTATAATACATGTGCGAGTACGTGAACTTCAATAAGATCAATAACAAGACTGATTCATCCGTGCGTGGCAAGTTCTGAAGGTGTACGTCCTTATACTGGGAAGATGCCTACTGAGTCTGAACGAATTTTTAAGCAAGGAAAAAAACAGCACCAATTCTCAAGTAAACACATGAATCGGAATAGATTTCATTCAAACAAGAAAATTTTGTATATATAGATAGGAAAAACAGCCAAGGAAACCCCAAAATTCACTACTGTAGCTTTTGAAAATTATCCTTGGTAAAATCTAAATCGTTTATGAGTACGAACCAAACTAGCTGTGTGTGCACATCATATTATAGTGAGCACATACGGCAAGACCCTCTCCACGCTTTACTCTCGGTTGGACGCTACAACGATTATTGGGTTGAGGAAAAAAAAAAACCATTCCTCTTATCCCTTAAATGAAGTAGACCTCCTGAAGTTTCTTATGACTGTCTGTCTATAAAATCTAGTGAGCTTCATCACGTCACCACCACTAGTGACTGTCAGCTGTTGTAATTCCCTCGCTTGGGTTCCTTCGGCCATAGCTGATCTATCCCTGATCGTTGCGTAACCTTTCCAGTATGTCGATGTGGTTGACAGTATCTCAGTATCACTGAATGATTCTGGGAGATAGTCAGTGTCTCTTAGAGCCAATGTATTTCCTCCATAACATTCACCGAGTTTAATATGAAAGAAAATATTCAAAACCACATGATAATCATAAAAAAAATATAAAAGTTATAGAAAATTTTAGCAATATGGAAAATTATTTATTTGTTGTAATATGTAGTTACCACAGCGTTGTCTTAGTAAAATGACAAGTGATAGAAATAATGATTCCTGGTGGCTTGAAATAATGTTAGCAATTGTAACCACTCGATTGCTTTACTGTGTATGTACTCGTAAGTAGAATTGTTTCTATACAAAGATCTTTTCTCACCATCAAATTTAAGTATGCTATCTGAGTGTTTCTGCGAAAAAGAGTGCATTCATACTGTTATCTTTGGTATTTCGTCAAAATGCATTTTTTACAATCTCATTCTTTCGCTAATGTCGTTATTGCCTTGTAAATAACGAAACTAATGTTTGTACATACATACATATCATCTTTATTAACCCAATTAAGAAATATTATGTATGCAAAGTGCTAACTTGAAGACTAAACATTAACGAAAGAGATACAATACAAGATAGGAGGACTGTGACTAAGAAGCAATGAATAAGGAGGAGAATATAGAGTAGAATGGAGAAGAGACTGGTGGAGATCACCTGTCACCTGCGAGGAATAATAACAGGGAGTCGAATGCCACAGATGTCGATTTTTATCAGGAGAATCGTGATACCTGATTTCTTAAACATAGACCGGAAGCAGAGACAAAAGTCTTGCCAAAAAGATCGACATATTCGGTGATAGGCGAAGTCGCGCCCACAAAGTAATTTTCTCCATATATTGATGATAAGTGACAAATTGTCTTGCCTCAGTTCTCGACGTTAATATAAATGTTTTATTGGCGAGTTTTGGCAAGATTATGACTCGTTTTAGTACCAATACATACATATATATTTCAGATTTATTTTTCTTTTTTAGCTGCTTCACCAATACATGAACGTGTGAGTGAGTCAGTTGATTAGCTAGTGTGTTTTTGCCTGCACTGTAAGCCTCTTTGACTGTTTGCACATGAATCCAAAACCAATAAAGACTCGTTGTGGCGCTTGCAAGCGACCTCGTTGTGATCAATCTAGTCAGCGATTTCGCTCCACACCTCAACTTGTAAAAACAATAGCAAATATCCATTCTCTTTTACCTCTCCATGTTAGTATCGCAATGGATAGTATTCCCGCCAGTTTCGGGAGTGTGTGGGCGTTCGTTTGCTGTACCTGTTCGTTTTTTGTCACCGTGGGTGGCACAAGTAATTGGTGTTCCACTTGACAACGTTGCCCAAGCCTTCCCCACTGCCCTCCCACCACCAACCATTCCCTTCCTTCTCCCTTCGCCCACCATCACCCCGTCCCTTCCCATACGCCCACTTATCGCCGCAACTACGCAGATTGAAATCTTTCCGTTTCAGTTTCGTCCAAAAGAAATGTACGTTTATTTGAGTAACCATTAAAAGCGGTGGAAATGTTGATCTTAAGAATATTGTAGTTAGCCTTTAGGTGTTTGTCACGCGGCTCAGTGTGTCGTGTAAGAATAATAATTGATGAGCAGCGGGAAGGTGGTGGCCTTGTCACTTCTGCTTAGATCATCAGGTGATATAAGTCTTATAAAAACTATAAAGTAAATCAAATTTAATGAAACAACGTAAAAAGTATGGACATGCATAATGTACCCCAATGTAATAATCACTTGAGATACAGAAATGGAGGAAGTAAAAGGAAATTACAGTTGCATTCATACTACAGTGGAGCATGACCTAATAAACTTTGAGAAAGGTGAAAGAAAAAGGAAACCGCACACAATACGCATATATCATAATGGAATTCTATATTGGTGTGAGGTGGAGGTGGCGGTCACAGCAATTTGGTTTGATTCGCCCTGTTCTCGTGGTCGTCTTTAGGATCACGGGGACTGACAGGGGAGTGAGTTACATGGAGAGGTGAATCAGTCAAATGGTTATGGAATGTTCTTGAATGTGGAAGGTCAGAAATGCCTTTAATCCCCAGTGGCAATACTTATTTTCCTTTGTCACGCTGCTGCAAAACTGCGACGCGTCAATGTCACAAATACCTCAGGCGTTCAATCCAGGCCAGAGCAACGGATGACCGGAGTGAATCGACGCTGATCTCCTCGCCGGGCTCTGTTTACCCGCGTCTTCCAGAGTCCATCTGCACTGGGATCCACTCAGTGTGCCTGCACGACGGCAGCATTGGTACGAAGGTCACGTGAAAACGTACTTGACACAGACTTATTAATCAAGTCAACAAAGATTCCGTGCATGATTTATCAAGGAGCAAACAGCACGAAGCGCCATGCAAACACTGAAGAATTACGCGGCGGAAGGCAGAGTTGTGCCTCACTTCATGCCATCAATAAGTTTGATCATACGCTGCCAGACTCCCTTTAAGATTTTAATGGCCTGGAAACTTTAAGAATTATTGCACACGCCACCTTGTGAATCCACTAGTTTGCAATGTTTGTACTCTACGTCACAACGGAGGCAAGGTAACATGCACTTAGGAACAGGAAACACGTAACGCACTCGGTTGTCTGGAGGAGCCGACACACAACTACAACCAAACTTCAGTAGTTGCCTCGCTAACTTCCCCAGCTACTTGGACCATCCCTTCTCTCCGTGTGCTTACAGGTCCTATTGATCTTGCACTGCCTTCATTTTTCTGTATTTATTCCTTTCTCATAGTAAAATTTGATGGTCTTTACCCAGTAACATGACAGCAACGAAAAACACTTAACTCACTCCACCTCACGTCATCTCCTCTTAGTTTACTGAACCTTACCTTGCCTTGAGAAGAAATGAGAACTTTTACATTTACATTCCTTAGAGAGGTGTAGATTAAGAGGATCTGATAGATTGCTTTAAAATAGATAAAATAAGGGTGGAATAAGCAAGATTCTGAGAGGCAGTAGTTAGGATTTCATAAGAAATAATGGATAGAAGCTTGATAAAATTAGGTTATAAAGAACAAAAGAATAGGAAAGAAAATTAGTTTCTGAGGAGTCGTAGATGAACGAACAGACACTGATTGAATTATTACTGCTGAATTATTATAAAGATTAGAGAAATTCAAGGATGAAGGTGAAAGGCAGTTGGTGGGTAAGCTTCAGAACTGGGGCACATTTTTACCACGACTTTGGGTACGATCAGACGATTTTATCTTAGTTCATGGGCCCTATAGAGATTAGAAGATTGATGTCCAAAGACTGTATTATTTCAATCCCCAAATGAGTTTCTGAAGTTGTACAGAGTCGACAAATGATAAGCAGAATAAATTTGAAAATAAAAAAATGCGTTACAGTACTGAAGGAGTTAAAGTCCTCCCCACTATCACTACAAAACGACTTGCATCATATTTTTAGGGTGAATTTCTGCCTTTAAAACTTTGTGGCAGCAGCAGCAGCAGCAGCAGCAGCAGCAGCAATATTGGTAGAAGAAGAAGAAGAAGAATCGCCGTGTTCTTCCATCACACATTAAATTAAGCACGGCAGCGAGACTTTGTGCAGGACGGAACACAAAGGACAAAAACAAAAAAAGACTACGAACTCTGCCGTAACTTCCTAATAGTAAGGACGTCTTAATCTGCTCAGCGCACGTAATGGTCTTAGTGATAATTCCCCAATAGTTGCTCTCGACTTCCCTGCGTGCGTCTGGTTGGCTGCTTCCCTCCCTCTCCCTACCTCTTCTGGCTTCCTCTCCTCCCTTCTTACTATTGCTGCCATTGTTGTCGCCGCACTTCTCTTCTCTCGATACGAACACCACACTGAGTAAGGGGAAATTAAGTTATCTCCTTCGTTTAAGTGGAATTCGGCGAGACTGCAGTCGAGTGTTAAAGAAAACGTTGCACTGAACAGGAGTGACTTATTTAGACTATTACATTGAGTAAGGGAAATAATTTGCGCACGTATTCTGAAACATCTCCGTGCTTCATCTTCACTATTTCGAAGACTTTATTTGAATTTACGTGAGTTTTTAAGGTGTCTCTAAGTTTCTAGAGGCAGAGTGACAAGATTTATACATTATTAAGTTGAGAAACAATCTTGAAGACCCCGCTGATCATCTTTGTGGTCTTTGAAAATAGTCTTGGTGAGAGAGCCAAGGGTTTCTGAATACGAACCTTAGCACCTTTGCCCGAATACAATAATTCAGCTTGACCACATCGAAGTCAACTATAAAAGAACACGTTGCACTGAATAGGGATGACTCGCTTAAATTTGAAAATATGGATATGGATTTTAACAGGAACAGAAACAGATGTCCCTTTCTACTGTAACTGTGTCATCTCCGAAAGGTCAATAACTGACAAATAATGGCAACGTTTCTCTGCTGGTGAATGTGAACACTTGTGTGGAGTGGAGAAAATGATACTGGTTTCACTTTATTCCATCGTCAGACCTTCTTAAACCTCAGGAAAAAAAAAATAATAATAATAAAAGATAAGACTGGAAACGAGGACGGTAGATTTACGATTAAGAATGAAAGTAAGAGAATGCAATGATGAAGAACAGAGCTGAATTTACTCGTTGACAATCAGCATTCATCACTGTCCAGGAATAGAGAATAACCAGCTGAGTCCCAGGACGCCTTGCACTTTGGTCCTTGCAGAACAGAGAGCCCAAATGATGATAAATTACACATAACACAGGCACGGAAACCACACTTCAAATTTGTCAGTGGATAAACACTCGGTTCCACACAAGATGAACCTGTCTCACACCCACAATATATAACTCACCACCTTCACTACTGGGACACATTTTCATTTCTGCTTATTATCTATTTTATGCAACTACAGAAATCATTTGGAGATTAAAATAGTACAGGTTCTAGCCATTAATCATCTGACCTTAACAGACTCTTCCTAATGTCAATAAAATCGCCTAATTACACCCAAAACTCATGGTAAAAATAAATACCAATACTGAAGGGGTTAAGGACCACATTCTGAAACATCTCTTACCGCACTTCTATTTCCTTCCAGTTTCTGTTTGAAGGAATGTTTTAATGCTTAAGGTTCTAGTGAAAGATCAACAGCATTATTAAAAGAAGCACTCTGTGTAGCCTTGAAAAAGCTTCTGAAACGTTTCAATGCCGCGCCTTGACAACTTCCAAAAAGCCATTGGTGTTATACTTATTTTTGAAGGTATTTGTTTAAGATTCCAGTAAAAGATCAGCAAGATTTTTACTTTATTAACCAGAGAAACACTTAAAAATTCTCCTCTTCATATCTGTGGCTATTGTGAATGGTCTTGTTACGAAAACAAAGCATCTCTGAATGGCGGCCATGAGAGAGGAAAACGTTTATGAAGAGTGACTTGAGTGCGGCACCAGTATTTGCTCAACTTCCACCCGTGACAAAGGTCAAGGCTCATTCATCATACAACTACCTACATATCAGTCACGGGGCGCGCAATTTATTTTTGGCTGCGTCACTCTATTGATCGCAGGACGCACTACCGGGCACTATGCACCAAGATCTTGCTATACACAAGGCCACACTGTATGACCACAGAGGTGAGAAAGATAACCACACTTCCCTTCCTTAGAGTTTAGAAACGATCCCCCAGTCATAAGTCCTGCTATGCTTAGAAATTATCAGGTTTTTCTAAGATTGTTATTGGTTAGGAGTTAAGATCTAGAAAGACGCAAAATGATACGGAAGTACAACTAGATACTCAAATTTTGATGAGGTTAACTGCACACTACTGGACATTATATCTACAAATGAATGCAAGATCTTTAAGAAAAAGTGATAAATTTCAAGACCCTATCTATACTTTACAGTCTGCACCCAACAGAGAGGACGACCAATGTAAAGCTGATGAGTACACTGAAAGTAAAACATACAAATTTAAGATATTCAAAATGCGAAGTAAGTAACATGCGATCTGTTGTGGCGAACAATAAAAAAAAAAGGGGAAACCGAAACATCTTACCACTTATACAGACTATGAAGAGAAAGTAGCTATAAAAGAAGAAAAACAACGATTTGAACTGAAAAAATTAGAATAACCTTACCATTCGCGAGTTATCAAGATAGACAACATAAAAAAGACCTTCAATCTGCGTTTGAGCCTTTACGAATAACTGACACCCCGTGAACTCCATTCGTCTGCTCTCCACTTACCTCTGCACGGGATGATGGGAAATGAATAGCTTGGGTTCACACCTAAACACATAGCCAATGTTATACGGATGGCATAACAGTATTGAAGCAGTAGAAACAGTAGTAGTAGTAGCAGCAGCAGCAGCAGTAATGGAAGGAATTCAATGGAAGGAAGGGAAAGGGAAAAAAAGAAAGAGAGAAGAAACTTGAAAAAAAAAATTGGGGAAGAAAAAACAATAACTGAAAATAAAGGCAGAAATTGTCGCTATATCCGTACTTAATGGAAGGGGAAGACTTGGCCTGGCTTGGGCATTCAGGAAGAAGACTCTCAGGCCGCAGGAAGAAGGAACCTGAACAGTGTTATCTGAGAGAACGGACTTGGAGGTGTGGACAGCGAGGAGTATGAGTAAAGGTAAAGTATGAGTAAAGGTGAAAAAAGAAGACAAGAAATGGGATAGAATGAAAAAGGACGGACATGAGAGAGAGAGAGAGAGAGAGAGAGAGAGAGAGAGAGAGAGAGAGAGAGAGAGAGAGAGAGAGAGAGAGAGAGAGAGAGAGAGTCACACATGCGTACAATATTCTTTTTTTAAGCCAAAATAATGAGGGCTTTTTTTATTTTTTTACTAGTATCATTATCAACGTCATTATCTCCGACACCAGCCCAGCCTGAGGAGAGAGAGAGAGAGAGAGAGAGAGAGAGAGGAGAGAGAGAGAGAGAGAGAGAGAGAGAGAGAGAGAGAGAGAGAGAGAGGGGCTGTACCGACCTAACTTGTGTAAGCGAGCTCGAATTATTTAAGTTTACCATGGTGGAAAAGACGTCAACAACGGAGAGTGGGGAAAAATTCAAAAAGTAAAGTGAAGACGAGAAAGAAAATATGTATTATAGTGACCTCGACTAACTTTCTCCATCAAAACAAGGCGACCAGCGGAGGACAAAGGTGGCGGAGGTGATGGGGTTGGAGGTACTTGGAAAAAAAAAAAAAGTTCATGTTTGATGTAGAGAAGAAATTAAATATACGTAGTTATTTAAGTGCTAAAGGAAAAGAAGGGAGGAAAAATCAAGAGGTTGTTGTAAAGAAGAGAGAACGAAAACGGGCAGAAACAATAAAGGGCAACAGTAAGATGAGGAAAGTAATAACAAAGACAGTCACTCGAAACGCAAAGTGAAGGAGAGCTAGGGAATTTTAATCAAGTGAGACTGATGACGCTGGAAATGTAGAAAAAGAAACGATTGACTCTGCTAACAGAAAGAATATATTCAACAATGATTTAATTTGCACTGTGACTGTGAAATCAGATTCGAAACAATAAATTGATCCAATATGAGAAGGAAAAGTGATGAGTATGGTGGTGGTGGTGGTGGTGATGGTGGTAATGATAGTGGTAATGGTAATGGTACTGCCGCCAGAACTCGGGTGGTATTCTCAAACACTTTATTTTATCGCAACGACCTTTAAAACCCTTGAATAAAACTGATGATTTGTTTTTTAATGATATTTTCTTCTCCACCAGTAAAAAAAGTAAAATAAGATAACTAGAATCCAACTGATAGTGTGCATCACCTTCGAAAATTATTCTTTTGAGAGCTAAAAATGCTTTGAACTGCGTCCTTTGTTGTAGACGCTTGGGAATTTCGTAAGTTGTGTTCGTGTGACCTGATTTTTGACACATCTACACAAAATATTCATAGTCTATATGAAATAGCTTGAAGTTTTCACGGCACCAGTCCTCTTCCAGGTTTTTCTCCTTATCTTTCTTTTCTTTTTCTTTTCTACATGTGTTAACCATTTCTTTGGGATCCTGTGCGCCTATCCATCTTGTTCTAATTCTAATTTCTTTAGGAAGTGGAGTTTTCCTTTTGATTCCTTTAGCTTAGAGCCTCATCCCATTTCACTTTCCACTGACACACACACACACACACACACACACACACACACACACACACACACACACACACACACACACACACACACACACACAAGCGCGCGCGCGGGCTCGCATTTAGTTATACAAACTAAATTAATTTGTTATCAAAGACCTATTATATAGGATAGTAAATACATTATTTTTTTGCAGATGATCGTCTGATCCTGACCATGACAAAGGAAGAAATAATAAAGATGATGCGAAGTTAGCATGAGGTATGACAAGAATCACATCTTAACACCAATAGATTTAAGATATTGGCGTATGATCAAAAGAAAGAAGTTCAAAACTGGCGGGCAGTGTCGCGCGGTACTGCTTTCCCGCCGCCTGGCGGTAGAAGAGGGCGCGGGGCGCGGGGCGCTGGTGGAGAGGCAGCGATGTAAACAAGACACAGAGGATGGATATTTGTAGTGATATTGCAAAGCTTAAAGTGTCGGATGAGCTCTTCAAAGGTGTGAGGTTCCATGTCACAGGAAATGTATTCCAAGAGGTAAGTGTTCCGGTCAATCTAGTTTTATTGATATGACTCCTATCGTTAATATCACTGAAATAGGAACTGTTTGTTGCAATCCAGCCAGCTGTGTTTGTGTACTTCGAGTGTATCATAGTTACTGGAAGGCCTCTTGTTACTTGTGCCTGTTAGTGTGGCATCATTTCCTCTGATTCCTTGAGTGTGTCTGGGCCTGCGTGGTGTGGTGGACGGCGCCGGAGTAAGTGAATGTTGTAGTGTTCCAGCACAGCACTGCCCTGCCTCTCAAGCCAACCAGTTTGCCTCACCAGTAACACTCACCGCCTCACTGTTGATTCACATAGATCCTGTTGTCCGCCTCCACTTCCATCTGGTGTATATGGTGATACAACTTTTTCTTTAGAGATTATAGAGGCAGCAGCACTTAAAACATGCTCTAACACTGTTCCATTCATTTATAATTCTATGTTTAAAAGTGTTTTTCGTGTGTCATATTGCAGCCTGGTTTATACAGGTGTTTATTGTCCTCTTATGTTCATTGTGTTGATTTTAAAAGTTGTTTTAATTTGTTTTCCTGAGCCTTATAGAATTTTGAACACCTCAGTCTAGATTCCTCCTTTGCTTGTGTTCCAGTTGTGGTAAGTCCATCTGCTTGAGGTGTTTGTCTTAAGGTACATGGTTTGCTGACGATAATAATTTTGTTGCCCTTACTTTCTCAATTTTGGGCTAATGGCTATTATAATTCCTTGTCAGTGACATGACTACATGTGGTAGTAAACTCACTGCATTTTACTTCTATGTATTATTTTTGGCGCGGGTGAATATTATTACTTGTATTGATGCTAGTGATGGTCTAACAGGTATGGTGCACTTTGAAGATTTAGACTCAGTGATTAATTGTGGTAATTATTGTCATTGCTTGGTAATCATTATAGTTACTTCCACTACTCTTTTGTTTTTTTTATACTCAATATTTTGTTATTTTTATGTTTTTTCTTGATGTATATGTTTAGATGTTTTGCAAAAGAAAAACCATACATTGTTTTTTGTTGTTGCTTATCTTTTGAACTTTCTTTTGCAGGTATTGAAACTTTTGACCGATGGAGGAGCCAAGCAGGATGCCCACATCACAGACTACATGACCCACCTTATCACAGGAGAAGATCCAAATGAAAATGATATCGGAGAAGTAAAGGATATCTATGAAAAACCAGTGGTGAATGAGAGATGGGTTATTCTCTCAGTTAAATGTGGGAAACAGCTGCCGTATCCTTTAGATGTCTTTTTAATCTGAATTTTCTCTGCCTACTTGTGGTGGTGTGTAATGCATTTAATTACCTGTGTTACCTATTATTTTCTTCCAGACTGTATTTTCTATTTAATTTTCTGAACATGTCTTAGTTTCCTTAATTCAACCATACAGATGGAATGCGTTCTCCCCCGACACAACACAGATCTTTTCAGGAGTTACAGCATGTGTGTCTCAACTACCATATGCAGACACCGTGTCTGTGTGGGGCATGATAACATACAATGGAGGACAGTTTTCAGTTCAGCTGAATAAGTCCTGTACACATCTCATTGTGGGTAAACCTGATGGGGTGAGTATCCGTAGAGGCATCAGAGAAATAAAGCCTATTTCTTAGCTCTATCCTTCATGAATAATGAAAATATGTACATTGCACGGTAGTCAACAGTCAAGGCCAACTTCAAAGTCTTCAGGCCTTTGTAATCACCTTGGCTGGCTTCATCAGCCAAGGTCACAACTCCCCAAGTTATGTGACAGGTTTGATCTGTGGTATTCCAGAACTGTAAGTTTGTTTGGATTTTCTTACCTGTAAATGTTCGGAAAGTGGCCATGTCTTCTCTTCTTTGTTTTCCGACAATTGTTCACATAATTCTAGAATGCTTTGTTGTTGGTTTGTATTCCTTTAGCTAGTCTACTTTCATGTTCTTTTTTGGCTTTTCCTGTCAAGTTGGTTGCTTTCTTGTGAGCTGCAATGTAGTCTCAATAGTCCTGGTCGTCCTTAGTGTTTAGGTATCTTATCCAAGCATGGGTAAGTGTGGAGTATCACTTCTGTATATAAAACTGATTAACAAGTTGGTATTGTCTTTGAGTCTTGGGTTTGGTCTAATGTACACATTCTTGTAGGTGTTTTGAGTGCTTTCTCACAATTCCTTAGCTTTGGACAGTATTGTCTTCCTGTTACCAATAGAATCGAGCACTATCTTAGATAGTTGACCCTTCCCTTCTTCAGATAAGCTTGAACTGTTCTTTAATCAAGGTCGTTGCCAACTGAATGTCCTCTGTTGGTGTGCTTTGCTCTGGTAAGTTAGAGATGATGCCTCTTTTGTTCAATCTGTTCAAGTTCAGTAAGCCCTTGCCTGAGTTTCCTTGTGTCACTGAATCCAGAAGCTTGGGTTGCCTCTTCTTTCTTCGTGTTTGAGACTTGAAGCTCTAAAGCCTGGAGTGCGGCCGTTGTAGCACTGGCTGTGTCCAGCTTCTTTTCCAGCTCATTCTTGAGAACTTTCAAGTGTGATGTATCCTGTGTTGAAGAGTTGTTTGGTTCATCTTCTTGACTTGACAAATGTGCTTGATACTAGTTTTGCAATGCATTTGATTTTTTACTGGTGTGTTTAACTTGAGTTTTCAGGCTAGTTATCTCACCTGAATTGTTAGAATGCTGTATTGTCAGTTTAGCCATGTTCCTGGGCCTGGAGCTGAGCCACCACTGTTTTTCCTATTCACTTCACAAAATCTCTGCTATCAAAGCTTATTCCAGGTTCAAATCAATCACTATATGTTAATAACACTAATACTGGTCCCTGCTTAGTGCAAAATGTATTCCTGGATTGAAAGTGGTTAGGGGAATACAGGAGCCCCACCAGACACAACCTCTCCACCAAGGTTGCCAGATTTTAGGAAAGTGGCAAGTTTGCTGTTCTGATGAAGGAATTGCAGTTATTGCATTGTATGTATTTACTTTCAACAGGCAAAATACAAATGTGCACTAGAGAATGAGGAGGACATCACCATTGTGACTCCTGATTGGGTGCCAGATTGTATTGAAGAAAGAAGCAGAATTGATGAAACTGAGTATCATCCTCGTCTCTTAAAACTGCCCAAGTCACTAGCTAGCCAAGTACCACAACCGCAGTCCAGACCAGTCAGAGAACAAAAGAAAAGACAGACCAGGAAGGAAGAGCAGAAAAGAGAAGAGGAGAATCAGAAGATAGAGCAAGCAAAGGCAAAGGAAGCCCTGAGGAAAAAGGAGGCTGAGAAGAAGTCATTATTTGATGCTATTGAATTTAGTGATGAGGAAGAAGACAGTAAGAAAGGCTTCTCCTTACTCGACCAGCTGAAGAGCTCTCAAACATGGAGGCAACCAAGCACCAAACCCACAATGACCACTCGGATGTCTGCTGCAGCTGCTACTGCCACCTCTACAGCTGTGCAAGATAAGCCCAAGACTCCTCTAACAGCTCCTATTTCAGCTAAAGTTGTGACTTCACCCTTATCTCCATCATCATTACCCTCAGTTACACCTCAGTCAACTACTACCTCCAAAGAGTCTGCCAAGACACCAAGTGAAGGACTGGCTGCTCAAAATTCAAGTCAGATTACCAGCCAACCATCAACATCAGGGTCATCTCAGTCCCCTCCGAGCAACAATACGTTGACTGAATTACCACAGCTTCCCCAGACCACAGGTTCAGTGGTTGGTCCAAAGATCCCAGAGACATCTGCCACCATGCCTGTCACAACTCCTGGCCAACTTGTCAGTCAGCATCCTGTATCAAATGTACCAGTTTCTTCACAACCAGATGTTCCTCCAGTAATGATGCCTCAAGGTTAGAGAATTTCTATCAGTTGTATTTCTAAGCTTAATGCAATAGGGAAAAAGTGGAGTACTATATTGACAGTTCAGCTTGGTAGAATTTATCTATCAAAGAATACTTGAGACAGGAAGAAGTAGTGATTGTTTTAATGTTAGAAGTCCCTCATGTTATCATTGAATACTATAGGATAAGAATTATAGTGGATGGATAAAAAGGGTGAAACTATTGTATTTAATATTCAAAACTGGAATTGAATCACTACAGTGGTACCTTTTGATTCTAGATTAGGGGTGATTTGGGGGGGATTAAGTATTTTTTTTGTCTAAGGGGTTTTTCATGTTCATATTGGTTTTCAAGAGTTTTTCATGTTGTGTGAGGTTTTATTAATGAGTTTTCTTGTTTTTGGTGATGTTTTAAGGGGTTTGCAAAGATGGTTTTCATGTTTTTGGCATTTTTTAAGGTTTAGGTTAGGTTAGGGGGATATTTTGGGGATGGGTGCTTTTTAAGGTTGTTTTCAAGATTTATAAGGGTGTTTTTAGGGTGTGTAAGGTTGATTCTTAGAGCTTTTATGCTTTTTTTACTCTCTCTGAACACTACCAAGTTGTAACAGTGGGAGACATGTAAAAGGTATGTCAAGTTTTGTTAGGTTAGGGGTGACTTTTGGGGTATTTTTAAGGTTGTTTATAGGGGTTTTAAAGGTGTTTTTAGGGTGTTTAAGGATTTTTTTTCAGGTTTTTCAGGTTTTTTGCTCACTGTGAAAACCACCAGTTTGGACCACTGGGACACTTGTAATAGAACATTAGATTTCGTTAGGTTAGGTTAAGTTAGGGGTGTTTTTTTGGCAGTTCTTAAGGTTTTTGAAGTTGGTTTTAGGGTTTTTAGATGTTTTTGCATGTTCTATGTGCAAAAGGTAGTTAACGTTAGGTTAGCTTACATTAGGTTAGAAGTGATTTTGGGGGCTGTTAGGGACTTTTTTTTTTTTTTTTTTTTTTTTAGGGTATTTTTCATGTTTGTATTGGTTTGTAAGAGTTTTTCATGTTATTTTGGGTTTTATTAAGGTGTTTTTGTATTTTTGATGATGTTTAAAAGGGTTTGCAAGGGCAGTTTTCATGTGTTTGAGGTTTTTTAATGTTTTCCATGTGTACGAGAGATAATTTTCATAAGTTTTTCAGGCATTAAACGTATTGAAAAAACGTTGAAAACACTAAAAAAAGAAAACATTAAAGAAAGAAAACTTAAACAAGCACACACTCACACAGCGCCCCTCAAAAAAAAAAAAAAAAGACACGAACACAAAAAACTCATTCCAAACATAATCATACTTAAAAAAAACATCAAAAACACACACTAAAAGTAAAAACAAACACCTACACACACAAACACACATCATCCCTCAAAAAACCACACGAACAAAAAAAAGAAAAGAAAAACCAAACACACACACACATCACCCCTCAAAAAAATGTAAAAAACACACACACACAAGAAGAAAACATTAAAACACACATACACGTCATCACTTAAAAAAAATTAATTTCAAACACAATAAACTTAAAAAACATTAAAAAACACACACACAAAAAGAAAGCCTTAATATACACCCACACGCTCGCACACACACACACACACACACACACACACACACACACACACACACACACACACACACAGACACACACACATCACCCCCCAAAAACAAACATTAAGAAAATCACATACACACACAAAAAAAAAATAGAAAAAACACAGATGCAAGCACAAAAAAAACTCATTCCAAAAAGCATTAAACTGCAAAAACATTAAAAAAGTGCTTTCGGGGGTTTTAAGGTTGTTTTTATTTTCTTTCAATTTTTTTTAAGGTGTTTTTCATGTTTATTGAAGATGGTTTTGCATGTCGTACCATTAGGAGACCTGTATAGTGAGGGGCATTAGATTAGGTTGAAGTAGGCTAGGTTTGTTTTCGGGGGTATTTTTTTAAGGTTGTTTTTAGGGGTTTTAAGAGTGTTTTTAGGGTGTTTAAGATTGTTTCTTAAGGCTTTCATTTCTTTTGCTTCCTCTGAATATTACCAAGTCGTAACATTGGGGGACCTGTAAAGGGATGTTAGGTTTCATTGGGTTAGGGGTGGTTTTTGGTGGCATTTTTCAAGGTTGTTTTAGGGGTTTTAAGGGTGTTTTTAGGATGTTTAAGGTTCTTTCTTAAGATTTTTCATGTTTTTTGCTCGCTGTGAACACCACCAGTTCAGACCACTGGGACGTTTGTAATAGGACGTTAGATTTTGTTAGGTTAGGTTAGGTTAGGGGTGTTTTTTTGGCAGTTTTGAATGTTTTTGAAGGTTGTTTTAGGGTTTTTAAAAGATGTTTTTGCATGTCCTACCTGCAAAGGATGGTTAATATTAGGTTAGGGGTGATTTTGGGGTGGTTAAGGTTTTTTTTCGTTTTTATTTTAAGATGTTTTCATGTTCATATTGGTTTGTAAGAGATTTCATGTTATTTGAGGATTTATTAAAATGTTTTCATGTTTTTGATGATGTTTTAAAGGATTTTCAAAGGCAGTTTTCATGTTTTTTATGTTTTTTAATGTTTAGGTTAGGCTAGAGGATATTTCTTGGGGGTGATTTTTAAGGTTTTTAGGGTTTTTAAGAGTGTTTTTATGGTGTATAAGATTGTTTCCTAAGGCTTTCATGTTTTTTACTCTCTCTGAACCCTACCAAGTTGAAACAGTGGGAGATGTGTAAAGGTACGTTAAGTTTTGTTAAGTCAGGAGTGTTTTGCAAGGGTATTTTTTAAAGTTGTTTATAGGGATTTCAAGGGTAATTTTTAGGGTGATTAAGGTTGGCTTTTAAGGTTTTTAATGTTTTTGGCTTGCTGTGAAAACCACCAGGTTGGACCACTGGGACACTTGTAATGGGACGTTAGATTTCGTTAGGTTAGGTTAGGTTAGGGGTGTTTTTTTGGCAGTTTTGAATGTTTTTGAGGGTTGTTTTAGGATTTTTAAAAGATGTTTTTGCATGTCCTAACTGCAAAGGATGGTTAATATTAGGTTGGGTTACATTAGGTTAGGGGTGATTTTGGGGTGTTTAGGATTTTTTTTGTTTTGTTTTTTAAAGTTTTTTTTATGTTTTTATTGTTTTTTAAGAGTTTTTCATGTTATTTGAGGATTTATTAAAGTGTTTTCATTTTATTATGAAGTTTTAAAGGGTTTTCAAAGGCAGTTTTCATGTTTTTGATATTTTTAAGGTTTAGGTTAGGATAGGGAATATTTTTGGGGGGTGTTTTTTAAGGTTGTTTTTAAGGGTTTTTAAGGGTTTTTAAGGGTGTTTTTAGGGTGTATAAGGTTGTTTCCTAAGGCTTTAATGTTTTTTACTCTCCTTGAACACTACCAAATTGAAACAGTGGGAGATGTGTAAAGGAACGTTAAGTTTCATTAGGTTAGGGGTGTCTTGGGGTGTATTTTTTAAGGTTGTTTATAGAGATTTCAAGGATTAATTTTACGGTGATTAATGTTGTTTTTTAAGTTTTTTTAAGTGTTTTGGCTTGCTTTGAAAACCACCAGGTTGGACCACTGGGACACTTGTAATGGGATGTTAGATTTCTTATGGTTAGGGTTTTTTTGGCAGTTTTAAAGGTTTTTGAAGATGGTTTTAGTGTTTTTAAAAGATGTTGTTGCATGTCCTATCTGCAAAGGATGGTTAACATTAGATTAGGTTACATTAGGTTAGGGGTGGTGTGTTAAGTTTAAGATTAATTTCAATGGTAAAAATTGCCTCCTAATTCTAATTTTTGCCATTCGAACAGCTAATAAGAAAGAATTTAGTTCAAATCAAGAGGTACCACTGTATATTGAAAGCTTTGAAAGGTAATACCCTCTTATGATTTGAACATTTTTTTTGCAGGTGTTGCCTCAAGACCTGTAGGACCTGCCCCACCACATCTTGTTCCTCCAAACACTGTCCGTCCCAGTCTGCAGGGTGCATCGCGGGCACCTCTTCCAAATCCAGTGAGAGCACCTTTAAATCCTCGGACAGCAACTCCCACTCCAAACCGCAGCACTCCCCCCAACACATCACGTGCCACCCCTCCCATTTCCAGAACCACTCCCCCCATCACCACCCAGGCAGCCTCTGTTGTGGCTTCCCGGGGACAACCTGGAACACCCACCACACCTTCCAGGGCAACTCCTCCGGCAAATCCCCGTGCAACTCCACCAATTCCTGCTCGAACCACTCCGCCCACCACATGTCGAGCCACCCCTCCCACCAGGATAACTCCTCCAGTTGCTACTCGGCCAGGAGTCCCAGGGGTAGTTGGACCTGGACCACGAGTGCCCACCATGCCCCTCACCATGACAGGCCCCACTGTGCGTTCCCCAGGAGCAGTGTCACAAGTGGCACCAGGAGCAGTGCCTTCCCCCAGCATGCCCAGCACTATGCCAAACCAACAAGTTCACTCAGTAAGATATTTGATCATTGTTGTAAGGATTCTATTGAGATTTAGACTATATTTTAGGCTAGGGGTCTTGCAGGGAGATGTAGCTAAAGTATAGCTTTATCTCCCTCTCAGTATTAATGTATGGTATCCCTCCGCTATTTGTGGGGGTTACGTTCCTTCCCCTCCCGTGAATCCCCCAAATCCACGAATTATTGATGCAGTTTTAGAACGCCTATGTTTGATAATATATATGATAAAATATGCTTCCCCAAAACATTCTAAAGACAGTCTTACTCATTAATACAGTAATAATGTAGTAATATGTAGTAATGATAAATTAAAAACAGTATTAATGTAGTATATTATGCATGTCTCACACGTATTGTGCATGAAGATGCTTGTGACATCACGTCGTCTGCAACCAATGAGCAGGAAGGAGAAACAAAAGCTCGTAACTGACATTATTATTTTAAAATTATTTATCAGTTATAATGTATCCTCTTTCTTTTCTAAGTTTTTATTTTGTATTAACTGACTGTTATTTTAAACCTATTTACCAGTTATACTGTATCATCTCTCTTTTCCATTTTTTTTATTCTATATTAACTGACATTGTTATTTTCAAATTATTTACCAGTTAGGGTGAATGTGAGTGTTTTTCTGCTAAAAAAGGCAAGAAATTCACGAAATTGCCAAAATTCTGAAAAAAAACTTTGAGAGCAAAATCTGCGAGTATGTGGGGTCACAAGCGGTGAACTGCGAATGGGTGAGGGTGTACTGTATACATCTATACACATATTTAAACAAATTTCCATATAGCATAATATGAATTAATTAAGCTGTCACTTAATTACTTTGTGTACAATGCCCAGTATACAAATCTTTCAAATTTTGTTAGTATATTGTAATGTTTGTGCTTCATCCTAATTTGTACTGTATATTTCACCAGGTTGCTATACCAGGTGCAGTTGTGCGCCTTCCTCAAGGAGTAACACCACAGCAGTTGCAGATGATGACTCCAAATGAGCGTCAAATATTCCTTCAAAAACTTCACCAAAAGCAGCAACAGGAACAACAAGCAAGAGGAAAACCTAGATTAGGAAAGCCTCCTGGCCCTCAGGTGAGGAATTGTGATTGTTGGTTGGATCAGGAGTCTAATTAAGTAGCTATTTTAAAACTGTTAACTCTGGAGAGGATACTTAAGCCTGGAACCCTACTTTTTTTTTTTAAGTAGTGATATTAATGTTCTGAAGAAAAGTTAATTTGCAAGATTGGTGTAAGCAAAGATTACTGTTTTTAACAAAATTAATATATGACGTTTTGTTTTCCAGTACAAACAAGGTATTCGCTACGCACCTGCTGGCCCTAACATGCATACTCCAGGAACTTCACCTGCACCCGGTACTGCAGTTTCCACATGGCCAAGTGGAACTCCAGCTACTCCTGGTCTAAGACCCACCATGACTTCTGTAGCCCCCGGCACTGTTGGTGTTAACTACCCACCCAACCAGATGCGGCCACAAGGTCCAGGTGGACCTCCGGTTGCAACGCCCAACACTCCAGGTGAAGGTGTTCGACCTGGTTGGCCTGGTCAAGGCCAGCCTCAGTACCAGGGACAGCATCCTCCTGGCACACGACTGGTTGTAGGGCAGCCAGGGTGGCAGGCACAACAGCAGCAGCAGCCACAGCAGCCACAGCAGCCACAACAGCAACCTCCTCCTCAACAAGCAGGGATGAGGCCTCAAGCTCCACCTGCTCCTAATCAGCAGCAAAGTCCTCACGGCTTACTTCCTCAGCACATGCAGCAGCTTCAGTTACAAATACAGCAGTTATGTCAGCATTTCCCACACTTGAGTCACCAAGATGCTTCTCAGCTTATCCAGAGGATTCCTGCTCATTTTAGGCACATTCAACAGTTAGACAATGCCCAACGAAGTGAATACTTAACACGGCTAGATTCCAAAGAAAGGCAAGTGGTAACATATTTCATATTGAGAAAGCAGCAGCAACAGATAATTCAGCGGCAGCAGATTCTTCAGCAGCAGCAGCAGCAACAACAACAACAACAACAGCAACAGCAGCAGCAGCAACAACAACAACAACAGCAACAGCAGCAGCAGAAGGTGGGCACTCCACAACAGTCCCCTCATGCTTGGCAGCAACAGCCACAACCTGGACAACCACCTGGTCAGCAGCCAGCTGTGCAGGGGCCACAGTATCTTCCCATGCCTTCCCATGGAAGACCAATATCAGGTCGACCAATGCCACAAGGTTACCCAGGATGCCAGCCTGCAGGGGTGGTGTCTCCTGGCCAAGGTTCACCTCACATGGTGGCCAGCGGTCAACTAACGCCACAACAACAGCTAACGCCACATGTATCACCTCTTGCTTCTCCACATGGCCATTCTCCCATCCAGCGTCCTGATGGCCCAATGATGACCCATACCGTTCCCATTCAGGGCTCCCCAGTGCCTCCAAATTTAGTCAATCAACAAAATTTAGTGAATCCAAAAACAAAAACAGCATTGGCCATACACCTCACCAATCGCCTGGCAGGTGGTGTTCACCAAGGAGCTGTTCCACCTCAGGCCCCTCAAACTCCCCAGGCCTCTCAGGCTCCTATGGAAGTTCCTGCACATGTTGTACAAAAGCCTGGCATGCCACAAGAAGCTGTTCAAGGTAACATTGACATATTCATTTGTCTTCACTATTATCATTCACCATCATCATTTTGGTTCTATCTGTTTATGTGCTAGATTAACATTTCCAGTAAAATTTGACTTTCAGAAAATTTTGTGACCACTTTTCCTTTTAATATTTTTGCCCAACTTTCCTTCACTGCACTCTTCATATAATTTTTTTCCAGTGCCAGGTGGTGAGGCAGTGTTGGTGTACCACCGTAGGGCTCTTGGAAACATCACTGGCACCGTCACCAACAACTTGGTCCGGCCATCTGTACCAGGCACACCTGCTGGCGTAGTGTCTGGCCATGGTTACCCTCGTCCACCACCACCATCACATCCTGCCGCTCCTCCTCCTGTTATGGCTCCAGCTGCACCACACTATCCTCGGCCTCACCTTGTGGGACACGACACCAGCTTCATGTGTAAGTTATCTTGATGAGAATGCTTCTGGTCAGATAATATTTTGTAATATTTCCAATTATCTGTAATACTAACACTGTACTTTATACAGTAATGATTTTTTACATAAATCCATAAAGTGCATAAAAGTGCATATTAACCCTCTCACCCCAGGCCAGCGTAACAAGTGTGCGTCATATCAGGGGTTCGTGGGTGCGCAAAATTTCAAACACTATTACTTGATTTATATCTAACAATGATTCTGTCATCAAACTGAACCCAATAGTCGAGTATCATTCATGAAAATATACTGAATAAAATAATTGTGTTTTTCACGTCAATAAAACATCTCAGTAATATGAACCTGTCTTGATAATGAAGTAATATAGACAGACAACATGCACTTTTGTGATTTTATTCCTCCGGGGGTGGCTGGCCAAGGAAGTCTTGCTCCTTAAAGAACAGGTCTTCCTCTTTGTTGGAGTGAGTGATGGGAGATCATGTCTGGAAAGTTTCCACAGCATAATTTCTTTTTGTTCCCATGTAATTTTGTTACTTATATTATTTTTTTCTAAAACTGGCCATGTCATAAAAAATGTATCCTTACTATGGCAAACTAACTAGAATTTAACAAGACTTTGATTTGTGTCTCCCAGATGTGGAGCATACTAAATAAGACATAATGGTGTCAATCTCAGATCATTGGAAGTTGTTGTGCTGCTCTTAAGAAGTCTTAGTGTTAAGGTGATGTTTATTATATGTATTGCTAAATGTTATCACAAAATTTGAATTTTACAATCTTGCTGGTGTTGAACTTGCAGTGCCCCGTGAGTTGTGCCTGGTGGGGTGTGTGTTCTATATTGCTGACTATCATGGTGAGGTGAATACAAAAACACTCCATAACTGGAAGAGACTTATCCACCAACATGGAGGAGAAGTAAGTGTGCTTTTGATATAATTTTACAAGTAAATCTCTATTCATGAATTACAAGTTAGAAATTTTGCAGTTGAATCATGACATGACTTTCATTAATTGTTCTTTGAAATGGGCTTATCTAATTAGTAAATCAGGCACATGTTGACACTTTAAATATTTAGAAGTACACAGGAAGAAGTGGAAATGGTAGACAAGAAGGATTTCTCATAATATTTTGGTTATTTTTTAGCATTGTCCTTGCCTTCATATCGAGGAATTCTTTGATCATCATGTGTGGGTATTGCCTCTCCCCTTTGTAGGTGGTGTCCATCTATGACTCAGCCAGAGTCACTCATTTGCTATGCAAGCACCAAAAGTCACCAGTCTTTATGCAAGCTGTGAGAGAAAACAAGCGCTGCATAACAGTATTTTGGCTCAATGATGTGCTCCTGAGAGGTAAAATGGCACCTCCTTGGCAAGCCATTCACCTTCCTACACCCTTTGCGTAAGTACTAGTATGTTTGCAGATACTGAATTCTCTGGTCCAGCAGAGTGATGTCTTTTCTGTTAGGTTTTTTCGTTCTTCCTCCTCCCCCGAGAAATTTTGTATTCCAGTTGTATTCCATTGACGACAAAGTTTTATCAATTTCATCCAAAGTTATTCTGAGATTAATTAAATATTGAATTTGAATTTTTCTCAAGTATATGTCCTTGCATGATAAACAAAACTTGAATTGGCTAGAAAATGCATTGCAATAGTCAGCTGCAGCATTACATTATTCACTCATGAGCATGAGATGTGTTTCTTTTTACAGAAATGATAGCAAACCATGTAAAGGCCTTCTTGTTAGTGTAAGTGGATTTGAGAATGAAGAAAGAGCCATCATTAAGGTGATGTTGCAACTGGTTGGAGCAGATTACACTGGGTACTTCTCCAAACATCACAATCTTTTGGTGTGCAAGAAGTAAGTTTGAACATATTGTCTGTTATTCACTGTATCTTGGTCTCTGATTGTCTTTTCAAGCTGATTTTAATATTAGGTGATTATATAATTCAATTGTAACAAATCTAAAGTAAAAGTTTTATAAGTTACTCCTGTTAGATAATTTGGAATTTTGATGATTGCCTATTTCTGCCACAGACTTGAAGGAGCCAAAGTGAGTAAGGCCCGAGAGTGGAAGCGGCCAGTAGTGAATGGGGTGTGGTTGAGTGAGGTGCTGCTGGGGCAGAACACTCCTCCACTGGTGTATCATGGGACACGCTACCAGCACTACCTAGATGATCCCCTCAGGATTGATGCTTCTCTAGCATCTCATCTTTTCAGTAAGAACATCAAACCTTTGTTATGTATTCTTTTCTCAAACTGGGAATGATTATTCAGTATTTTCATGTATTGCAATTAAGAAACAGATTTAGAAACAGATATTTATTTTCTCAATGTGAACAGTTTGCACTGCAGTAGTAGGTACATCAAATTCATAAATAAAAGACAGATAGTAGTGGTAATTGTATATTATTATAACTAGTACTCAATTTTATATCCTCAAAGAATTTAGATACCTTAGTTTCTTATCAGTAAAAATGTAAACTATTTACTTGTTATTCAAAATGAAAAATCTTAACTTATAGTCTGTATGCATTTATTGATTTCATGTAGTAATTGGATCTTCCTGTAAAACTTAAAACAAAAGTTGTAGATCACAATTAATACCAGATTACTTCTTTCCTCAGATGCATGGAAATATCCAATCAGTGTCTCCAAAGAATCTGTGGAAAAGGCCAAAGCAATAAGAGAAGTGGCATTGAAAAAGAGAAAAGCTGAAATTGAGGGTAAGCTTCATAACAAATTGTACACAAAGCTTTATTTGGTATAAATTTCACCCAACTGGTAATCAATCTATCAATGTTTCATTTAGATGTTTGGATGATACTTGTTATCTACATATTGAGGGACTTAAAAGGCTATACAGCCTGTACCATCACCATTACATGTCTAAATCATTTATTTAAATGTTCCCAGGTGACCAGGAAAATAAGCGTTCTCGCTTGGAGCCTCCACCAGTTCCTCATCTGAGTGCCACACCAACACCAGTGCCCCACCAACTACCAGCACCAGGCCAGCTTGCCACTGCTTCAAATGGCCCTCCTCAGGCTCCCATGTTACCCAGTGGGGGAGTGCGAGGTAATCTCACTATTATCAACAAAGAGCTACCACCTGAACAGTTCAGGCCTCGCATACTGCTGTCCTGTTTTAAGAACAAGGAGGTCATTGAAAGGGTGAGTACAGAAAATGTTTGTTTGCCCACTACTTGAGTTCCAAGGAATTTGCATCAAAGTAGATGTGTGAAATTTATTATTTGAAATAAGAATATGTAATAGAAATGTCAGAAGTGTAAACATTGATATTTTATGCGTTAGTGTGAGTTTTGACACTTTATGATGAGTTTTCAGAATTAGTGTTTTCTCCAGGTGGCAGCACTAGACATGTCCTCTTCTCACGCACAATATAAATGTTGAATATACCTACAGTACATACACAAAGATTCAATGGGTTTATATGATATGTTTTTGTATTTAATTCCTTCCAAGTAGTAACAGGTAAAATCAAAATCTATTCATGGTACTGGGATTTATTACATCACTAGGGGATATAGAATAGCAACTTCTGGTGGATTACTTCTGAAAACTCCCTATTATTTCTTTTGAGTTTCTTTCCTTTACTATTGATTTTGAAGCTTGATTAATGATGTATTTTTGGCCAGCATTGTCATAAGAGTAGTCTGTAGGAAAATACTGTTATTTTCATTTCTATATTTCTATGTGGTATCTTTTCTAAGGTCATTCTACTTTCAACTTGCAGAAAGTTTTAGAGTTGGGAGGCTACTTGGCACGGTCCAGTGTTGAAGCAACACACTTTGTGATGGGCTCCACTACAGCACTTCGCACCATCAAGTTCATGTGTGCTGTGTCATCATGCAACTTTATTCTATCTGTGCAGTGGATTATTGACTCTCATGCTGAAGCCAAATTTCTTGGTATGTATGATGATAAACTTTCTGGTGTAGGAAGTTTCAAATGGCAAAAAATTGGAAGAGAGAGCAATTGTTATTGTTAGACTGTTGCTGACAAGTTTAGAAACGAAATTGGAAATGTCTAAAACTTGTGTTGTTACACTGACTGTTCTGTGCAGTTGAGACAAAGATTTAAAGGCAAGGTCAAGGAAAAGGATTAATGTGCTGGACTTATATTTTCTAAACTTACAATTCTTTTGGGATATTCAAGATTTCAAGGTACCATTGTATACTTTGATCTGTTTGAAGTTTGTCAGCTTCTATATCTTTTAGTTTTTACTCTGCTCTGGTAACTTTACTTTCATGTGTTATTCAGCACATAATTACTGAATTTGATTTTTTGTTTTCACAGACATTCATATTTTAAGATTGCTGTATTTTGAAGGAAAGAGAAAGAAGCTGTAAATATAGAATAAGTTGCAAGATATAGATATTAATCAGAAAGTTGAATGGTATTCTCCTTTTTCAGAGGAGGAGAAGTATTTCTTAGCCATGCCTGAATTTGAAAAGCTTTTTAGATTTAGCTTGAGGGAGACTCTGGCTAAACCCAATCGAAGACAACTTTTCAATGTGAGTACCCAGTCAACAAAGATATTAACGTGGATACACATTGCCTCTTGACTTTCACCCTTGCAAAACAGATTAATCTAATGTATGAAAATTATTCACCATTCATACAATTTGCAATTCAAACAAACTCAGTATGAATAGTCAAATTCCACTGTATTTAGATAGAAATATCCTTTTAATAATGTTTTATCTTTCTTTTTCAACTTAATATTTTTCAGGGTAAGATATTCTTCCTTACTCCATCAATTGTGCCTGGACGAACGTGGATGAGAGAAATTATTGAATGTGCTGGAGGAACTGTGGAAAATAAATTACGAACACTTAATGATGTGAAGGAGAAGAACAAGTAAGTTGTATCTTTATATTTTTCACTTCCCTATTGTAGAAATTTGCTAATGGTAAAATTCTTTCTCCTTTCCTATTATAACAATATCTGTTTATCTGATGTATATTGTGATTAGCCTTTCCTTGATAGCTCTCTCTCTCTCTCTCTCTCTCTCTCTCTCTCTCTCTCTCTCTCTCTCTCTCTCTCTCTCTCTCTCTCTCTCTCTCATTTCTCTCATGTCTCTCATTTCCATTTTAGTTTCAAATTTGACTACATCTCATTATCACTGATTGAGTCTGTAAAATGCCTTACCAATCTATCTGTACCTATTCACTGTAATTTATTTACTTATTTTTATTCATTTTTTCTGAACCACCAGGAATGATGCTACCAAATATATAGTCATTACTGTCCAGCCTGATGCGCACCTGGTGAGGGAGCTTGTTCGGGAAAAAATGCGTAAGTATTATTGTGTTACACCAGTTGCTCTAGGCCATGGAGGATAGCAAAGTTGAAAGCTATAGTTCACCAGGATGGTCAGTGAAGGGAAAGTAAAACCAAAGCTTGTGGTGAACATTGAAGTCTCCAAGGATGAGTCTTAGTATAGGAGAGCTGGTATCCTACAGATTGAAGAGTAGGTGTAATATCAGAAATTATTGAAGATAAAGTTAAGGGAGGTGTCAAGACATTTAGGGTCAATACTGGAAGAACTATCTAACCTAGGAACATTTATTGCTCCCTCCCCAGAAGGAGACTGAGGCTGATGTAGGAGTTGCCATTTTTGGGGTGCATGTATAGTAGTTTTGTGTGAAAGAGGAGAGTTGTCTTTAGAAGGTAGATTTAGACTGGCCCCGGGTTGTGAAACATAAAGGGAAATTTTCAGTGAGGTCACAGCTAAATTTAATGGTAAGTGTGTAGTATCCCATGAATTAGCCCAGAAATAGAAATAGTGCCATCAGACCTTGCTGAGAGTAAATTGTTGTTTCAGCAGGTGTCTACTTCCTCTCCTGACATTTGAAAATCCTTTATATTATAGGAAGTAAAACAGTTTATCATTACTGTGCTTTTTTATCTTAAGAAGGGAAAGCTGGTCAAGGACAACATAAGATTTAAAAAAAGGCTCAATTAATTGCCAGTCCTCTTACAGATCCAAGAGAGTTGCTATAAAGGGACAGATATCTTGAAATCTTCCTTATATGTTTTATTTTTGCTTTTTCAGCTGTGTTTGTTGCTGAGTTTATCTTAGCCTCCATCATGACACAAACCATGGACTTCAAAAACTTTGTATTCTTTGAGGATGAAGAGTGATGGTTTGGCTTGGTTTTCGAAGCTGTAATTATAGAAAGAGTAGTTTAAACTCTCTCTCTCTCTCTCTCTCTCTCTCTCTCTCTCTCTCTCTCTCTCTCTCTCTCTCTCTCTCTCTCTCTCTCTCTCTCTCTCTCTCATCTTTTTATCTGTGGACATGGAAATAGACAAGACAGGACATAGTGCTTCCTCTCATTATATGAATTTGTGTGTAAATAGAAAAGATGTATTTGCTTTCATTATTTACTGGACTGAATGAATATATATTGTGTGAATGTACATTAGAGGAAGAAGCACTTTCATTGTTTTATGTTCTCGTGTGTGTGAAGGCGTGCATTGTTTATAGCTACCCACATTTCACGAAGGATGACGTTCAGTGAAACTTTTCTTAATGCAACTAAGCAACTGGTTATATTACATTTCATTTCCTTTATTTATTGACATCTGCATTTTTGTTGTTATTATCACAGTTTTTATTACTTTTCATTACTTTGAATTTTAATTCAGTGCTTAATTTATTGTAAAAGAATCTTGCTTTTATGAGAGACTTGCTTATTGTTGACTATTGCAGTGTTTTACAGTTGAGTTGGTAAATTACCATAAACCTTGAAAACATCAATATTTCATGAATTTGTCAATCAAAATGTTTCTTAGAATTGTATTACATTGCTTGACACTCCAGATAATTTTAGTGAAATACTTTATTGACTGTAGGTTATGGAACTTAACACTCCAGATAATTTTATTGAAATAAGTTCTTTGACTGTGGGTTATGGAATGTTAAGTAAATTCTTTAACCCATTAAATCCTGAGGATCTTTTCTGTTACGATTCGTTAGTAGTATTCATAAAATGATGCTCATCTAGTTAAAGAATGATACAATATAATGAGTGGTCTTAGCTTTTATTTTCCTTTAGTAAGCTTGAAATGAACTGTCCTCAGAACAGGATACTGGGACAATGTCATGAACTGAAAAAATTATGAGAAAAAATTACTACATAATATAGTTTCCTATTTCATTTACATATGTGAAAACTTGAAAATACCTTATTATTCTTTTTGGAAACAAACTATTTACAGTTATAATGAAGAACAAACTAAGGGTGTATTTGTTATACCATATGTTTATCAAGAATAGAATTCAATACAAAACAAAAATACTCGTACAGAGTGCTGCAATGCTTCTAAGATAATTATCTCATTATATAAGGATGCATCAGCCTGCTTTTTTCTTTCTGTGATAATATACCTATGATCAGATATGGAATTATCTAAATAAGTGTCTTCTTTCCCAGATTAATTTTTCTCCTACCTGAGTTGACATCAAATCTGGTTAGATTGCATGTTTTTTTGTTTTGTTTTTTATGTCGGACACTGAAAATAAAGAAGTATTCACTTACATTCTTTGTTTATGCCCGAGATTTTTACTTATGAAGCAAATCATTCTATGCAGTGTGGTATTACATTTGACAGCAAGTATGAGGTATCTTGTTTATTCGCAGTCATAATGGGCATAGCTGCCAATATTGTCCTTGAGATGCCATGCCCCATCATTGTATAGTATCAGTCAAGGTGAAAGATATACGTGATCTGTGGTCAAGGTTATCAGTTAATACAGGGGTGGGTCCGGCCTGGCAGACGGAAAGATCGCCTGCGGAAATGCTAAATATCTCCCCGCCACCTTTGAGTTTCCGAGGATGAAAATGTTTATAGGGATAATGAACCACTGAAAGATCCTAGTCACTCACAACATTTCTTATGGCTCA
>CM035204.1:16646865-16663978 GCA_020233015.1 Callinectes sapidus
TCTTTGGCATTCCTCTCCTTTCACTGACCATCTTGGTGAATTAGTCTTCAATGTTGCTATCCTCCATGACCTAGAGTAACTGGTGCAACACCCTACTTGCATCTCTGACTCACCCTCTCTTCTCCATTGGGTTCCTCCAGTCACATCTTGCATCTTCCTAGTTTGTGTAGTATTTACTAACCTGTTTTTATCATTGGAAAAATTAGACAAAAGAATGATTGTTCATTGTGATTGTGTTAGAATTAACCCCCAAAATAAGAGATGATGTGAGTTGAACCCATGCATGGAGTGAAAAAATGTCCAAACTAATATTTATTCATTTATTTTTATCTTGGAATTATCATAATACTGTGAATTCGAAGTGTTTGGAAAAAGCATGTATTAAACACATTAGTGTTATCATGTTTTAGATAATGTGGTGAGGAAAAATGGTGAACAGCACCTTATCTGTGACATAAGATAGCATTGACAACATCTAGTTACTGACTACTATTCTCATTTTGCAGGTAGTCACCAACTAACAAGATGGCAGGTGGTATGCCAGACAGAAACTTCCTTATGACTGTCTTCCAACAGTAAGTGTCAGTGTTTCTTCATTAGTTTAAAAATTGATATTGATATTTTCTAGACTATGTATTATATGTTCCAGATCCTTCATTCAGTGTATGATATTTTCTACAGAGTTGACAAAGATCGTAGTGGAGCAATTGATGCTCAGGAACTACAGTCAGCATTATCTAACGGGAACTGGACTCCATTCAACCCAGATACTGTGAGGCTGATGATTGGTAAGGCATCTTAGAACTGTATTTAGTGCAACATTGCAAAGAAAATTGTATTCAATTCCTATATAACTTCATATTGTTAGTAGCTTCTGTTGAATTCCAACAAAATCTCCCCAGGAATGTTTGACAAGACTGGAGAAAAAACAATTAACTTCAATGAGTTTGGATCATTATGGAAGTATGTAACAGATTGGCAGCAGTGCTTCCGCTCATTCGACAATGACAGCTCCGGCAGCATAAACAAAACAGAACTCAAAACAGCAATCACAACCTTTGGGTACAGGTGTGTATTTACTCAACCAAGTGTCCAAAGCTTAAGCCAAGATTTAGCAGGACTTAGCAGTATGTACGATTTAGATGAGATTTTTCTTTAGTAGAATTTTACATTGAATATGCATTTTAGAAATAATTAAAAAAGATTGAAAAGTCTTAGAATGCTTGAAGTGTTCATCTGGAGGAAGAAGAACAGATGATTTTTTCACTTATTCACATAAAAGTTTAACATGAAAGATCATTAGTGATGAATAAATGCACAGTGGCACCTTGGGTTATGCTCTGTAACTAACATACAGCCTTTCTTGACGTGTACTTGTTCAAAAAAAGGTTATAAGACATTGATGCTGTATTTTTTACTAACACTTTCAACTCTGTTCATGGACTGAGATTCCAGTGGTCTCTCTCTCTCTGTATTTATGTTTGATTGACATGCCTTTTTGTTTACAGGTTTTCGGATCAGTTCTTTGACATCTTGATAAAGCGCTTTGACAGATCAGGCAAGGGATTGATATATTTTGATGACTTTATTCAGTGCTGTATTTCGCTTCATGTGAGTATTAATATTTCCTTTTCTGTTGATATTGCAATGAATGTTCTATTGATAATTACAGCTCCCCAAAGTAAAAGAGCTGTACTAAAACCTGATATTGAAAGTCAGCCTCTTTTTCTACATGTTGGGTGTTAAAATTCCAGTGCAGGATGAGATGTAGAGTTATAGATCTGGAAAATAATTGGCAGATTGGCAGTTAGAGCTTCTTAGTTGTGTGGTGGTCAGGGATGCATCTAACAAGTGTTTCTTGTAGTGGTTTAAATTGAAAATGTACTCATATAATAATCATAAAAATGTGGTTGGAAAGACTGATATTACTTGAGTCTATAACTTAAATGCATCCCTATCTTCACATGTATTCTTTTCTATATCATTGATTTTGCTTAGGTTTTATCACTCCAGAGACTTTAGTATTTCCTTAACTATTCACATTTTTTATTATGGAAAATAGCTGCCTATTCTGTTATATATATACATACATTACTCTGGTTGATATTATTTTAGGCTATAATTTAAATGCATCTCTATCTTCATGTTTATTCTTTTCTATATCAGTGATTTTGTTCAGATTTGTTACTCTAGAGCATTGATTATCCTGAACTCTACCTTTTTGATTATGGAAAAAACTGGCTGTTCAGTTATGCATACACGTTATTCTGGCATGTGTTCACAGATTCCTTGTTTATTGACAGAATAAGATATATGTCTGACATGCTAAACTTTCCTCTGGTTAGATTGAAGATAAACATTGTGAAGCATATGCAGATGATACAAGAAGTAGGATGGTTGCCACAGCATATAGAGTATCTAGGCACACATCAAGTCCATGATGACAAAGTATTATTATTTGCCGCATCTAATTTAATTGAGAAGATAATTAAAGTTGAGATAAATAATGCTAAATGGGAGACTGTAGTGTACTTGTGTGTTGACTCTTATCATGATGTTGACTCTTATCATGATGTTAGTGTACTATTCAAGTTGGTATAGATTTGCAATGTTTTTGGTGTCATGAGCTCATAACAACATATTGCCATAGCTTTTTTTTTTAGGTGACTCAAGGTTACACACTGGTGTCTTTACCATATCCTGCATCTGGTAGGCAAGGTATTTCTATGCTCGGCTCTGGATTGTCTAGACTAAGAGATATATTGGGCTGGTATGCAGGTAGTTTGGTCATGCATCCATAAAACAATCAATTTGTGTGAAAGGAAACAATATTCATATTTTATAATGTGGGTAAAAGTTGTTCCTATTTTTGCAGACATTGACCACAGCTTTTAGTCAACATGACCAAGAACAAAAGGGTGTTGCTAACTTTAGTTATGAACAGTTCTTATCTGTGCTCTTTAGAGTGATGCAGTATTGACACATGGTCTTCAGTACATGTAGGTGGACTGTCCTATTATGCATGATTGGTGTTGCTATGTATGCATATATCCACATGAGTAGTTCGCACCTGTGGTTTTGTAGGTATAGTTCTAGAATATTGTGCATTTGTCACAGAGCAGTAGTGAAGCTTCTATGCCTTAAGTTATTGTGTTGTGAAATATGAAGTGAAACAAAAACTATTTTGTTCAGAAAAATGTATGCAGAAAATACCTGTATATACAGTGCCATCAAGAAAATCTGGCTTGGTTGGCTAGACTGCACTCTGTATCCTGCCATTACCATGCAATGAGCCCTCTGCACCTTAATTTTTCCATATCTGCCAACTTTGACACCCTACACCTCTCTTCTTCTCATTCATCACAATGGGTTGGACAAAGCTAACTTTGGCTTCCAAAGACCCAGGTTACCCCTTAGAGCAGGGAATGTTAGTCAATCCTGTGGCCACAGCCTGAAGGTTACAAGGGTACTTTCAAAAGCAGCTGCTGCGGCCAGACTCCTTATCCCAGCATGAAGGCTTTGGGGAGGAACTGATGTAATCATCAAGGACTGACAAGCTGCCGAATCAAGAGACAATAGCAGATAGATAAATGCTGTTAGGTTATAGGAAAAAACATTTAGAGCCCTCCTTACACTGGGATAAGGTGCAGATTCAGGTCTGTGGCCACAGGAATGACCGACATTCCTAGTTCTAACAGTATAAGGACCAAGATCTTTTCTTCCATGGTGAGCTTTGTCCAACCCATTGTGGTGACTGCTGGGAGGGGAGTCTTAGGGCATCAAAATTGGTGAAAATGGAAAACATGGGGCACTGAGGAGCAGGGTGTAAGCAAATACTTCGTAGAGCTCTTAGGACATAGTGGTGACTAGGTAGCTAGTCACCACTATCTTTACCTGCTCAATGTCAAAGATAGAGGGCTCTGAATGTTTAACCCTAACAGCATTTAAAGAGAGGGCTCTGAACCTGATTGTTTAACCCCTAACAGCATTTAAAGAGAGGGCTCTGAACCTAACAGCATTTATGTAACCTAACAAATGTATTTGTGTATCTGCTGTTGTCTTATGCTTCAGAAGCTTGTCAGTCATTGACCACTCAATGTAGGTAGGTAAGGGGAACCATGCTTTGCATTGTCAATTTGCCTAGGTTTTGACATTTCTTTCCACCCTACTTAGGTCCCAAGAAAAATGGTCATTTACATTTTATTCTACAAATTCTTCCTCCACACCCATGCTAACAATACTTCAAAGACTCTCCGGAGAACAAGCAAGACCAGTTTTCAAAATTAAAAAAATTAAAAAAAAAAATAAAATTTAAATCTAATATGTATATTTGGGGAGTCCTTAGAACTCTTATACACCATTAGGAAGCTTGTTCCTTGCAACACAGCAAGACCACAAGTCTGACACACAAGGAACCGGATTGTTAAATTGAAGTAGGATGAAATCCAGCACTGTCCTCAGTGCAGTGCAGTGCAGTGCAGCAGCTCAGTAGACACCATTGAGTACAGGCATGGCAACCTAGAAAATAATTGGATGGTGAGAAGTAATTTAGTAGCACACACATCTAATTTTCATATTGCCATCTTAAAAACTGACGTGTATTCATATACTGTACCTGTGACAAACAGATGATGCTGTTAATGGATGTAACATGTGCCCAACATCAATGCAGATCTTCCATCTTCTGTAATGAAAAAAGCAATCTTTCAAGTCACATGGTTTTGGTTTTTATGCTAAGAATTTTGTTTAAGCATTTTCATTGTTTCACTGCCTGTGATTTATTGAGAAAACACACTAATGGAAAACCTGTCATCTAAGTAATGTTTCTTCCTATGAAAAATAGTAGAAAAAGTATTAAGCCAGAACACTTCAATAATGCTAGTTTGCTGCAGGTTTGAACAACCTGAATGTGTAGACCAAACTCATAATGACCTTAAAAACTTGTATTGAAATGTAAAACCTGCCAGTAAAAATTGTGGCAGATTGTGACATGTGGTAATACCCAACAGCAATTCTGGAAAGTTATTTAAATTGATTACGTTTTTAAAATTTGAGGCTTTTATTTGCTTAATCAATAGTAGATGTAATATAATAGGCACTGTGCATGGAAAATTCACCATTCAACAGCAAATTACACACCCACCACAAAAAAATAAAGAAATAATAAACTGCAGGAAAAATAATTAAAAAATAAAATAAACACTTTTCAACACAGCACGGGTCTTCTTAAAATGTACCAGTAAGAAAATACAAGGAAATCACTGAATCTGTCTAAAAATTATTTTTTAATCCATTAGCTTTATATTTTCTGTAAAACAAGACAATGACAAACACTCTAGGAGCACTAGTTGAAAAGTAATTTGCACAGGAAATAAATTAAATCTAACTGACTACATTGCTAAAGAGAGACTGAATTAAAGGGGTTTGCCAATTTGTAGAATTGCAGATGTACAACTCAAGGTACACAATTCTTAGTATCATCGTATCTTGTACTATCTTTAAGATTGATATTTTCAGTTCTACTATTTATTACTAACCATTAAATTGGATTTCATCCCCATATTATTCTTCCCATCATGAATAGACTAAAAATTATGTAGATTATTTCATTTGGGAAACAATATTTAGACATTTAGTTTCAGGCTATATATATATATATATATATATATATATATACACAAATAATTTAAGATTAAATCATGCATAAAGAAATTTTTTTTCTTACAGAATTTGACTCAGCTCTTCAGTCAGCACGACACTGATCGGGATGGCATCATCCAGGTCTCCTATGAACAGTTCCTCCACATGGTGTTCAGTCTCAGAATTTAACTTGGCTTTTTCTCATCCATGGACTGTGACTGATGGCACAAGAATAGCAGATGTTAGTGATCACACATTCTTCAAACATTTACTACTGCTTCAATAAATTGTTGTAAATATTGTATCATTAAATAGTCTCACTATGTGAGATATTCTTAGCTGGTTAAGAAAATGAAACTTCAGTTATTGTACTGTTTTAGATGTTAAGATTTTTAACTGGTTATTGTCACATTTCACTTATACCTAGAAACACAAAGAATATATCTAGGTTGCTGCATGCAGATATTTCTCCTTCATTCTTATTAAGAACATTGTTGAATTAATCTGTAAGGTATGGTAATTTGCCTCCAAGCTTTTATGTTTAGGGAGATTTTGATTAATAGATAAAACCAATGAAGAATTTTGATTAGTTGAATCAATATACCAAACGAACATCTCCATTAATCCTTTCACTGCTATATGAACTGCACCAGAATCTTACAAGCATCTACAGCGGAAAGAATAAAAAAACAAAATAGATTTAGCATTTTTAAAGATTGTAGATAGCTTTAAATCATGTAAAGATGTCCATGACAATAAGGAATTTTCAGAACTAAACCACTAGATGTTGCTAATACATTCCCCTTAGTGATGCGAGCTAAAATATTAAAGTAAATCTCAGGTGCTAGTACCAAAACAAACATCTTTATGGACTGCCCTAGAATGACCAAAGGAATATAGAAAGCTCTCCTTATGGTGAACTGACAAAAACACTACAATAGGAATTAACTGATTAACTGGTTGTTAAATAGTGTGTAGCCAAGGCGTAAGGCTGGCCAGTCAGAGGTTTTTGATGATATGCAGCAATACTCAGCCTATTCTCCATTAAAATTATTTCCATATACTGGTATAAGTTAATCTACATTACTGACTTAAGATTAATAAACTTATTAAAAAACTGAAATTGAGCAAATGAGTTATACAATTCACTAGAAAATCAACGTAATACTTTTGCTCATGAGTAGGAGCTTGATTTTACTGTTATTTAGAAAGAACTGTGGAGAAAAGCAAGTCAGCTCTATGTAAATACACACATGTAAAATGAGACTAAGAATATTATAGTGCCTGTAGATATGAATAGATGAATAGGGGATATGCCCATTGTTGCATCTGGTGACAACCACTAGTTCTGCAAACTTCCCATTCATTAGAGAAAAGTGTACCAAATAGCAGTCAAAGGATTAAAGAAAATAATGCCAAGACCAGTCATATTCACAAGCACAATCACTCTTCTGTTGTCTTTACATCCAAACCAGCAAACCAGTCTTATCACTCCCAGAATGTGAGGGAATACTTCCTAATATTTGCACCTTGTCTTGGTTGTATCTTTCTGTTGGATGTTAGCATGTACAGATCTACAGAAATTAGGCTTAATGTTCTATCAAATCCTCAAGTTTTAGTATGGGATAGTTTCCAGATACATGCAAATACATACTTAATAATGTAAGTTTTAGCCAATGTGTTTAGCCTGCAATCTTTTTTTGTTGATTATGAACCAGATATAGTAAAGTCTGTTAATATGAAGAACAGGTGGCCAGTAGTAGTTCAGATTGTTTCTTTGGATTATTAGGATGTACCACTCAAAACACTCACACCTGTGATTCTATACAAGTTTGGACAATTTTTTGTTTCACACTTCCTCAATTTTCTCATGTTACTTTCATTTTTATGGTAAGATATGTACTGAATTTATTTATGTTCTACATTTTCTTCAGTAATGGATACTTTTCAAGTTATGATGCTTTTCAACTTATCCCTACCTCCCATCACTAATGATCTTGGGAGAAATTGGAGTTTTTGGGCGAGGAAAGATTAAATTAAGTAATGTTAATTGCAGAAGAGATTGAGAATCAACATTTAACATATTTCAAAGCTTTTGCATCACAAATAGACTTAACATAGCTCCTAAAAAATAAACAAGTGGTCTTCTAATGAGTAATAACCACAATAACATACGACTCCTCACATACACACACCTGAAGTCAACAGGGACTAGCATACAATATTTTCACACATTGAAACCACTTCCATCCCTTGCTATTGTGCATCCGACCCCTGGTTTGAATTTGCACAAGAGCTTATTTTAGCCATAAGACGTACATGTTTTTTTCCACCCCTCCTTTAAAATTTGGACCATTGAGAAATTCACACCATCAATGTTTGGATTAATGGACTTTTACTATATTTACAATAATTTTTATTTCCTAGCCATAATAGATAGATAGTGCCTTCATCAAGCTCTAAAGAAATTTCTGAACAAATACCACATTATATTTCAAAGTTTTTCATAATTGTGGTAAATTAAAACAGTGGCTGTATCTTGTATTATTGCTTGAATTTAGATCTTTTTGGACACCCACATTATTATCGCATAATAGTACTTGATCTGAACTCTCACTGTTCTCATGTCTTAATGTCAGCCATCTAGTTCTTGCCAAAAACTCTCCTCTAGTCTTGATACAATATCCATTAGATCTTGTTCCTCTTTACCCTAAGTTATGATTTCCTACTACTACTACTACTACTCAGTGATACCTTATTCTTAAGCCACACATTCCTAGTAATTCTTTATGGTAACTACTTACGTCCATTTCAGCCTAAATGTGTTTTATTAATGGCAGAGAGTATGAAACTGCATTATTTTTAACTCAACATCAAGGTTAGTTATGAACTTGACTATTTAAGGTCTGCAAATGTATATATGTACATCTATCCATGATTTATATTTTTATATGTGTCCATTAGTTCTGGCTGTTGAACAAAAATGAAGGTTACATGCAACATATGACTTTTACTAACCACTCTCCTCTCCTGTCGGTCAAGATATGAGTAGTTACTTACATCTTCATGTTGCAATTTAACAGTCAGAACTTGCTGGTACAGTTGTTAAAAGCTATACTTAAAAACTAAGGTCACCTGTAAAGCTCAATAAGAAAAAGTGAATAGGTAGTCTTACCTGTTCGTTATGGGGAAAAGGAAAAGCAAGAACTTTTATATTTTGAAAAATTGCAAATAAAAATCTATACTAGACCAGTTCATCTACATCCCTAGGTTATTTTTAACTAACATTTGTGTGTATCTCTCTCTCTCTCTCTCTCTCTCTCTCTCTCTCTCTCTCTCTCTCTCTCTCTCTCCAACCTTTGATTTGATCCATGGCTGGCTTCATAACTCACATTGGAAGCTGCAGCAGTGTGTTAAATCCCGCAGTCTTCGGTTCACCAAGTATTCACGGTGGAACTTCTAAAATGACCTGAAAATAAAACATCAAGAAATGGATGGAAACCCCAACACAACACCAAGTAGTATTCTTTCTTCCAGGTTTAATATCTTTTCAGTGCCAATAGTATCCCACAGGGAGAGTTGCTAACACAATTCATGTTACTTGGAGGAATGTCATCACGGACTCGTAATAATAACCTTAAAATCAAGCTAGGCTTTAACGTAAACCGATCTCTTAATTGACAGCACGTGTGGAGAGAGGGTGGCTAGACTTAAATGATTATTAAACCGTCTCCCATAAATTATTCCAGTGTTCACTTTCAAAGAGAAAGAGGGGGGAGCGTTTTCTAAATCTACCACTGGACCTACATTCAGTTACACTTTATAATACGTCCGCAATAGATACAAGCACGCTACTCACGCATCATGTATAAAGGATAGTGAGCTGCCATAAATGAGAGGGATTTCCCAGCAAGTGTACATATAGTATGTCTAATAGTAGTCGGGAGTGTGGCAGAAATTCAACGTTTTCTAGGTCCAGCGAGCAAACACTGAAATGATTTTCTCATAACTGGGATATTGGAATGTCATGGCATCTATGAAACTGTTCCACAAATCAAGCGAGTAGAGTAGGAGCTACTAATGTCCACTTTCCACTGTATTTGAGCCATCTTTTTCTTTTGTGTTACTGGGAACGTGTATGTTCACTCATTCATTAGCACGGCAGGCATAGAAGGACGTGTGGAAGAGGTGAAGGCTGCTTCATATTCTATGGGAATTTTGTGAAAACTCATTACGAGGACTGAAGCTTTGGTGAAGCTTTTTGTGAAATCATTGAGAAAAAGCTGCGTGTTGAGTACGGAAGGAACACCGATTGGATTTGTCATAAATACTCCATGCCCTCATTTCAGAACCCGCAAAACTTCACTCGCGTCTATCGTTTCTATTCATTGTTCTTCCACAATACCCCAAGCTCGCGGGGGATGGTGGGGCGGGGGTGGGATAAGAGAAAGTAAAATCTGTTTGGGGGTTATGAAATACGTCATCCTCTTCCACACAAAAGTTTGGGGAATAAAATGAATTGAATTTACCTAAACACAAGCTAACTCAAAATCCCACCTAACTCAACTATTTGGATAGCAAGCCTTGCGGAACACTGACAAAAAGACAATTATCGAAACAATACCTTAATGAGGAACCTCGTCCGTCCAAGTAGCAAGTGTTACTTCTGCTGTGTCTGGCTGGCTAGTGGCTCGACGTGGAACAATCCAAGCTGACTTCACCTACACGCTGTGGTGATTGGCTGGCGGATTAATACACGCGGAGGAATACAGGTTAGTATGTCCACGTAAGTAACAGTAATTGTACTTCTAATAAAACAATGTTGTGCTACAAAGATAATGCGTATATTGTTATAAAAGCTGTAATGCAAAGGTACATACATACCAACACGTTTCTTTGATAGTTCAGAATGTGACCAAGTTTGTACTACTTTAATGAACCGAAAAGTGTTAAAAGATTCAGTGTCTCGATGAAGCGGCAATGAACTCATCATGATGGGTATTGATTACTTGCTGCAGAGATACAGCGCAATTTAATAAAGGAAGGACCAATATTCCTACTTCAACAGTTACATTTCCTCTCTAACTTTGACTGGAGACAACATAAGTTGCTTATTTATAAGAATTAATCCGTGAAGCTTTGGAAAGTTCTTGTGTGTTTCAACGTGTTTTCTACGTTTTGATTCCCTTACGTATCGTACATTACTTACCCACGTGTATTATTCAACCATTTCTAAGCAATAGAACAATAGAAGTCCAGCTACTAATACGCCAGGGAAGAACGGGTCTATCTGTACGTAGATCCATCTAGTGAGAAAATGCCTCGGAATGGCGGCACAAGCTATGCGGGTGATTAATTAAGAGGACGATCACGCCCCGGCACAACACGAGGGAAAGTAAATGAAGGATACTGTGTGCTACAAACGCTTAATAAACAATGTAATCTAGAATAATTTCTAGGTTAGGGAGAAGATAATTATTTGATTTTATGTTTATGACTGAATGAGAGTGAAAAATAATTATTAGTGGACCTTTAATGTTCTACTCGGATATGAGAGAAGGACGTTGTCTAGATAAGGTAACCAAATGGAAAACCAGGGAAGGCTGAAGAGCATGCTAATTGTGTATTTGGATCAACACATTTAGCTTAAGTTTCCTTTATGCGATCGCCCACAAACCAATGAGCGAAAAATTCACTTACGCTCACAATTGCAATATTCTTAAGTGCTGTTACTGGTTCTGCTTCTATTTTATGTTTCAGTGATCCTCTTTTCTTCACCAATGCAACTAAAACCAAATAATTCATACTTAATAGCCGATGTTTCTGGTCAGAATCATATAGAGGATTATTTTACCTAAAACTACTGAGAGACGATCAGAAACAGTTTTGACCGAGAAAAGCACTTACAAAGAGGGGCGCTGAAAGTGTTAACCATCTGACGCAGTTACTCATTCAATCAAAGTGTAAAGAACCATTTTCTGTGTTGGACTAAAGATACCGCGGTGAACTGAACCAAGGCAAGGAGTGGATGTGTGGTAGTAATGCTATAATAATCACAATTGAACTTAGAAATACACACACACACACACACACACACACACACCGATCTCATACTTGAAGAAACCAAAGAAGAGCAGGTTAACTAAGAAAAAACGGAGCTACAGTTTACGTGTGTCGTTTGATGGAGTTATTTACGAGGCTACGTGTTATACATTATTCGTCCTTGTCTGGTACGTGTGTTCCTAGTTACGAGACACAGGGTAGCATAAGCACGATAGGGATGGGGGAAAGGTATTAGTAGACTGACACAAATACGTAGTTAAATATCGAGGCCTGTTTTGTAATGATTGTATAAATAAGTTATAAATAGTAAAATGTTTTGAATCATTAGAGAGCATTTTCTTAACTTTATATAATATTCTCTATTTTACTTATATCAGTCAGTTTCCTTCATGACATATCATTTAGACGTTGCGTAGAAGTTAAAAAAATAATAATAATAATAATAAAAAAAAATAATAAATAGATAAATAAATAAATAATTAATAAATAAATACATAAAGGATAAAATACTGATAAATATTTCTCTACTAAGCTTTCTGCGTTTCATCTTCAACACTTAAACAGGACACATAAAAAAATTACCAATATCCCTAACGATATATACTGTGCTTGTAGTGGTACTTGACTACTTCAGAAAATAACTTTGATGAGCAGCCGCAGTGTATTAGTCTTAAGCAGTAGTACGACTCTGAACACAAAACTATCCTGTCTCTCTGCTCTCAATCTTTTAACCATTTTTGTTTCTTAAGTTTGCTAATATGGTATGGTAATGCAGATTGATTTTTCGACGGGAATCAGTACTGTAAAACGTGAGCTTAAGAGATTGAATGATGATTGATTGATTTTATTGTTATTATAAAACTATATACAACAAAGGAGAAGATTGGGTCATGCCGCCCTTTCCCCAAACATAAGGCGCATAGTTCCAACATCAGGTAAATGAAAGATTGCACAAACCGTAATTACACACACACACACACACACACACACACAGAGAGAGAGAGAGAGAGAGAGAGAGAGAGAGAGAGAGAGAGAGAGAGAGAGAGAGAGAGAGAGAGAGAGAATGTATGTGCACGCGCCGCCTGTTCCCTGTTATGTCGTGCTGTAGAGAATATCTCCCCATATCTATGATTTAGAATTTATTTTAGTTTTAGGTTTTTAAGATGATTTTACATACAATGCGAAGTTTTAAGCCTCTTTTTTGTGTATAAATGTATGTTTAGAGAGAGAGAGAGAGAGAGAGAGAGAGAGAGAGAGAGAGAGAGAGAGAGAGAGAGAGAGAGAGAGACTCCCTGTCATGTCGTGTTGTAGAAAATATCTTACTACATCATGACACTCCCGCGGGAAGGATTAATATTTTACACCACCTTGTCACCACCTCGTCCTTATTTTGGTATTCTGGTAATGGACTTATTTAGCAATACGTATCTTTCTATACACTCATTTATCTACTTATCCATTTATCCAAGGAAACCAAAGGCTGTCTAAGACGATGGCAAATATCATGATGGATCGCACGAAAATATTCAGTTAAGTCAGTCATTCAGTCATTGAGTGTGTATGAAGCAGTCCCCCCCCCCTCTCCTCTCTTCTCTCTCTCTTCTCTCGTCTCTCTTCTCTCTCTCTCTCTCTCTCTCTCTCTCTCTCTCTCTCTCTCTCTCTCTCTCTCACCAGGATGTAATATTCCCGGCCATCTGATGCTCCCCGGCCTCTCCCTATCCCTCCCTCCCTTCGTCCATCAATCTTCCCTTTAACGCTAAGTTTAAATTGGGGTCTGAAAAGTCAACTTCATTAACGCTGCGTCCGAAGCTTCTCGCCGCGCCAGTGTTTGTTCAACCCTCCAGGAAAGAACCATCTGCTTTTAATTTCTTTCCCTCTTCAGTTTCCTCCTCTCTCCTCCTCATCCTACCCTTGTGTGTGTGTGTGTGTGTGTGTGTGTGTGTGTGTGTGTGTGTGTGTGTAGTGGACAGGATATGGAGGCCTGGCTGGGGAAAGATAAGTGTGGGAGGGAATGGGAGGAAGAAGACAGGGTTCTATCATATTATTGAAGAAGAATGGAAAGAATTACTGATGTTACTCTTCCTATCGGTAGTTATGTGAACGTGTTTTGATCTATACATGTACTTTGATTATCCCTTGTTTGAGTTCCTTCTATCATGTGCCATTAGAATGCACTTCGAAGGAAAGAAGATAAAAATGCATAGGAAGTCGAGAAACAAACAAAGGAAAAGAATAATCAAAAGAATATTCCTATGTTTCTTGTCTATACTTTCTACGGAGAGAGAGAGAGAGAGAGAGAGAGAGAGAGAGAGAGAGAGAGAGAGAGAGAGAGAGAGAGAGAGAGAGTCTGTATATTCATTATCGAGAACGACAATCATTATGACGAGTAACGACTACACAAATCATTACAATACACACACATACACACATACATACATACACACACACGTAGATATATGTGACAATTAAAAATGATGTGTGTGTGTGTGTGTGTGTGTGTGTGTGTGTGTGTGTAGCGTCGCCCTCCCAAAGGCCACAAGGGGGAGCCGTACAGATCACTGCCATAGATACGAGTCGAGTTGAGTCGGTCCAAACAGATCAAGGTTCGGGTGTGAGCGATAAATTCCCGTCAGTTCGGACACGCTGGCCTGTTTTGCTCCCTCCAAGCGTGGAATTAAAGCACTGGTGATCGATCCTTGTCATAATTCTTCCTCTCCATTCTCCTCCTTTCTCTTCCTCCTCTTCCTTCGTCTTGTAAGTGTCGCAGGCATCTTGGTCATCCTCGTTTCTCTTCCATTTAATGTTATCTGTGTGTGTGTGTGTGTGTGTGTGTGTGTGTGTGTGTGTGTGTGTGTGTGTGTGTGTGTGTGTGTGTGTGTGTGTGGGAAAGAGAGATGTTCTTATATTAAGTGCAAGTATAGTTTCACTTCTAAGTTTGTATGATGTTTATATATACATGTGATTTATTTCTTCACTGCAAAAGCAATGCTCTCTCTCTCTCTCTCTCTCTCTCTCTCTCTCTCTCTCTCTCTCTCTCTGTTACACACCCATTAAATCACCCATCAACCTCATTTGCATGGCGGCAGGAGCTGGAATGGAAAGTCGTAGGAACAAGTAGTGACAGTGAATGAAAAATAGGAGAGCGAGCAACACACACCGGCAGACTGACAAGATTCCTAATAGCGGCAGGTGACGGGCAGATGGCGGGCGAGGAAGAGATGCGGACGAGGCCAAAGTCGAGTAACCTTCTGTACTCACCTCCGCTTTGTCATGTGGCTTTCCCTCTGTCCAAAGAAGAAGCCCGTGTTAACAGAGGTTCTTAAGCATATAATTTTTTCCTAGACGAATTTCCAGCCTTAAAAACTATCTCAGCCAACTGAAATCGGTGTCGTTCTTCAAAATTTACTGCTGAGGTAATGGTCAACAACAGTAATATCGGGAGGTTAAGATGGATTCAAGACTAGAAATTAATGTAAGAAAAAGGTGTATACTTCCTGCTTTGCTAATAGTGAAAAGTGAAAGGACTGGGAGTATTAACAGGGTGAAAGACTGAGGGAAGGAACAAAGTATTATTAGATCCCTTGGTTTTTGATCACGAATGTAAAAGTGAAAAATATGATAGAAAGGGAAGAAAGAACATGTAAACTAAAAGGCTTATATAAGAGTTATATCATAGTAGAGTTATGGTTTATGTGGTGGTGAGGCAAACAGTGGCAGATGATTAGGTGGTAAGGAATGGTAATGACAGAACACACGAGATGGTTATGGATGTTTAGGAGTTATAACATGGTAGATTATGTTAGTGTATGATGCGAAGAGTGAAGGAGGAAATGTTTATTAAGATATACAAGTGGTTAACTATTGAACGCTAGATATTAGGATACCAACAAAATAGTACAGGTACATAAGTCTGACAAGACGTAGAAGAGAATAAGAAGAGTAGTGAGAAAAAAAATAGTAGATTGAAAAAAAGAAAATAGTAAGAAAGAAAAGATAAAACACAGAAAGTCGAAGAATATGTAAAAGAAGATAATATGAGTACAAATTATAACGAAAGAAAATAAGTACGATAATAGGGTAGACATAATAGTGAACCTAACAAAGATACGAAAACTGTATATATAACAAAACAAAGACGTGGCAGGACTAGCAAAAATGAACGATACAAGACAAAGAGGAGTACAAGGATAACATGGGTGAAGATAGCGAGGTACATCAGACATGGCAGTGATGGCCGGCCTGGCATGGGTAATTACACGATAGGTAAATTAACAGGTAACCGTAACTTGCAATTAAAGAATCAAACACTACAATTACTCGGGAAAGAAGGTTATGTTTAGGAGGCATAGGAGCAGAGGCATGGTGGTGGTGGTGGTGGTGGTGGTAGTAGTAGTAGTAGTAGTAAAAATACCAAGAACCGAAACATTAGTATAAGCAGCCCTATAGATAATGATAAAAACAAAAACAGTATTAGTAGTTCCGTAATCATAATAGCAACAGATCCCCCCCTCTCTCTCTCTCTCCCCACCACCACCACCACCACCACCACCACCACCACCACCACCACTGCCAGTAATAAAGGCATCACAATACAAGACAGGACTGATGAACCATTCGATAACATGCGAGGCAGGGAGGGAGACACGGCACGAGGAATGTATGGCGAGGAACTATGGTGGTATGGTGGGTATGGTGGGGGGGGGGGGAGGAATGGCGAGGCGATGGTAGAGTGAGGCCCTGACTATTACTGCTTAACCTGACTCTTATGGTGATGAGGCGCCGCAGCTGTGTCCGGGAGGAGGAGGAGGAGGAGGAGGAAGAGGAGGAGGAAGAGGAGGAAGAGGAATTAACACAAAAGCCCAAAGAAGAAAACTGTGGATTCTAACGGGGTTGTTTGTTGTGACTTTGCTATTTGACGAAAAGTAAAAAGGAAGAGTAGGAGGAGGAAGAGGAGGAGGAGGAGAAGGAGGAAGAGGAGGAGGATAAAAGGAAGAAGTGCATCGAAGAGAAACATTAGAGAAGATGATTATTAATGGAGGAGGAAGAGAAGAAAAAGAAACACAAGGAAGAACAGGAAAAGGGGGAGGAAGAGGAGGAGGAGGAGGTGGAAGAAGAGGAAAATATTCATCAAGCTGGAACTGGAATGGCAAGGAGGACTCAGATTGAAGAAAAAAGAGGAGGAGGAGGAGAAGGAAGAAGAGAAGGAAGACGAGAGGGAAAAGAAACAAAGAAAATGAAGAAACTCAAATTGGATGAAATAAACGAAGGAAAATAAAAGAAACAATAGAATGAACAGCACCACCACCACCACTACCACCATCACCACCATCACCATCACCATCGCCACCACAAACAACAACAATAACAATAATAACAACACCAACAAACATATACAACTAGAGAATAGAAC
>CM035204.1:16664078-16680514 GCA_020233015.1 Callinectes sapidus
CCCGCTCCCCCCCCCCCCTCTCTCTCTCTCTCTCTCTCTCTCTCTCTCTCTCTCTCTCTCTCTCTCTCTCTCTCTCTCTCTCTCTCTCTCTCTCTCTCACCAGGATGTAATATTCCCGGCCATCTGATGCTCCCCGGCCTCTCCCTATCCCTCCCTCCCTTCGTCCATCAATCTTCCCTTTAACGCTAAGTTAAAATTGGGGTCTGAAAAGTCAACTTCATTAACGCTGCGTCCGAAGCTTCTCGCCGCGTCAGTGTTTGTTCAACCCTCCAGGAAAGAACCATCTGCTTTTAATTTCTTTCCCTCTTCAGTTTCCTCCTCTCTCCTCCTCATCCTACCCTTGTGTGTGTGTGTGTGTGTGTGTGTGTGTGTGTGTGTGTGTGTGTGTGTGTAGTGGACAGGATATGGAGGCCTGGCTAGGGAAAGATAAGTGTGGGAGGGAAGGGGAGGAAGAAGACAGGGTTCTATCATATTATTGAAGAAGAATGGAAATAATTACCGACGTTACTCTTCCTATCGGTAGTTATGTGAACGTGTTTTGATCTATACATGTACTTTGATTATCCCTTGTTTGAGTTCCTTCTGTCATGTGCCATTACAATGCATTTCGAAGGAAAGAAGATAAAAATGTATAGGAAGTCGAGAAACAAACAAAGGAAAAAAATAATTAAAAGAATATTCCTATGTTTCTTGTATATGCTTTCTACGAAGAGAGAGAGAGAGAGAGAGAGAGAGAGAGAGAGAGAGAGAGAGAGAGAGAGAGAGAGAGAGAGAGAGAGAGAGAGAGAGAGAGAGAGAGGAAAATACAGGAATTAAGGAAGGAAAGAAGGACGGAAGGAAATGAAAAAATAGAAGAATAGGATACATCATAAGGAGCTCGGCCATCAGCTGTTTCCGGAACTGTACGGTACATACGCAAAGCCGCTTAACGTTTTGCCTCCCATAAACAATAATGTGATGTATGAAGACGAACTTTCCATTCGTTAGTAATAAGTAAGACAAAAAGAAAGAAAGAAAATAATGAAAACACATCGTAGCATTGTTACTGCATATATAAATAAGGAATGTTTGAATAGAGGGCAAGTATTATGAAACGCTTCAGTCTCTCAAGAACTAATTCGAAAAGCCTGAGGTGGTTAGCTTGGTTCTTGTGGATATTCTCTTCTTGCCTGTTAACCCCTTCCGTACTAGGACACATTTCTACTACAAGTTTTGCGTGTCATTAGACGATTTCCTTGACATAAGGAAGGATCCATGTAGGTTAAAAGATTATAAAATGAATCTAATTCCCATGTGAGTTTCTGAAACTGTGTAAAATCAACACACGATAAGCATAACAAATATGAAAATGCATTCCAGTACTGAAGGGTAAAACTACCCCCATGACATCTACTTTCTATCTCTCTTTTTCTTTTTCTTCCTTTCCTCTGTTCTTTTTAACGCATATTCTTCCTTTCTTCTTTCATACTTGATTTTCTCTAGGCGTCTCTAGGGTTACGATGACTAAAATTAAGAAAACATCCCTGTAAACCAGAATAGCGTCCCCCACAACCTTCCAACAGTAGGCATATTGGGACACCAAAGCGTTTGAAAACACACTCCAAGCTTCACAGATGAAAGGAGACCAGCAAGTCGCGGCGCAGCACAGATCGTTGAGTGCCGCAGGGAATCGGGCGATCAGTGGTGGGAGTGGCCGATCGCATCTGAGAGAGCGTGGGGCAGGAGGTCTGTTAACGCGGCCCGAAACGTAAAAACGCGTACACAACAATGGGTAAGGGTCGGAACCAAGGTCGGAACCATTTTACTTCTGATCAGTCACTCCTGCCGCATGCGCTACATCACTATACGCATACACGAGTCCAGGAGTTAGTACCAAACCAGCCACGTGTGTAAAATAACGTACATACAGTGACATTAATATAAAACTTAAGTAACAGGATTCCTCGTCATAAAAAAAAGAAAAAATCTAAACAAAACAACAACGGACTATACATTATGGAACGGGATTTTTGCGAGTGCGGGGGTGGACGGGCGAAATTATCTGTTATTGGCGGAATATGGTAATGCGCTATTGTTTGCATTAATTGAAATGGAAATTATGATAGAAATGGGAATTGCGTTATGACCCATCGCCTCGCCGGGCAGGGACGAAAGGAGGGGATGAGGAAGAGGAGGAAAGAGGGAGGGGGGGAAGAGGGAAAGAACAGAAAAGAGAAGCATTGGGCGGGTGGGATTTCGGATTCAGAGTAAAAGTGAACGGTTCTTGTTGAGTCTTTTTGTGTTTCCATGCCATACCACCACCACCACCACCACCACCACTACTACAAAGAGTTTCCCAGTATGTTAAGAAGTCTTCACACTGATGGTGGTGAAGTGTCATGAGAGGTGATGCACTGGCCAACATTTAACTCTGGAACCAGTAGTGTGTGGTGGCTGTAGCGGTGATGCAGCTGTCATTCCACGCACACCAAGAACAGTGATGATAAGAGCAGGAACATGGACGTAAAGAACAAGAATAAAGTATATGAACATTGGACAAGAAGAACAAGAATAAGAATAAGGACGAGACTTAGAACATTAGACAAGAACAATGATGAGGACGAAGGTAGAATGAAGAATAAGAACAAGAGCAAAAATGACGATAAAAACTACTACTACTACTACTACTACTACTACTACTACTACTACTACTACTACTACTACTACTACTACTACTACCATTACTACTACTACTGGGCTACCACTACTACTACTAATCGCTACTTAAAATTTTCTCCCAACTGTATTTTCCAGACAAATTATACACATAAGGATAATCCTATTAGAGAGAGAGAGAGAGAGAGAGAGAGAGAGAGAGAGAGAGAGAGAGAGAGAGAGAGAGAGAGAGAGAGAGAGAGAGAGAGAGAGAGAAACAGAGGGGAGAAGAGAGAGAGAGAGAGAGAGAGAGAGAGAGAGAGAGAGAGAGAGAGAAGTAATAATAATAATGTTGAGAAATGGGGAGGGAGAGCGGAGAGGGGGATGAAGTGAAGGAAAAAAGAGAGAAAGAAGGAAGGGAAAAATAAACTAAATGGGGAGGCCTAGGGGAGGGAGGCTGAGGAGGAGGGAATGAAGGGAGAAAAGAGGGAGGCAGGGAGGGAGGGAGGGAGGGAGGGAGGGAGGGAAAGGGAGTGAATGAGAGGGGAGGAAAAAATGGCAGTATTTGGCATCTTTTGCGGGGGTGGAGTGTTGCCATTACCATAAGAACGCAATTTCACTTAATCTTGCCTAAAAAAAATATCAAAATAATAAAAAAACAATTAAGCCACCAAAGAAACAGTAGCAATAAAAAAACAACAAAATAAACCTTAATCATTAAACATTACCATTACACAAATGTATGAAAAAGAATGAAAAAACAAGTAAAGCCATTAATTATGCCTAACTATAACGAATGAGAGGGAAAGAAATTGAGAGAAAGAGGGTCGAAGAGAGAGAGAGAGAGAGAGAGAGAGAGAGAGAGAGAGAGAGAGAGAGAGAGAGAGAGAGAGGATGAGGGGAACAGCAGGAACGTGGAGGAGGGGGAGGAGGAGGAGGAGGGGGGGAAGGATGAGTGGGAGGCAGTTAAGGACAGGGGGAGGAAAGAGGGAGAGGGAGATGAAGAGATGGAAAAGAGTGAGTGAGAGTGGGAGATGAAGGAATAGAGAGAGAGAGAGAGAGAGGGAGAGAGGAAATGTGACTTGTTTTCGAGCTGGACTCATCTTGTATTGATTTATGGAACAGGCGAAGTGACACACGCTCTCTGTATCGATCGAGGGCGCCGTGGTAACTCGATACAAGGCCCAAACATTTGACGTAGCTGGCGGGAACTGTTAATAAGTGGATTAGGCAGTACCCAGACGTGAGTACTGTACCTTCCTTACCAAACAATACCTAACCGATCTAACCCTAACCTAACCTAACTTAGTACTGTCTCTACTACCAACCTGTATACACTGCTGTCCAATCACTCCGCTCCTCTTCATGTTCCACTGACTGTACTGTACCTCCCTTACCAAACAATACCTAAACGTAACCTAACTTAGTGCTGTATCTATCAGTCTATCTACCTTGCTGTCCAATCACTTCGCTCCTCTCCATGTTCCACTAATCCGCGTCTCTTTCTCGCTCGTATGAAATATAGGGAAAAAAGGAAAAGAAAATGTAAAAGTGCATGATGTGAAAGTCATACGTTGATTAGTAGGAAATAAAGTAAGTAATAAGGGAATAGAGTGTTCAATTGAAGTTTTTTTTAGAAGTTCAGGTAAGATGTGCTTTGGGTAATGCACTTCAGGAAAATAACATACAAATAAAGTAAAATTTAAGGTCTCTTTTGATGTAGTTTAAAGAAAAGTTAATCGCTATCAAACGTGTCAATAATGATGTTGATGATAATGATAATAATAAAATAAATAAATAAATAAATAAATAAATACATCATAATAATTTTAAAAAAGAAGAAGGAGAAGAAGGAGAAGAAGAAGAACAACAATAACAACAGCAATAATAATAGTGACAAAATAAATCTTAATGGAATGATACAAAAACCAAATAGTGACAATACTTATAATAATTCACATAACTGGTTAAACTTTAATTCGGGAATGTCACACCTATCATCTTATTGACTTTTATGATAACTGCCTTTATTGCTGATTTACTCGTACACAATCTTTGAAACACTGAGTATATTGTCTTCTCAAGTTTTACAGTAACTATCTGCACTGTTGATATAAACTTAAGAAAAAAAAGAACGGCAGAAGAGGAACCTGTTGAGGGAAGGAAGAAGATCGAAGGGAAGACGGAAAGTGACAAAATAATGAAGGGTCTGGGCCAATATCAACAGAAATCCTGATCTCTGTAACTTTTTTGGGGGGGACGAAATTTCTAGCCTATAAATCCATCTAAAACTAAAAAAACTGGTGTTGTACTTTACTTTAGCCATTATCTCACCAACAGCCTCAAATGTACTGGAGGTTAAGATTGATTTTAAGACTAGAAATTCGTCTAAGGAAAAGATACAGACTTAGGAATCTCTGTTAATATGGGCCCAGACAAATTAGACTCAACAGCTCCTGACAACAGAAAACGGCAGACGAAAACTTAAGATCTTTGACAAAAACCAAACAACACAACACAGCTTTCGTCGCCAACCCCTGAAGCAAGAAAGAAAATAACACAAGGAACACAACACAACATCACTTCCCTCCTCCAACACAATCTTACTGTTAGAAAAAGAGAAAAATAAGCCACACAACAAAACACAATATCACTCTCCTTTCCTACAACACAAGCCATCGCCTCCCTTCCCCGCCCCGCCTCCACACACAACCTCGGCGTCTGCAGATGACAGGTTAGTTTCCCTGACCCTGACTCCAGACCGGCGGAAACAAATAAATAGTAAACCGTATATTACTCACCCATCAAAAGAAAGGGACGAAGATTTTTTTTTCCTCTTCCAAATCTCAAGGCGGTCTCGTTAATCGTCAGTGATTGAACACAAGTACGTTAGGAAGTTTGGAGTTAGTTAATGCACACACACGCACACACACACACACACACACACACACACACACACACACACACACACACACACACACATCATAATTGAAAGTTTTTAGAAGTTTTGGAGTTTTTAAAGAGCCGTGAGGTTCAGAGAGAGAGAGAGAGAGAGAGAGAGAGAGAGAGAGAGAGAGAGAGAGAGAGAGAGAGAGAGAGAGAGAGAGAGAGAGAGAGCTGGAGGAGATAACTATACGTGACAGTCAGTATAAAACATTCCTACCCATTTATAATTATTATTCCACTAAGCTCTTAAATGCTGAAGTTGAGTTATAATATTCTTACATCAAAGAAGCTGCTTAAGCGAGAAACGAGATGTAAAGTTTTCAGTTTAGATTATTAATAAAGGAGAGACAACGTAGAAGGGCAGAGAGTGTCACTGAAGAGCAGCTGGAGGGTTGTGTCGTATAATCGAATTCGTAAAAGGAAAAATCTAGTTCTTGACCCAATAAGGAATACTAAGCTTATTCTGTCCGAGTAATAAGAAAAAAAAAAATAAATAAAATAAAAAGTAAAGCAAATAAACAGCTAAATTCTCGCGTTCTTTGCTTTTCGTGCGTGAGATGTTTATTCTTGAAGGGTTAAATGTCTATTAAACGACGTAGAAAAGAGCAGAGTGGTAATATTCGTGGATATGACAATGAGTTAAAAGATCAATGATGAATAACAGAAAGACTGAATGACATAACAGTATCCTGAGGAATTCCATGATCAACAAAGAACAGTGACCGTCCACCACGACTGTAATAAAACAGCCAGAAAGGAAAATTGAGACGAAGTTACAGACAAAAAAATAGCGTGGAAATTAAAGCTTTCTGTACAGTTTTATAAAGCTTTCTCACATGTGTAATGCAAAAGGATAAGTATGCCAATAATCCTTCATTGGGGATTACTCGCAAAGACTGAGCACCATTGCCGGGGTTTGCTGACTATGAGGAAGTTTTGAATACAGAAAACTTGACCTCTTGGTTGAATGGTACCTACTCCCTATGTAAACCTTTCCCAATACCCCGCCCAGCTGACTTGAAATATAGTCAGCTGTGGCGATTTTTGTTGGCTCAATTATGGGGTATGTTATCTAAAAAATATACTGGATCAGGATCAGAGTTCTAGCTTGATTTTAGAAAGTGAACCTAAAAAATGATAAATAAATAATGAAAAACATGCTTGAAACCGTTATCAAACTTTTCCTGGAGTTTCCTGAACACAGAATAAACAATGGTAGCAGTCAAGAATGGCTTCAAATTTGTATTTATTTTGAGTAAGGAATATCTACCTGAGACTTTCACGAACATTCTTTGTGGTCCTAACCCAGTATAACCAACCCCAAATTACAACTTTTCATCCTGCTACAACTCCTAAATCCAATATGGCCAAGCTTTTTATAGTGCATTATAATCATCAAAACCTCTTTAATCTTGCAGTGATATTGGATTTATTCTTTTTATCACAACAGCCAACTGTATCTGGTGGGATGGACTGAGACTTACTAGCTTATATTCAGGCCTGTATTCTGAAAACTAGTGGAAGCAATAATTAGATTAAGATTAAAGAACATAGAGAAAAGAAAAGGAGACCCTATAATGATTTTAAAAGAATTGAGGAAAGAAGACATAAGAAAACGTTATAGTACAGCAATAAAGAATAGATACGAAGAACTTATAGATGAAAGCGACATGGGTGTTTTGGAAAAGGAAAGGACTTGTTTACAAAAAAACATACGTGGAAGTGGCTGAGGAAATAATACCAAGGAAAGAAAGGCGAGCAAGATAAAACTGGATGACAGATGATACTCCGGATTTGACGGAAGAAAGAAGTAAGTTTAAACATAGAAATGTAATAATATAAAGATAAATAAACAGAGATATAAAGAGGAGATGTTCTGCTGCAAAAGAACGATGGTTCACAGCACAGTGTGATGAGATAGAAGAGTTAGCAAATAGGGATACTCAGATGATGTATGAAAGAGTGAAAGAACTTGCTGGAAAAAGAAGATTGCGTTAGGGGGAAGTGACAATAAAGAAGAATAGCGAGATGGCAATGGAAAAACAGGAAGTACTTGACAGATGGCAAGAGTATAACTAAGAATTGTTCTGGGATGAGAGACCAGAGGAGATAGAGTTTGGAGTAGAAATGACTGGACCTGATTTTAGAGAAAATGAAGTGGAGAAGACAATGAGAAGGATGAAGAGAGGAAAAGCAGTTGGTGAAGACGGAGTGGCAATAGAGATGTTGCCTGCTCTCGATAGTTTTAAAACTAAAAAGATAACAAGTATTGCAAATAAAACATACAAAAATGGTGAAGTCAAGAGATAGAGCGATGTGGCAATCCATGGTCGCCAACGTCTGCAGGGGCACGGTTCTGCGATAAGTTAAGATTCTGAAACGATCTTCTCTCTCACCATCCTTGCTTTCCAAAGGCTCTAGTTGAAAATACTCTTGTTTTGAAGGGTAATTTATGGTTCTAGTGATTGGCAAGATTACTAGTTCATTAATAAGAGGAGAAACTATATTGAGAACCAGGCTAGTTTTCTTTGTAGCCTTGGAGAATTGTCGTACTGAGAGGGGACGGCGTTTCTGAATACGGGAGTCAGTCAGGTTGTGAGAGTGTGACTGGGTTAGGTGAAGTTTTGACGGTAGGACTCGTTAGGTTAGCTTCGACCGGGTCATGAGGGAGGGAGTGGTTAGATTAGGTTAGGCTAGGTCGTGAGGTTGGGCCTGGTTTGATGGATGTCTCGGCGTAACCCGTGACAGCAGGGAACTCTCGTCATGCCTCCAATCGATGGAAGAATAATCCCTGACAGCCAGCAGGAATTTACAATGGTGGGGGTACTTACTTGTCAAGGATTTCGCGCAGTTGTGTCCTCGAGTGTGGCGTTACAGCGTCCCCAACAGACACCGCTGGAGCCGCTGACGGAGAGCTACATTCGAGGGGGAGGCGCTGCAGCAGAGGAGCAGAGGAGTGACGCCTGGAAGTAAAGATCGCTAATATTAATTCCCTTCAACGGACGGTAATTTCTACCCTCACCACCCCCGCACGAGGCACGCGTTACTCTCCCTCTCCCTCTCTTTCCTTTCCGCTCCTTTCCACCCACGCCCTTCACCCTCCATTCCAGCCCTCCTCTCCCCATCTCCCTCTCACCCGACCCTCACCCTCACCCTCACCCGGCCCTTCCATCCTACAAAACAAGAAACCCGACACTTCACGCCCCAGAAAGATGCAAAAGAAGAAAAAAGTTCCAGTAACTGACGGCTGAAATTCTGGATTGTTAAACTCCCTAGGGCGTTGGGAGCTAGCAGGGGAGCCTAAAGGAGAGGCGTGGGCGTTGGTTCAGGAGGGAGAGAGGAGGGGAGGGGAGGAGAGGCCTATAACAGTACTATATGCACCGCTACATCCCTCCCGGCGCCTTCCTCCATCCGCCCTTCCTCGCGCAGACGCAGTGGGAGAGAGAGAGGGAGGTGCATTGTGGACAGTTGGTTAGGGATGGGTGGGTGGATGGGTCGGTGTGTGGGACGTAATGTACAGGCAAGCAATGACACACGCACTCGAGTGATGATGACGGATGCAGGAATAACAACAGGACTAATGGTAATCTTGTGAGTATTGTATTGCCTGGGATGGGATGCGCAAACAAAGGATTCTGGGCTTGGTGGTGATGGTGGAAATGGTGTGTGTGTGTGTGTGTGTGTGTGTGTGTGTGTGTGTGTGTGTGTGTGTGTGTGTGTGTGTGTTGCGTAACGTTCTGTCTGTCACACACACAACATAACCAAGACATAACGTAAGAACTAACATCAAACATACAGTTCCCCTGAGCGGTGTCTGTTTGTGAGTACATTCATGACCACTTTCTTTCTTCATGGACGCCTCGCCACGCAGCAGCACTACAGCAGTAAAGTGGATTTTGACGGCAACAATGTGAGGACGGTTCAGCTGCAACAAAGTGACGTGCCGCTTCCTTTCCTTCCAGCCATCATCTCAAGACTTATCTCCGCTTTCCTCCTTCATAAAAACATACGAATATCTTGAAAACATAAGAAAATGAGGGATGCTGCAAGTGGCCGACAGACCTGTTCGTGGCAGTCCCTGTGTGAGCACCGCTGTCTAATTCCACCTATTATTCTCATCCATAAACTTGTCTAATATTCTTTTAAAACTTCCCATTGTCTCCCTATCTTTCCCTTCCCTCGTATCTCACCTATGAAGAGCGTTGAGGAGGCGGCAGCTCCAGGCGATGGTGAGGCTGCAGGGCACAAGTAACGACCCTCTCCCAGGTGCAGCGGAAAGCACCTGGTGAGTCTCGTTCATTTGTCTCTCGAGGATGCGAAGCACGCGTCCGGACTCATGCTTCAGCTCCTTTATACTATGGTTGATTTCTTCACAAGTTTCTAATAATGTTGGTAAAAACAGATTTTTCTTATTTATCTATTTATTTATATACATATTCTTATTATTGCTGTTATTTTTTAAGTCGTGATTAAGCAGTGATTCATGAAGCATTTGGCAATAGAACACATAGACGCATCCACTCAGCTCAGTATCCGTGGCCACAAGTGAGCCAGGAAGATGTGATGATACTCGTAATCAAGTCATTGCTTATTTATGTTACTGTTATTACTGCTACTTCTAATGTTTTTCTTTCTCTTCTTGATATTCTTTCTCTTTTTCCTCCTCCAATCCTCCTCTTCCTTCTTCTACTTTTACCTACTGTAACTACATACCATTACTGCTATTGACACTATATGTTTTGCTTCTAGTTAAACGGTAAAAGAAATGATATTACATGGTGATGATGGTATTGGTGGTTGTGGTGATGGTGGTGGTGGTGGTGTAATATTAACGATAGTACCATGTGTTCATAATATTTAGAGTTTTGAATAAAGATATTATATGGACACGATATGTAGAAGAAATATCATTGGTTTCGTAAAGGATGACATGCGAGTATTCAATAGTTGCTTTACAAAAACGAACACACACACACACACACACACACACACACACACACACACACACACACACACACCCACACACACACACACACGAGGGTAAAAAGGCGTAACACAGGTTCAAATCTACAAAAGTTTAACCTCACAAAAAAGCTAAATTCATTATAAATTCATCGGATTAAACACAAGAACTTAAGTATGATCAAATGTGACTAGAGAATAAAGGAAGAAAGATAAGTAAAGAGACAAGTAAAGAGGAGGAGGAGGAGGAGGAGGAGGAGGAGGAGGAGGAGGAGGAGGAGGAGGAGGAGAGGGAAGACAAGGTGGAGGTTCTAAGGAATGTGCAAGTCACCACCTCATTCAGTACCTCGGTGTCCTGGCTGTCCCTCCTCGATACGCCCGCTGCTAACGACCTCGTAATTGCCCAAACCAGGCGATTGAAGCCCCTCCCCCTCCCCCGGCCCTGCATTGTGAGAGGGAGGGGGCGGGGAAGGGGCGGGAGTGAAGGGCGGAGTGATGATAGCAGTGATGGGTGGACGAGTTACAAGGCGGGAATGAGTGATTGTTGTAAAGATGAGCAGCAAATAATGTGCGTGTGTGTGTGTGTGTGTGTGTGTGTGTGTGTGTGTGTGTGTGTGTGTGTGAGCCTTTGTTATTATAGACTGCAGTATTTCGTTTCAGTAATGGGAAAAATATATGAAATTCTAGTATTCTTGATTATATGGACAAAAAATTCAGTGAAGACTACACAGGAAAGCTGTGGTCACTAAACTACTACTACTACTACTACTACTACTACTACTACTACTACTACTACTACTCCTTCTAATCTATTTTAAATCAAACTGTAATCAAACTTGAGGCAATTATTTTTGTCCTAAACACTGCCTTAAACAACAACAACAACAACAACAACAACAACAACAACAACAACAACAACAACAACATCTACTACTATCACTACTACTACTACTACTACTACTACTACTACTACTACTACTACTACTACTACTACTACAATTACTTTTGCATTTTCTATCCTCTTGGTATATTGAGAGCTCAACCACCACAACAGGAGGTGATGGTATTAGTGTCAACTGTAGCGATTGAAAGATGAACTCTGAATTCTGCATGATACCGACCTTCCATTTTCCTTTGACTTAACTTTCTTAAATTTTCTTAGTGCTACTGACTTTAAGAACTTTGCAAAAAGTTTGAATTCACACACACACACACACACACACACACACACACACACACACACACACACACACACACACACACACACACACACGCACACGCACCATCTGGTGAAGGTGAAGTCAGTGACCCACCAGTGTTAAGCGCCTCAGGTTTCTTTGAAGCGAACCGCCCCTCTACACAGTTTACCATTCTTTATGTGTCACTATGCTTACACAACACTAAACACTCATTGGACACTCATCGTTGTACATTTATTTACTGGGAAAGAAGCAAATCAGGGAAAAAGAAAAAAAAAAAGAACATGTTTCCACTTAAGAAAATGACTTTCACGTAACGATGATAATTTTTGCTTGGTCTCCCTAACAGAACGTGAACTAAATTTAGCAGCTGATCTTCTTTGCCTCTGAAATATTTACTATTAAAGATTTCAATTTCTCGTCCGATAAAAAACACTAAGCATATCAGCTGCATGTATACAGTGAGTGCAGGATGCATGTATGTATAAGTGTTTTTATCTGGTCGTAACAATAAAATGTCTAAGGCAAAAAGGATCAGCTGTTTTATTAAGAAAGTTCTTCGCCAGACAGTCTCGGTGGAAAAGATGGCGCTGGCTTTCTCTTGCATCTTCATCACACAAGGCAATAAAGAAACTGTAAGAGGTCATACGATCTTATAACATTGTTCATATTGAAAGCGCTTTTTCTACCGACACGGACTGTGCTCACTGGTATTTCATTTCATTTCTCAATTTCCTGACCATTCTTGTATTCTGAGTCTCTAGTAATACAATAGTTTCTTGTTCTTATTATATTTGTCTTCCAACTCTAGTACCGTCTGGGGATTTGTTGGTGGTTTTCATTTCAGAATCCAGATCGTGCATGTACATTATGGAAAGAAAGAAAATAAAAACATACATGAGGAAACTCAATGATGATTATACACAGAACCATCATGTTACTTCTTTGCTACGTCGCCATAGCTCAATTACTAACATTTATCCTTCACCACAACTCCTCTGAAATCTCACTATTAATATCAAACTTAACTCACTACTCTTCACGAGGCAAAACTGATGATAACCATAATATCCCTTGTAGTCTCCATTTGCAAGAGGTAAGCGACTTCGAGGAAAGGAATTCTGTATATGCTGCTGCTGGAGGCGGGGCGGAGGCGCGCTGGGGGTCACCTCTCTATGAAAAGCAATTACAGACCACTGAACTGTAATCTTTGGTGCGCTAATGGTGGAGTGGCAGAGGGGAGGGAGGCATGAGGCGAGACTAGAGGCGGAAAGGAAGGGACAGAGACGAGGAGAAAAAGAGAGCCTTGAAATATAAATTGTGCTGCGTTATGTTCTGTAGCGTGAAAGATACGAATGAAGAGCAGGAAGCTGGAGAGGAAATGAGGCAAGTAGAGTGCTGTGTGTGTGTGTGTGAGAGGCAAGCAGCTACAGAAGGCACGAGTCAAAGGCAGTGAGGTATGAGGCAGAGGGAGTGAAGGAGGCAAGGCAGGAGGAAGCGATAACATCTGAGGGTGCATGGCGTTTGGCGTATGATAAAAGAGGCAAGCTGGAGGTGATCGAGGTGGGTCTGAAGGAAACCAGGAAGCTTACATCACGCGGGACGGCCCTTAAACGCCTCACTGGGCCCTTACTGAGTGGTAGCCGCTTCCGTGCAGCAGTCGGGCGCCCGGGATCCTGGCGGCAGCAGGGATAGGCGGCAAGAGACACACGTGCAGTTTTTAGCGTCGCCATTGTTACCGCGCCGTAAAGTACACGAGATAAAATCCATCGTAATTTGTCGCATCCTTGTGATTGGCGGAATCCCACGCCGAGTCTGAAAGGCCACAACTGTCGGCGACGAGTCATTAGATACAGAAAATGGGGAAATCCTGAAGGAGGCGGCACGTCCATTGCCCGCTACGTATCCTGCCACGGAGAGAGAGAGAGAGAGAGAGAGAGAGAGAGAGAGAGAGAGAGAGAGAGAGAGAGAGAGAGAGAGAGAGAGCCATGTAAATTTTGATTTCAGATTGGCCAATCCTCCCATCGCGATTTTTCCTCCTTACATTCACTTTCTGATCATATTCAGCGGCGGTGAGGGACGCGGCCAGCTGCCGGCGGGAGGGGAATATGCAGGCCACAATAACCTTCTCATTTATCACATTCCAAAATGGCGCACCCTTCACATATTTTACTCTGCTCGGTGTGTTTGATCGTCGTTTTAGGCGAGAAGCGGCGATATTTCACCCAAAGTTAACAAAGCGGGAACATTAAAAGCCTCTTCCCCCCCTGCTTCTTTTTTCCCAGGGAACTGTTGGCAGCTGCGGGGGAGGCGGGGGAGAGGCCTGTCTGCACACCCCCGCCACCACCACCACCACCACCACCACCACCGCCCTCCCACGCCCGCCCTCGTTCTTTCTCTCTTTCTCTTTCTCTCTATTCCTGTCCATCTCTCCCCTCGCCCGCCACTCTCCCACCCTCCCTCCCTCCCTCCCTCCCACCAAAGCCACACGGCCGACAACACAGTCAAGACTTGCTCCCAGCTCATAATGGAAAATATATCTTCATCTTCTCTCTCTCTCTATCTCTATCTCTCTCTCTCTCTCTCTCTCTCTCTCTCTCTCTCTCTCTCTCTCTCTCTCTCTCTCTCTCTCTCTCTCTCTCTCTCTCTCTCTCTGCGCTAGTGGTTGACACGCGCCCAAGTTTGTTTGCATATGTATTATTGCGTTTGTGTTTATGTAGCGTGTGTGTGTGTGTGTGTGTGTGTGTGTGTGTGTGTGTGTGTGTGTGTGTGTTGGCCTCATATACATACTTTTTACGATGTCTCATGATGTTCTCTTTTTTAACGTCAATATTTTATTTTGTTCTCACTAATTTTTACCTTTATTTTTGTCACCAATATTTACAACACAACAAGTTCTACTTTTTAAGTTTTCTTCTCTTTCTTTTTTTTTTCTTAAGTAGATATACAGCTCCTCATAACTCCTTACCCTGCAGCTTCCAAAGTATTTTCTATCCTTACATACAATTTGCAGTTGTTTTCCATACTCAATATCTCCCACGGCTTTTCTCATATCAACCGCTATACTTCCCATTCTATATTCATAACTTATTCATGCATAGCTTCTCACCGCGTTACTTTCTTACTTCTTGCCACGTCACGCCGCAGCGAAAGACGTATTCATCCCTGCGCTTTCATGAAAATAAAATCTTCGTTGGTCTTCAAAAAGTAGCGTATAGACGTCCAATACATTGATATTTTTTTTCTATAAGCATGATAAGGAAGGACGACTTGAAGGCTACGGCGATGGAGGGGAAGGGGGAGAAAAAGGGGTCGTGTATGCACTGATCAGGATATATGAAAATAAAAACGCGATACGAAGAGAGAGAGAGAAAAATGTATTTGAATGAAGTGAGAGGGTAGAAAGAAGGAGGAGGACGAGGAGGGGACTGCATGAACAACATTAAAACTTCACACAAAGACCGCTACACAAGAAAAAGAGGAGAGGGGAGAGGAGGAGAGGAGGCTGCGGGGGAGGAGAGGATATAAGGACAGCGGGGGAGGGGAGGAAGGGAAAGCCTATTGGAGGTCTCTTCCGTCACACACACACACACACACACACACACACACACACACACACACACACACACACAGACACGCTCACACCTGGTCACTCCCTCACTACACGAGAGATAAAAAGAAAAAAATATGAAACGAATGTACGAGAGAGAGAGAGAGAGAGAGAGAGAGAGAGAGAGAGAGAGAGAGAGAGAGAGAGAGAGAGAGAGAGGGAGAGTCGGGGGGGGAAGGGGGGGAGGGCGCTTAACACTTGATGAGATGCAGCAGTGAATGGACACAGACTTCTAATCCCCTCACAAGCGTCTCTTTGATGGCAGCTCGTGGCAGTTTTGCTTTTTGACTTTGTTTAGGTTGGGTTGTTGGCTTCTGTTGGGCGGTATGGGATGCAACGGGAACGTGCTTCTCTTTGTTGGATCATTGTGACGACTAACACTATGGCTTCTGAAATATTAAGCTCGATGAAAAAACAAGAACAAAAGGTAAATGAGAGAGGAAGAAAGAAAAGTTTGAATCGTCGGCTGAAGATACGGATGGAAAGAGGATATATGTGCGTTATGTGAAGTATAATAGATATTTAATCATCAATTCCTTTAGTGTGCATTTCTTACATTCATAAATTGTTGCTTGTGGTTATTAGTAGAGGAGCTCGTTTGTCTTACAAGTTGAGGCAAGGTACTGTATTCCTTAACGTTTTGGTTACAAAAACCTTTTCTCAGAGAGAATACGAAACGTTAGGGAATAAATTACCTTACCTCAACTTGTGTCTTCTCACCACTCAATTCTCACATTTGTCTCAAACTCCACTGTGTTTTGCGTTTTCTCTGTTTCCTTTCATATTCAGGTCCTTCTTCTCCCTTTATTTCTTAAAAAAGGCTCAGACTGAACACTGATGAAGCTTCGGCACATCAAAAGATTTATAATTGTATAAAGTGTAAAACACAGAGAGCGTGATTCAGCGTGGTATGTTTTTCATGCAACATCTGACCGTGACTGTGCAGAGGTCTCTCCAATAGTTCATGAACAGAGAAAAATCAGTAACGAAGTAAATCCTAAAGTTTTGCATAAATTAATATAAGCAAGTCAACTCGCTAGTCTGCTTCTGGCCTGCCATACACACACACACACACACACACACAC
>CM035204.1:16681179-16691321 GCA_020233015.1 Callinectes sapidus
ATATATATATATATATATATATATATATTACAAAAAAGATACCCTTTGACGTAACATGTGAACTCCAACAAGGAGAATCAAGGGACTCCACACAGCACAAGCCCTACAATAAGCTACAGTTTAGTACATGCACGAAGTGGACCGCTCATCTTACCAGCAACAGCGATCTATTAATGAGGTGATCAAGTAATTGGAACATTCATGAAACGCGCATAAGTTAACACGCAATAACCAAAGGGTGTCAGATCCACACAACAACCACACAACATACATTCGTTAGTCAGGTTAGCGTCCAACTACGATGAAAATGTATTCGCAGATAAACACACAGTGAGCCTCCCTTAGCAAGAGGATGAGAGATGTGTGGCTGTGTGATGGCTCTTTCGTCTTGGTCACAAGTCGGATTTCCGAGCTGTAAGCGGTCATTGGAAAGGTCTTGCTGTTCATTGGAAGTCCAGCACGTGACTGTCAAGACCACGGTGAGAGACAGGTATGGATCATATGATGTGTGGCGTACCAGAAACATGAACACAACACAACACAGAACGCATCCACCTCATACTGTTAGTGTTGTGTTGCTGTATGGTAGTGTTACTGGAAGAATGTTTTATGCAAGTCTGAATTCGTCCTTGTAGATTCTGTTACGCCTTTACGACTAACGGAATGCTTGCACGACCAGTGACGTATCGAGCATGACGAGGACAAATTGCCAGTCTACACGTGAGGTAGAGACTCCACAAGGATATTCAACATGATCCTTAAGAGTGCTATTGCAAGATTATGCAAGGGTGAATCATGGAGTGATGTCAAAATCAGTAGTCTCTTCTGGAAACATTTCCGTGTGTCAGCGTGTCACCATCACTACCTGTTCATGAGCCACTGGTGAACAGCAGGACATAGTGCTTGGTGGACATCGCAAAGCACAAGAAACTGAACAATACAGGGAAGCAAGCACTGGTTACCGTGGTACATGATCTAGTGAACAATGCAGCGCTGGAAACTGAGAGAAATTATCAACGTCAACTCTACAGTACACGTGACGTTCCCTGCATGCAACTCATAAAGAATTTAATTTGTATACAAAATTTATTGTAACACAACTTGACGGATAAAGCATCTTTATCTTTCATCTTTACCTATTACCTATTTCCACCTATCATTTCTATCCACGAAGTTGTCTAATCTTTGATTTACCTAATTAATCCGTTGATTACTGAGTCCATTCCATTAATCAGCCACTATTTGACAGCCAATTCTTATTTATTTCTTTTTTTTCATGTCTGGGTTTATCAAGCTTGAATGCACTATCTCTACGCCTATCCTGATTCCCGACCACGAAAATTTAGCATATGTCATTTTTATTACATTTAGCATATGTCATTTTTATTACAGTCATTGTACCACATCAAGACGTCTGTAAGGTTCCCTATTAACCTACGCCTTTAAAAGAAAAGTAACAAGAAACAGCCAGACATAATCCAGCTAACTTTTCGGGGGAAATTCTGAGTAATACTATTTTGGAGCAATATAGATATTTTCTTCCTTCTTCAATAGCCAGCTGGACATGTAACAAACTCAGCAGCTTATAAAGACGTTAAAGACTGTTGGTATTTACACGGTGGTAAGGATCTTGTACAGTCAGCACGTCCACGGTGTTGCTCGAGGCTGGTGAATGCTGTGTGACTGGCAGGCTTGAGGGGAAGAGGAGGGGGCTGGGGTGTTAGGGATAAGCCAGAGTCTGCAATTCCTTTCTTCCCTGTTTGATATACGATGTTGGTTCTCTTAGGAGACAAGGATGGTACTGAATTCAACCATCACTTTTCCTTCTGCATCTCTCCCAAATGATCTGTTGTGTTGATGTGTGAAGGACGATGAAAGGAAAGGAAAAGAAAAGAGGATTTGGTTCCAGGAAGTGAGGGGAAGGAAACACACACACACACACACACACACACACACACACACACATGACATGCTGCTCAGTTTGTACATCGCCACATGGACATACACGTTCTTCAAGAGGCAGCCGGCCCCTTCCTTCCACGGCGGCTCCACCTGCCTGTCTCACACGCTGGGTTGTGACCACTGACACGCATCTTTCTCTGTATATACGGTGTACAGTCATATCAGGCTTGATTATCTGGTAGGTCATTCTTCTCGAAGACTCGCGTTGTCTCAATGCATTACTGACTTTTAGCATTGTTTCACTCAGTCACAAAAGTTCTAATGGCTGTACAGGTTTGTGAGTTCATCATTAAAGTCATACCAAATATCAATGAATCAACATTATAACCTCTTCTCTCCTGCCACGTAGTATAGAAAAATTTACGTTTTCTGTAGCTAATGAAATCTTGCAAAGGAGGGTACCCAGACTCAGCATATATCATGTCATTAGAGGTAGACTTTCTCACTCCTAATAACCTTTTCAGACTTCAGTTATATAACTTTATCATAGGTTTAATTAACATCGGCTACAAACAACCCAAGACTCACAATCATATTGCATGTTGGCAAAAGAGCGGCATGGAAAATACGCTTTTTCACCACAAAAGGTACATTATCGTTCTTACTTATAGAGGAAACAAATTTTAGAGCATATGACATTTTGGCACCGGCATGAGCGATGACGGTGGAAGATACAGAACCATCACTGGTGAATACAGAACCCATTCACCACCAGCGGCTCTGAATCACCTTCCTTCCCTCCTATGACGAGAAATTTTGCTTTAAGCTGGTTAATTTTCATGCCATATTCTTCACAGTAATCCTGCAGTAATGATATTTTCTTCACCATATTACATTTAGTCGTTGCTAATAAGACTGTCTTCCATTAAAACCAGCGTATGCAACCATTGCAAAAATCCATCCATTCCACGTCTTCCTTTAATTAATCTAATTAACTCATCCACAAACACCACAAACAACAGACATGATGTAGGAGATCCTCATCTCACTCCTACTGTCATGACTATCGTATCTGTTCCGAGCAGGCTCTCTGTGTGGGCATAAATAGCAATAGGCGCTCAGCATTATCATTCCACAACCAAGGCGTTGCAATACTTGGAATAATTTACGTCTCGGAACCCTGTCATATGCTTGCCTGAAATCCACAAAGGTTACAAACAGTTTAATCTTTCTCTGTCTCGCCATATCGCACAGTAATTTTATTGAGACCATGTTTTATGCATCCCCTCTTCTCTTGTCCACCAGCCTGTTCCCTGCAGGATGAAAACCATTGCTTTAATCGAGAATATAAAATCTTATCGTAAAGCTTAGCAAAATTATTCAAAATGCTTATTCCTCTGTAATCATCAGTCAGAGTTGGATATGAAAGATAGTCTCCATACGGCACCTCTACATTCTTCAACATGTCTCGAACTTTTGAACCAAATCTCGCATTCCAATCACCAGTTATACACATTTCCTGGCATTCACTGGTCTTAATCTTTTCCTGGATCGGAGCAAACGAGTCATGAGAGTAATGCTCAGAATCAGGTGGTGGTATATAACAAAAACCAAACAAGCACTTGGATACAAAGCAAAACTGAATCCATACTTGATCTTCAGCGCTCGTGTCAACACTTGTTACATATTTAGAAATATAATCCTTTACTAACAGCGCTGTTCCACCACGATCAGCTGACACTTTTGCATAATTTCTATAAATAACATATCCAGAGAAGGACACTGCAAGTGACGTTTTCACCTCATTCATACTTATTACATCATATTCCTTCGAACATTACTTCTTTCCAACTTTGTTCTTACTTCACGCACATTCCATGACGTAATCTTTATTTTTTCTACACACACACACACACACACACACACACACACACACACACACACACACACACACATACAGAGGATCCTTCATGTGTTTAAGCTCGCCATGGTCCCACAAGGTCACAATCATCACATTCACCTCTACCTACATCCTATCTCCTTAACAAGTCAGATCCTGGACAGCCCTCACCCATCCTGCAGCGAAGCTCTCCTTCTCCTTCTCTTCTCTGGTCGTCCATCACTTGCCGGACGCGAGAAACAGATAGGAAAGGTACAAAGTGATGGTTGGTTTCGGTGCCTCCACGCAATATTCGAGCTGCATAACCTTTCATATTAATCAAGGAAGAAAAATATTGATTCTAGTTTATCCCGGATATTCGAATCATCTTCTCCAGTGCTATATGTCTCTCCAAGTCTACCAGTCATAGTCTAAGTTGCCACTAGCCTTGCAGAACACCTTGAACGTGCTGAGGATACATGATTCTTACTACTACGTTAACATTGAGTCTGCAGCGTCCTTCTGATGATATACTCGCCATAATAGATATGCTAACGAATGAATACTTGCATGGGACTAAATGCATGTTTGATTTTCTTCACAGCTGCATTAAAAAGCCTGTGTAGTGAACATGTGGTGTGGATAAGTCAAGGTTCCGGTGAGCAGGATGCGAGGCACAGGTTGCTCAATGGGCTCCTACGTTATGAACCTTCTTGTGGCACTGAGTAGCTGGAGGAAGGACAGGGCGGGAAGGAAAAGGGGGTAGTAAAAGAGAATAGAAGGAAAGGAGGCAGGAAATATAAAGATAATCAGGACAATGTAATAGAAAAGTTAATGTGAAAACTGGACCACAATGGAATGAAAGAATGAAGGAAGGAAGAATTAGTAAGTATAACAATGCAAGAATGATAATGACTGAAACATGGAAAAATCAATGTGAAAACTGGACCACAATGGAATGAAAGAATGAAGGAAGGAAGAATTAGTAAGTATAACAATGCAAGAATGATAATGACTGAAACATGGAAAAATCAATGTGAAAACTGGACCAAGAAGACAGAACAGAAAAGGCGGATGTGCCCTACCATAAGGGGGCCGTGAGGGTATCCTTGCCATGGGCTGGCTGTCGGTCTGTCTGTGTGATGTCAGCCGCTGCTCACCAGAATGGATCACACGGGAATGTCATTTTGCAACGTCAATAACTCACCTCACAACCCTGACGTGGTAAACGATTCCTACGCAAGACTTGAATAATAAGGACGTAAATCAAGACAAGAATACTAAAAAAGATTGAGAAACATGCCCATCTTTCTAAGTTTAAGAAACATTGAAAAAAGATTACAGAAAGTTGGCTCTCTCTCTACATTTGCACAGCTCTATAGAAAGACCGAAGACACTGGTCATCTTCCTACATCTAAAAGAATACAAGAAAAAAAAAAAAGAAAGATAAAAAGCTTTACATAGCTTCATTTTCCCGTCAGTGCTCGTATTAAATTTCAATCCATAAATTGGGTTTCTTTAACCTTCCGTCTAAGTTCTCATATTCTGTTAACTCTTTCACTGCGATGCGAGACAGTCAACAACATCACTGGCAATTCATGAGATCTTTATTAGCATCTGCGAGAAAGAGATGTATAAAAAGTAGATTTTGCAATTTCTACCCAGCTCAAAGATTTATGGTAATTATGGAATAAGTAAAAGATGTCGAAGAATGACCAGTTATTAAGGAAAGATGGAGCAAATAGCAGTAAAAGAAATAGTTATTGTAGTGAAGAGGTCGATAAAAAAATGACCTTCGGGAGATTTAAGAGCATTACAAAGAGAGAGTTTAAATCCACCGCTGCGTCAGAGAGTCACGTCTACACATCTAGATGAAAAGCACGCAGCTAAACAGTTACGAAGAAAGAACATGAATCACCAAGACATTAGGTGTAGTGGTAGGGCAGTTTAGCTGGACTAGAATGCATGATGATCCCTCTACCTCGCTGATAAGATATTGATTGCTCTACACTACGTTCCTTGAGTGTCCTGTCATAGTGTTTGATTCCCAGTTAATTACTTCACATTTTTTTCCCTTTTTTATGTAAGAGGAAGGAAACTGATCAAGAGCAATAAACAATAGAAAGTGAAAAGCACACTAATTTGCCAGTCTCCTTAAAGATAAACAGAATTATCTGAAGGTCAGGAACAAATGTCTTGAAACCACCCTCTTGAATACGGTCAAGTCACAGGAAGTTGGAAATATAGAGACAGGTAGGGATCGTTGTGTGGATCACTGACATGCACACAAGTTACTGGATCTTGGAACACGTACCTTTGATGGCACAGTTGGCAGAGCAGTGGACTGTAGTTGGTTCATTGGATTTTGGAGCGAAGATTCCAAATATATTCCAATTGTCAGTATTTTCTCATCTGATTCCTAGTCATTTTTCTTAACATTAATTCCTTAAAGACATGCTTTACTGGATTTTGAAGCGAAGACTGGACATAATATATCATAATTATTACTGCTTTCTCGTTCGTTATGTAAATTTCATATTATCTCACATGAGTTACTAGAATAAGAAGTGAATGTTGCGAGGAGAATGTATTCGTTCCATTCCTTAGATTTTCATAAACATCTTTTTTTTTTTCGTTCAATCCCTGTGATGTTACTTCTCATGGATAACTACTTTTGTAAAGTTTCTTAACACACGAGTCACAGCATCATGAGACAAAGGTTGGGAAGCGAGTGTATCCGTTCCCTTCCTTCCCTTTTCGGATCCGCCTCTCCCGTATACACGCTGTCCAGATTATAGGAAGTAGATAATTTAAACACAAAGCAAAGAGCGGCTTGCGTAACACCTTACCACCCACGCAAGTGTTTTTCTTTCCGCCGCTCGCGTGGGGCTTTCCTTCACTTGTTAATCTCCTCTTAGCGTGTAATTGCAATACGCTGCTTCTTGGCATTGATGTGAATTGTCAATAGCCTCGTGGCCTTTGGCGAAGACAAGAAGACAATAAAGATAGACAGGTTATCCTTTAGGGGGACGTATATATTGATGATATTCCTTACCGTCCCCCCACCCCTACCCCCTCCCGCCCACTAACACAAACAAAGAACGAGTAACTTGTGTAAGTCTTATATATATATATATATATATATATATATATATATATATATATGCCGTTGTCTTTCCTTCTTTATCTTCTGACATACCATCTCGAAAGTGAAAAAAAAAGTTACACGAGTATAACAACAACAACAACAAACAGTAGGAGAGACCTATGATACACCAATCTTTGTCATTCACATCAGTCATTCTCAATCTCGCTGCTGAATTCACAACACCAACACCACATCCAGCACACTAAGTTCCACATCATTTACTCATTTATGATGCATACTCTCTGAATCCTTATCGCGCAACACATTCCCTGCAGGCATCAATTACCATAACCAGTATCCAGAGGGACGGGTGAGTGGAGCGTGTGGCATCTGATATTGCTTCCCACGATAAACAATGGATCCCTCTCTCAAACTTTTCGGCGTCTCCTTTAAGGGTTGGAGTAATAATTCAAGTGTTCTACATCACCAGTAAGAAGAGAAGAAACATACAGAAAAACCCCTTTAATTAACTCTGTATCCTTTGAAAACAGTCGGGTTGTAGTGGACTTGATAAGATGTCTTCAAAGATTATTTTTTTCAAACTTCTCGCAAAATTTTAAGAACTGCATCACCAATGAAAAAAAAGACGCGACTAATCAAATCTCAGGCCTTGAGAGAGAGAGAGAGAGAGAGAGAGAGAGAGAGAGAGAGAGAGAGAGAGAGAGAGATAGCGCTACAGACATACCATACATCAAATGAATAATACCATCGTGATACTAAAACTGCAAGCTTGTTCCCTTCACTGCACGGGGCGGAAGTTGCGGTATTAACAGGGGACCAAGAGGCAGTTAAAGTATTCCAGGCGAATCTCCGCCAAGGGAAGGGAAGAGTGGCGTACTGAGGGAGAGTGTTGGACGACTATACTGTTAATGTTTCGCTTCTGTGACTGTGTAGGATTTTGTATGCTGCTTTGGTGCTCTCTCTCTCTCTCTCTCTCTCTCTCTCTCTCTCTCTCTCTCTCTCTCTCTCTCTCTCTCTCTCTCTCTCTCTCTCTCTCTCTCTCTCATAGTTTTTTGCATAATAACTTTTCCTTAACTCCTTCAGTACTGGGGCACGTTTTTTTTATATTTATTCTGCTTATTATTTGTCGATTTTATACAGTTTCAGAAACTTATGTGAGGATTGAAATAGTACAGACTCTAGCCATTAATTTTCTGACCTCCATAGACCCTTCCTAGTGTCAATAACATCGTCTAATACACAAAACTCAAGGTAGAAATGTGTCCCAGTACTGAAGAGATCAGAGGCGGCAGAAGGCAGCGGCGTAGACAGAGACCTATAAGATGGACACATGAAGTAAAGAGTTCGGTGTGCCCTGAAATAGACGAGCAGCTGGTGGTGAGGGAAGGAGACTGATGGAGGCTGGGAATGATGATGTTGAAAATGATGATGATTCAGTTAGCGTTTTCAAATTAAAGTTTCAGTCTTACGTGTTGTTTCTGAAGCACTCACGGGTTACAGATGATGCCAATTGTTGCAGTATAAGGAATATATTGATTCTTTTAATGTAAGAGAGTAAAATATATGTAAAAAAAAGAGCTATTGATAAATGTAGCAGAGTTTTCTATAGGTAACTTCCTTTTCAACAGTCAATGGGTGCTATTTCTGTTATTTTTTGTTGCCCTTGACAGGTTTTCCCCTCTTACATAATAAAAACATTGCAAAACTATCAAAATGCTACGATGAATCTGTAGGTTAAGGTGAATCAAGGCTGGTTTAGCTCGCGTGGCAGTCAATATGCTGCCTTAACGTGACGTACTGCTCCCACAGACACACAAAAACCAATGCAGACGGGTTGTGAGGTGAGTGGATATGTTCTTGTCATTCTTAACCTCCTTCAGTACTACGTCCCCTTTTCGTACCTATTCTTACGATTTTACGATTTTATGCAGCTTCAGAAACTTACGTGGGGATTAGAATAGTGAGGACACTGGCCATTAATCTTTTGACCTATATATACATCCCTTCTAATGGAAATGGAATAATTTAGCCGTACCCATACTGAAGGTAAAAATGCGTCCTAGTACTGAAGGGGTTAAACGCATACTGAAATTTCTACCCCATTCGTGTTGCAATAAGTTTTCAGGTCAGCGAGTACTCAGTGTCCTCACCGAGCAAGAAGTGTGCCTGTGTGGTGCTTAAATATTCAGATCATAAGAGCAAACTGCTTTTCCTCCTTTTGCTCCTGAATCACACCGGATCAACTCTCACCCTGCGATTCCTGTTGGTTGTCACGAGTCCTGGAGAGCGTAATGCATCAGTCTCTAATTCTTTTTCATTACTTTTCTTTTTTTTCCTTTTCTTTTCATTTCTTTTTCCTTTACGAAACGAACTCAGCTTCACAATATTTCTCTCATTACAAAGTTCCTCACGTCTGTAAGTTTTCGTGAAGTTTATTAAGGAGGTGTGGATTTTATTATGATGTTTATGAATTCAGTGTCATCTCTTACCTTTTCAGTTTCGCATGTTATAGAAACAATATATAAGACTGCGTAATCTATAGAGTTCATTGAGAAAGTAATGTGATATAGCTTTACAACACTGTTATTACCTATCCTAATACAAAATACCCTCACACGAATAATATCATGCTTCATTCTTAATATTGCTATATACATACATACATATTCACTTGCAACAGACTGATTAATGATCCTATCTTGTTTATCACATATGTTTACGTAAAGATTACACAAAGTTAATAATACAAAATCATACCATAGAAGACAAAACACCTCAATATTTCAATGAGGAAAAACATCAGAAGTCACTCCTACCTCTTGCCTACAAAAATTTTCCATTTCCTTCATTACTTAACGCATAAAACTCACCATTACGGTCTTGTTAAGCTCCCATCACCTCCCCTTTAGTTTATGAAGACAAGGGAGAGCGTTATCAATAATATCTCAATAATTACAACCACTTGACACTTTCTCACGTTCACCCTTCACTTCTCTCACTCCCACCACTTCCTGCTTCCCATCGAAATCCTCAGCCCCTCCCTCTCCTGTCCTCTCCCTCTCCCACCTCTCCTCTCCTCCCCCCCGTCCCTCTCTCTCTCTCTAGCCTGTCAACAACCACCCAGCCCTCCCAGTCCCCTATCTTCACCATTCCACTCCTCGGAAAAAACCCAGAAAACTCGATCTTTTTGACGTGAACTGTACAGATGCGGGTGGTGCTTTGTCATGGTGAGTGGATCTGGGTTATTCCGGT
>CM035204.1:16729420-16740749 GCA_020233015.1 Callinectes sapidus
GAGAGAGAGAGAGAGAGAGAGAGAGAGAGAGAGAGAGAGAGAGAGAGAGAGAGAGAGATGCCATTTTGACTCTAATCAATAAATCGGGGAGTCTTCCATTTAAAAGTGAAACATATTTTTAAACGCTTTCCCGCGCCCAAACCGAGCAGTGCCTGGGGGTGGGGGAGTGCCGGGGGGGAGGGTAGGCGGGAGGACAGGCAGCAGACAGCAGGCACCAGCCACTCCTCTCCTCCCAAGCAGCGGAAATAAATATACAAAAAATGCCAATTGGTAACCGCAAAGGAAGGCTTTCCCTTGGGGGGGGGAGGGGGGAGACAGAGGCCTACGTTCTCCTCGCACTCTCTATCAAAATGACCTTCACGACGCTGCCTTATATGGGCGATTATTACGCGTTCCGCCTGTCTCATATATAGCCCAGTCTGACCCTCTGTAGCTCCCCTGTAGCCCCCTTGCTGGATGGCTTGTGGGGGGCGGCGGGGCGAGAGGGGGGCGTCGTGAAGGAGGGAGAGTAGCAGGAGGAAAGGGGAAGTTGGTCCGCCTCAGAGGACTCGGCTAAGAACTTACACTGGAGGGATAGTCGTGTCGGGCCGTGGCTGAGGCGGTGCTGGCTGCTGAGTGGCGTCCCGTGCTGGCCCTCTCTGCTTTGTGGCGGGTGTCCCATGCGGTGGTGGCGGTGGCAGCTTCTTCGGTATAGTGCCAGGTGCCTTATGATTTCTACGTGCAGGAGTGTCAGTCGCCCAAGAGCAGCGCCACCAGCCCTCCTCATCACGGTTGCAATTACGTAAGAGTGTCGATTTTTGAACGTGAGCTTCCTGGTGGTGCTGGTCTCAGGTGGTGGTGGTGTGTCGTATTTCGTTGTCTGACGGTGTTCTCCTCGAAGTACCCCAAAGTCCTCAAATTAAAGGTGGAGGGAGTTAAAGCTCAAAATAGACGGAAACGACATCCTTATCTGGACAGTGACAAGGTGGCGGCGGTAGGGGCGGGAGTGGTGGTGGCTTTCTATGGGACAAGAGTGCCTCGCCTCGTGTCCGCCGTCCTTGCCGCCGCTGCTGGTGGTGGAGTGCCTCGCCGCGCCGGGTCAGTGCCGTTGGTTGCCGCGTGCACCGAACCGCTTCTCTAGTCGATACCCGAGTCGATATACAGACAAACACACAACTCTTGGGTGCAGGAACGCGTTAAGATAAGGTTAGGACTTGTACGCGTTGGTGGTGGTGGTTGTGGTGATGGTGGTGCAGTGTATAGCGTGCTGCCTGCTAACATCGTGACGGACAATGCTATTACCACACACCATCTTCTCTTCCTCCACTTGCTTTATTTAGTAACGCAGTGTGAGAAGCAGCCCTTTACGTATCTTCACTTTCGGTCAAAGGATATGAATGCGTGTAAGGAAGGAAGGAAGGGAGGAAGGAAGGAAGGAAGGAAGTAGTGGTGTGTGAGGTTACTTTTTCTCCTTTTTTTGTGTTAGTCGTTCCCATACGGAAAGAGCTCAGTGCTTACACTAACCAATTTTTGAGTAAAAGTGAGATCTCACCACACACATAGACATACACAGCGCGACATCGAGGCCACAATCCCTGTAGCTACACCTTGTACTTACTTGCTGCTGGGTGAAAAGGGGTCACACATTAAGAGGTTTAAACATTTGCCTCGCCGCACCAGGGACTCGAACCCGGGCCTTCTCGGTTGAACTGAGTGTGGTGATCACTGCACTACGCGGTGTGTGTGTGTGTGTGTGTGTGTGTGTGTGCTCGGGCGTGCACGAAGCGAATGAAGAATGAAGACTTAAATCTGGCTGTGCTTTCATAACTCTCTCTCTCTCTCTCTCTCTCTCTCTCTCTCTCTCTCTCTCTCTCTCTCTCTCTGCCAACACGTGGAGATTCCTTGCCCTTGGATTCAGCGTGTTTGTTGTTTTTGTTGCTTTATCGATTCCACAGCGGTGCCACGTCTTCCTCGTCATCCCCCTCGTCGCTCTCTGCCCTCTTTTTCGCCCTGCCTCGCTACTCCCGGGCACTGTGGGGTCAAATAAGGTCATCCTCCCTGCCTCGATCCCGCCCCAGCTGTCTCCGGGTCACACCGCGCATTCCTTTCCCCAACATCTGGCAACTTAGCTTTCAATGACGCCTGGGTTGCCATTTTTTAGAGTTTTCCTCAATATTCTCTTCCATCTGGAGAGAGGGAAGGAGGAGTTGGATTTTAGATTTTTTTTCTTCCTTTCTGTTCTTGTTTGCTTCTTTAGTTTTACTTTCGCCGCGGCTTTCTCTTTCGTTTCCTGCAGCAGTCGGTTCTCAAGTTCAATGACTTAATCGAGGTTCGGTCATAGTGGTGTGTGTGTGTGTGTGTGTGTGTGTGTGTGTGTGTGTGTGTGTGTGTGTGTGTGTGTGTGTGTGTGTGTGACAGTGAAAGAAGTCATCCATGCAAATCAATCCGGCATCTGTTTGTCTTGCGTATAAATCTATTTAAAGGGCAATCACTTGGAAGAGCAAACTGTATGTGTATCTCCTTTTTACTCCCTTCCGTTCCTTTCCTTTGTACTTCCCCTCTTCTTTTCCCCCCCAGTCTCTTCCTTGGTCGTTTCCCTCGCCTCCCTTCCCTAGCCTACACTGCCCACCGCCTCCAGACCCTCCCTACACCCACACCCACAAACACGCAAGCCATATTCCGTCTGGTCGCCCATACTTCCCTATAATCACCGTATCATTTATTCAGGCGCGACGCTCTCAAACTAGGGAGTGTAATTTACATTTTTTTCGGCCGAGTGTTAAGGAGTGAGCGTGAAGGAAAGAGAGCAGCGGACGACAAGAAAGGGGAATAAGAGGAGAGAGGATAAGGATGAGAATGGAGAGAGGAAGGGAGGGAAGGAGGGAGAGGTGGACCATATGACCTAGTCTCGAGGCGAAGTGAAGGGAGGACGGCACGGGAGGTGTTAGGGAGAAGCCAAGTGAATGCACGGCAGGCAGACAGAGTAGCACCAGCAGCAGCAGCAGCAGGAGGAGTTGCAGGAGGATTAACAGAAGGGGAAAAAAGGAGAAAGAGATAACTGAAGAGGGAGAAAGGAGGGGAAAGGCAAGGAGGGGGAGACAGAAGCGGTAGAAAAGAAGGTAGAGGAAAATGGTAAACATTCCCACCTCACGTATTGATTGCGTCCGGGCGCCATAGAAAGCCGACCCTTTCTTCCCTTCCCCTCCCATACCTTCCCTTCCTTTACCTTCCCTTCCCTATTCCCTTTACCCATCTTAAGGCTCTGACAAGACGTTTCCAGCCGCGTCAAGTAATTCAAGAGAAATGGACGAGTTGAACAATTAGGAGAAGCGAATAGATGAGAAGATAATACATGACAGTTGTTTTATATATTTTTTTTCCGTAACATGCGTCCTTTGTGGCCAAGTGTGTGTGTGTGTGTGTGTGTGTGTGTGTGTGTGTGTGTGTGTGTGTGTGTGTGTGTGTGTGTAACATTTGAACCTCTCTCCACCCTATTTCCTTTCTAAACTAATAAAAGTGAGAATAGTAGTAGTAGTAGTAGTAGTAGTAGTAGTAGTAGTAGTAGTAGTAGTAGTAGTATTGGTGGGAGTAGTGTAGTAGTAGTAGACGGCAGTCAACGTTGTGATTGTTTTTTTATTGCAACTTTTGGGGTTGTCAACAAAGCCTTAACCAAGTTTCCTCTTTCCTCCTTACACAGCGATTCCCCATCTTCCCCTCCCGCTCTCCCTCCCTCTCTCCCTGCCCCCCTCCATACCCCCTCTTCCATTGCTCAGTTTTCCTTACCCCTCCTCCCCGTCACACAGACATGAGTATCTACCATTACTACGACTACTACTATTACTATCACCACCTCACCGTTCATACACTAAGCAACTATCTATCGCTTACTACTATACCAGCTCTCTTTCATGCACCACACTCTCTCCACACACATACTCTGATTCTGAGCACAACCCCTTGTCCCCAACACACCATGTCTCTGCCACACTAACACGGCGTGTCTGTGTTGCAGGCGGGGGCGGTGAGATGGCCTCGGCGGCTCTCAACTCCGGGCTGCTGGAGGCGCTGGTGTCCCGCGGAGGGACGGTCAGTCAGGCTGGGGAGGGTCAGTCACCTTCCCCTCACGACCCTTCAGCCGCCCACCACGCCTACCTCCACGCCCACTTCCAGGGTCTCGCCTCGCATTACGGGGCCGGCGGAGACCTCCACGACATGTCCACCTCCGGGGGCGACGTGACCACGGAGGAAGAAGACGTGAGCCTCAGCGAGCATTTCAACAATTACTACAGGAGCGTCGGAGACGACCTGCTATCCGCCTCAGCCAAAAAGCGGCGCAAGCAAAGCAAACCAGTGCGCCTGCCAACACCGCAAGGACAACCGGCAGACCCATTCCAGGTGAAGGCTGAGGAGTCACAGTTTGACTCTGAAGTGTCCAACCCTTCAGTAGACGGTGACGAGGTGTATACGTGCCCGCACTGCCACATGAACGCCGCGTCAGACGACGCCTTGCGGCGGCACATTATTGAAGAACATATCGGGCGTCTCCTCAATGATGATGAGGTCCGCCAACAACAACAACAACAACAGCAGCAGCAGCAGCAAGAAGATCAAGAACAGCAACAGCAGCAACAGCAGCAGCAAACGCAGCAGCAGCAGCAGCAGCAACAACAACAACAACAACAACAGCAGCAGCAGCAGCAACAACAACAACAACAACAAAGGCATCAAGAACAGCAGCAGCTCCATCACCATCAACAACAGCAGCAACAACAAGAACAACAACAGCAGCAGCAACAGCAACAGCAACAGCAGCACCAGCTCCAACAACAGCAGCGAGAGAGGTCGAAGGGTGACGACGGCAGTGGGCCGCTTAATCTGTCTAGCCCCCGCTGGGAGGAGCGTCCCACCTCACGCCCTCGGGAGGAAGACGCCCGCAGCCCTCCTGCATCCATACCAATGCCGCCGTCGTTTGGTGACATGAAGTTCAGCCTGCCAGGGCTCCTTCCTCTTGGTCCCCCTCCATTCCTGCTGCCCTTCCTTCAGCAGGCAGAACATGAGCGCCTCTCCGCCGGGCTGCACGTCGGTTCCCCGTCCTCGTCCTCTGCTCACGGACAGCACAGTCGCATCTTTAACCAGGAAGCTTACTGCGACCTGTGCAACAAAGAGTTCTGCAACAAGTATTTCCTTAAGACCCATAAGGCAAATAAACATGGAATATATTCACCCGAGATCAGCAGTTCCCCCACCGGCCTTCCTTCAGGCCATACCACGCCCCTGGGTCCCAGCGTGCCCATGGCCTCACCGCTGGGCCCAGGAGGGTTCGTGGGATCACCGTATGCCGGAGCCTTCATCGCGGCCAATATGACCAACCTTCCGCTCCGGCCTCCGTTGCTGTCGCAGGTCACCCCTCCCAAAAGCATCCCGCTCGTCAAGTCAGAATTTGATACCGGCAGCGTCAGCAACAGTGCCGCGGGCGTTGCGGGCGCCGGTGGAGGTGGAGGCAGTGGTGGCAGAAGCAGCAGTGGTGGCAGTGGCAGTGGTAGTGGTGGTGGTGGTGGTGGTGGGGGTGGTGGAGGTGGTGGTGGTAGTAGCAGCAGTAATAGCAGTGGCGGTAGTAAGCCCGGAGGTGTCATCAACCTGGAGGCGTATTGTGAACTGTGTCAAAAGGAATTTTGTAACAAATACTTTCTAAAGCGCCACAAATCAAAGATTCACGGAGTAATCATCGACGTGGTCACCAAACCTAAAAATCCGACCCACATGGTGGCGCCGGACAGACCCGAGGGTTGGTGCGACGCCTGCAGGAGGGACGTTGGAGGCCGCGCCGCCCTCAACGCCCACAAACTGCAGGTGCACGGGCCTCACATCGTGGCACCACTTCCTTCACCTCATAATAGTTCTCCACAAATCACGAGGAATCCTAGAACGCCCACGCCTAAAGACGCCCGCAAGGATGGGCAGGAACACAGGGAGCTGCGAGATTACTTGAGCCCCTGGGAAGTTTTCAGGGACTCCCGGGAAGTTGGCAGAGAATTGTGGGAGTCTACGAAGGATGCAAACGAATCAGCGAGGGATCAAACCAGGAGCACCTCTGCCCGGAGCCCCTGGGATAGACCCTTGGGTTCACCTTGGGACACCGTGAAAGTTCCAGAAGTCCTCAAGGAATCGTCTAAGGAAGCTATTCTCAGGGGCGACCACTGGAGTGAGCCCACCAACAGTGAGCACCAAAGTCTTCGCGACGACCGAGTGGCGCTAGCACATTTCAATCGTTTAACAAACTCCCACGACTTCTCTCTAGACGCACGCGAGTCGCAATCCATGAGGGAACAACAGCGGGAGTGGGAAGCACAGCAACAGCGGGATTTGGAGCACCAGCAACGTGACCGTGAACGCGTGCGTCAGCAACAAAAGCAAGAGCAGCAACAGCGGCAAGAAATGCATTACCGTGACCAAGAGAGAGAATTTGAACGAGAACTTCAGGAGAGAGAACTCGACGGTTGGGGACAAGAGCGAGAACAGAACCTTTATAGAGACAATCAGATGGAATTGGAACAGTACGAACAGCAAGAGAAGGAACGGGAGGTAGAACAGCAAAGACGTAGCATTAAAAGAGAAGCAGAGACTGAAAATTCATGTGAGATACCTTTTCATGATGGTGAAGAGGCGATGCAATGCCATCAGAACGAGCAGCCTGACGAACAGAGAGAAGAGGGAGAGAGAATTGAAGAAAAATTGAAGAAAAATTCTGCGTCTCAACTTGCGGAGGAGCACAAAATGGGCGGCCCTGACGACACTGAAGGCCTTAAAGAACGTCCAAAATCTCGAGAAGCAACTCGCGGCAGTAATGATGAGAGAGATTGCGGTGAAAAAGAGTCAGAGAGAAAAGACCCAACATCTGGGATCCGTGAAGGGAGAGACGGCACTCGAGAGGCGGAGCAGGAGAGAGAGGCCAAGTCGGGAGGCCTAGAAAGTCGAGAGACATTCCGCGAAGGTCATAGAACCCCTGGCAGCAGCAGTGCTGATGAAAGTTCGAGGGATACAGGGATAATTGCTCGTGTGGGCCAGCCCGCCATGGTACAGGCGCCTCCGGGAACAAAGTTCACTCCTGAGCAGTTGCGGCAACTTGGCGTCATCAACCCTGACGCCTTTTGCGAGCTGTGCTGCAAAGAGTTTTGCAATAAATATTTTCTTCGTACACACCGCATTAAAAAACACGGAATTTACACTCCAGAATTTTCAGAGAGGTCAAAAGCATCTCACTCGAAGGAAAATTCGTCGCTGAATCTAACGAGACTTCTCGACCGGCAAACTCTTGACGTCCGCCCTCCCATGCCGGAGATCGAGGGTGAGCTCGAGTGTGAGATCTGCCGTCGAACCTTCCCCAGCCCTTATCTCCTTCAGATGCACAAGTATTATTTCCACGGACCGGGACAAGAAGCCATTTCACCCCAGGAGCCGCCGCTTACACTACACCCCCACCCGCTGCCTCATGAACAGCTGCGCCAGTTGGCTCTCCACGCCCAGCAGCAGGCCCGGAGCCAGCAGACCCACCAGAAGAGGATACACGAACAGCAGAGACGCCTTCAGGAACAGCAAAGGCGCCTCCAAGAACACCAGCAAAGATTACAAAAGCATCACCAACAACAGCAAGAGGAGCAGCGCGAGGCAGCCAACCATGAGGAGAGGTCTCAGGCGGATGAGGGTGGGGCGTCCAGGACCGAGGACCCGCCGCGTCCATCAGTCATCGAGTCTGCAGGATCCGGGGAGTCAGACGCGAGCGAAGATCTCCGAAAGCTGCAGTCGATGATATTACAGTTGAACCGGCAAGATGAAGTGAGTGTGCGGTGTCGCGTGTGCAGTAAGGAGCTGGGCAACAAATATTTCCTGCGAGCACACATGATGACAGAGCACGGCGTTCTCGGCCACGAAGAGGTGACGGGCCCACCAAGCGAGGGAGCACAAACACCCAAGACCCCCAAGGAGGCTACGCTGAAAATATCGCCGCCATCAACACCTTTGTCTGCTGAAAACCAAGCGTTTTGTAGCATTTGCAAGAAAGACTTCTTCTCTCGTTATATTCTACAGCAGCACCTGTTAAGTGCTCACGGTGTGTTTACCCCGCCAGCGCCACCTACTTCCTTTATGGAGCGTATCAAGGCGGAGGTGGAAGGACGGGAAGAAAGGAAACCACAGTCTACTTCAAGATCATACTGTGAGATCTGCAACAAGGAGCTTTGCAATAAATATTTCATGAAGACGCACATGTTGAAGATGCACGGCATTAACGTGGAGAACGGAGTGACGGGAGGCGTGACATGTGACTTGTGCAATAAAGAACTCTGCAGCAAGTATTTCCTTCGCGTGCACAAGCAGAACACCCACGGCATGGTGGAGGAAGGACGTGAGGGAGATGAAGGTATCAACAAGTTCGAGATCGAGCTTTGTCCATTATGTCCTCGTCGCTTCAAAAACCGTAAATGGCTCAAGACTCACCTCACAAGCGACCATGATGAGGCGGGGAAGGAGAAATGGCGGGAGATGGAGGCGTCGTGGAAGGAAACTCCCTCGCAGCCTCAAGGGCCAGCGTGTGTGCTATGTGGCCACGTGGTTTCCGACATGGTGGCCCTGCAGCTGCACATCATCAAGGTTCACAGCCCGCAGGATGTAGCCACGGAGAGAGACTTACGAACGTCTCCTGATGAAGGCAAGGACGAGGCGTTAAAATGTTCGTTTTGTCCTTTTACGGCACCTAACCCAGCATTGCTGTTCGCTCATTCCCGAAACCACGTCCCGGGTGTGTCTGGCTTCCCCAGTGTCTTGAGCCAGACCCTGCCGTGTTCCCTCTGCCCTCAGGTCTTCACCGGCCTGGAAGCTTACCAGAACCACCTGCTGCAGCATCACCTCCAGGGACTGTTCAAGCCTATGCTCGAGAAAGAGAATAACCAAGAGGAACCCAAAGTCCCTCCTTCACAAGAAGCTGCCACAGAAAACACGGTGGGGGCCACATCCAAGACCCTGCTCCGCAGAAAGCGGTGGCGATGTTCCCAATGCGGACGACGGTTCAAGTCTCGGACGCTGTGTCTGGCCCACGTGCACGCTACGCACAACCCTCGCGCCAGAGGCACGTGGCTTGGCCGGCCGGCAGTCCACCGTCGACTGTACAAATGTCGTAAATGTGGCGCCATGGCCTCACGCCTGACTGATCTAAGGCAACATATTCGTGAGCAGCATCAGTCCGGAGAGGGCGTCCCCACCTCACACGCCACACCCACCAAACCCACGAGTGCTGGCCGCTTCGTGATGCAGCCCTTCCTGTTGAATGATGGCAGAGGCGGTGAGGACGGGCAGGGACAGGAGGGGCAGTGCAACGAGCGGCAGTTTGTACCGTCACTAGTGTATCTTCCCGTGGCACGGCGTGTCCACCACCCACTCACCGTCTCCTTTAGTCTCACGCCCGCGTGAACACCGCGCCGCCAGGCGCTCCACATCTCAGGGTCTCACACTTCTACAAGTACAATCACGGGAAGGTTGGACCCTGGCGGCGGTACAGGCCAGGGTCCAGCACGAAGGGTCTCCCGGGCCCGCTGGCTCTCAGCCACACAGGTGCTACGAGCCCGTGCCAGTTCCCCGCGGCACCGTGGCCAGGATACGAAACGGGCAGTGGCGAAAAGGGCCAGCGACACGTCACTTGTTCTTATATCACTGTACCTCAGTACCAATCAAAACCGGATGCGTCGCCTGCCACTCAGGTCCTCGCTTAAGTGCCTGGGAGTGAGTGGTGGGTGGTCCGGGTAATGCGGGCGCGGGCACGGGCGGGGGTGTTGGCACGTGGCCAACAGTATGCGATATCAGGTGCTTCCTCCACTGCCTGCCTCATGCAACAGTCCACCACGCCTGCTAAACACAGCACAACGCAGAGCCCACGCCTGCCCACACACCGACACTTTATGAAGACGTTCCTGTTACGTCCGCACGACGCGGCTGCTCGGTGACGGTGAGTGCAGGTTGGCGGGGGACGCACCACCCGAGGGGCCTTTCCCTGCCTGCCGCCCGCGCCCTGCAGTCAGGGATTTAGTAAGAGTTCTTTACTTATATTAAGTAATAAGTATTTACATTAATAAGAATACTATGGTGATCTAAATATATATATGAATATATATACCCAATGCGTATGCCTGTGTACATCAGTGTTGAAACAATGTCCCGTATACATATATATTCGATAGTGTGAACGGTTTCTTGTGTACTGTACATCGTCACCGTAACTTTAAAGGACATTTAGTGTTAAAGAAGCAACAAACTGCACGTGTGTGTGGGCGCGTCTAAGCCTCTGCCGGGGTGTGGTGGCGCCCCACAGCACGAGGCGTCTCCGTCAGGCACGCAGCCTCACCCCCCTCCCTCCCTTTGCCCCGCGCGGCGCGGCTCAGCTCATCCTCGTCCGCGCCGCCACATAGACATCAGGTTGTGACTTTATTTCGCACTGTGAAAACTGTTCCCTGCAGCATCGTCTGCGTTGCCGTGATGTCCCTGTAGCATCGCCGGTACCCTTCGCTGTGTTGTGTCAAAGTGTTAATGTATGTGCGTGTGTGTGTGTGTGTGTGTGTGTGTGTGTGTGTGTGAGTGTATGTGTGTGCGTGTGTGATGCAGCAGAGGAGGCAGACGGGATGGTGCTTCTCTTCACGGCACAGTCAGCACCGGCCACAGAAGGGCGACGCGAGGGAGTGAAGCGAGGAGCCTCTTCCCTCCCCGCTGGCCGCACCTCCCCTACCCTCCGCCACCCCGCCCACCCTACTACCCCGCCCAGAATCCCCGTGTGGCCCTCCAGGACTTTCCCAGTTTGTGTGTGAACAGACTGCCGTTTAGCACAACGTGAGGGCTCACCTGACCTTCGCTTCACCTTGCTTTAAATGGTGTTGAGAGCAGTGTTACCTGAGAGAAGAAGTAACAGAACTAAGATAACCAGGAGGAGGAGGAGGAGAAGGAGGAGAAGGAGGAGCAGGAGGAGGAGCAGGAGAAGGAGGAGGAGGAGAAGAAAATGTGTTTGTGCCATAGAGTATTTGTTCGTCACATTCTCTGTCTAGTCAAATCTGGTAACTCAATATTTATCCCATAAGTGTTTTTAACTGAATTTACTAGTGGATACAAATGAATTAATGGAGAGGTCTGTAAGTAAGAAAGTCTATTGAGGAGAAAGATATATCATTATTACCATTATTATTATTATTATTATTATTATTATTATTATTATTATTATTATTATTATTATCGTCATTATCAATGTCACCATCATTTTACTAACTGCTTAGCTAGAAGAAGAAGAAGAAGAAGAAGAAGAAGAAGAAGAAGAAGA
>CM035204.1:16780260-16791542 GCA_020233015.1 Callinectes sapidus
AGAGAGAGAGAGAGAGAGAGAGAGAGAGAGAGAGAGAGTAAAAGTAAGAAAAAAAAGTCACAATAACGAGATACAAAATGAACGCCATGAGAACTTCCACACACCATCAAAAAGAAAAAAAAAAAAAAAAAATGTAAAAGAAAAATACAAAAATAGCAAGAGACAAATTTACTCATAACTCGAAGACACAACTCGGGCACTTCCTCCTCGACCTTCACCAAAGTTTCCCAGCAAAGTTAAATGGGCAACAACATTTTTCTGCCTTCCATCCGAGCCGACATCTTGCTCGGAAATATTATCAACGCTAACAAGGCCAACTTACGTATACTCTCGTCACAAGTCAGTCAGTCAGTCAATAAGTCAGTCAGTCAGTCAGGTAGTGAGTGAGTGAGTCAGTTAGTGTCAGTCAGTCTTTATTTGTGCATCCCTCAATTCTGCATGTGTTCCGTTCGGTATGTAACGAGGGATACTGACTGCTTTTGGTAATATTCGTCAATGTTTTATATCTTTCTGCTCAATTTGCTACTTTCATTTCTGTTTTTTTCTTTTTTCTTTTTTCCTGGAATGTTTTACGTTTTGTGTTTGTTTACTTCGTTCGTTTCCTTTGTCTATGCTTGTGTTTCCATCTCGTGTGCGTTTTTTTTCTTCCTTTTGTTTATATTTATCAATGTTTTTTTTTCTATCATTCTTCTCAATTTACTGTTTGTATTTCTGCTTTTTCTGGAATGCCTTGTGTTATCTGTTCTTTTATTTCGTTCTCTTCCTTTGTCGATGTTATGTTTCCTTCTCCTGTGCGTTTTTCCAACATACTTCTTACAGTTTTTTTCCTCCTTTAGGTTATATTCATTAATGTTATATATAATCCTTCTCAATTTACTGCTTGTGTTTTTTTTCCCGGAATGTCTTATAATATCTTTTCTTTTCTTTCACTTGTTTCCTCTGTCGATATTGTTTCCTTCTCGTGTGTTTTTTCAACATACTTCTTATAGTTTTCCTTTTTCATCTTATCAATTTCTTTTCTTTTTTTCTTCATGAGTTTATTATTTTTCCCTGCATCAAAAGAAGCAGCAAAGAGAGGCAAACTTGTTGCCACTTCCGAGGTTGTTTGTCATGAAAGGCATCAATGAAATCTTTTTATTATCATGGTTATGTTTAATTAAGATTCAAAATGCTACAAAGAAAAAAAAAGAAAATTGCCTTATTGATTTTTAGCTTTTCTGGTCTGAGATATTATTTAACACTGAAGTAAGAAAATAGATAAATAAAATAAATGTAGCCTTTTCATTATCATGGGTATGCTTCGTCAAAGTTCAAAATACTATGAAGTGAAAAAAAAGTGTTTTCCTCTTTGATTTTTTAGCTTTTTTTGGTTTGAGAAATGATCTAACACTGCAGGAAGAGAACAAATAAATGAGAGAAATCCAATCTTTTAATTAGTATGATCATGCTTAGTTAGGATTCAATATGCTGCAAAGAATAAAATGTTTGATATGTTGATTTTGTCGATCTGCTTTGTGAAATTATCCAGCACTGCAGCAAGAGAATGAATAAATAAAAGAAATCTAAACTTTTTAATTATTATGGTTATTTCTAGTTAATATTCATAATGCTCTAAAGAAAAACAAAGCTTGTATGGTTGATTTCTAGCGTTTTTGCTTTGATAAATCATCTAACACTGCAGTAAAAAAAAGGATAAATAAAAAACTTTAGCATCATGGGAAAAAAAAAAAACAGCTAAAAGACTAACAAAACTCAGATACAAAGCAATGATATCACTACGACCATCACTGCAAACTCAGTAAATACTTGAAATACTATCAATACATCTGTTACCTCTGCAGCTACAAAGGTCTCAAGTTTCAGAGTATACCAGTAATAACAGGAGGCGAGCAAAGCCAACTGAGTAAAGGGAAGCACCACATACAACAACGCCTCCAGCAAAAGAAGCAACTCAACTGTAAAATAGCAGCACCAATAAAGAGAACGAGAAAGAAAACACTGACAACGACAACACACAGACACACACACACCCACACACATTCATATACAAAACATGAACCGAAAAAAACAACAAAGCGCAGGTCTAAAAAAAGCACAAGAAAACTGCAAAACAAAGGAGGAAGGGGGAAAAAAAAATCCAGGGTATCATATATAAAAGAAAATAAAGCACAAACATGATAGTGTTGTAATATTTAAGTTGAAAAATAAGATAATGTACCTTTGTCTGCCTGTTTGTCTATCCGTTTATCGATCTGGGTGGTTTCATACACACACACACACACACACACACACACACACACACACACACACACACACACACACACACACACACACACACACACACACACACTCCAAATCACTTTAGAATTAAGAAACGTCCTCGAAAACCTACAGAACTACGAGATACCAAGAAAAAATACGAAACTGAGAGAAGAAAGAGGTACAGAGGAGATAGAAGACGGAGAGAAGGAAGAGGAGGAACGGAAGAAAAGGAAAGGAAGAGAAGGAAAGGAAGAGAAGAAAAAGAAGAGAGAAGGAAAAAGGGAAGAGAAGAAAGATGTAAATGATGGCAGTTCCCGTGGGTTTTCGGTGTGTTAAGAATTCAATTTCGGCGTTGTTTCACCGAAGTGGGAAGCTTATTGGCAGGGCGACGCCAACCTGACCCAGAAGAGAGGGAAGCTGGTGAAGGATGGGGACAGGCAGCCAGATTGAAGTCACGGGGTTAGCGAGAGAGCGAGGATGAAGAACGCCGAGAGAGGCACATAGTTGTTACTGCCGCTGAATGAAAACAGAAAAGAAAGTCCTTGCTCACTGAAATGGTTTGCGAGAGAGAGAGAGAGAGAGAGAGAGAGAGAGAGAGAGAGAGAGAGAGAGAGAGAGAGAGAGAGAGAGAGAGAGAGAGAGAGAGAAAGAGATGAAGAGGCATATTTAGTGAGGGGTAAAAGGGAGAGAGGAGAGAGATAAAAGGACAAACAAACGGATAGATAGAGACAATGACCCAGCAAAGGAACAAAAAAAATTAACAGGGAAAGAAATCTGAATGAGACAAAGGTAAAATCATGAAAAAAAAATAATAAAGAAAATCGAGGAAGAGGAATGATAATAGACGGAAAGAAAGAAAGAACGCGTAGAAAAAACAGAATGAATGGAATGTCTAATGAACTTGGTAGGCAAAATTCCTGAAATCTCCAATAACTCTCCGCCTGCCCAACTTCTTTCCTTCTTTCCTTCCTTCCTTCTTTCCCCTCCCCTTGGTCCGAGCTGTGGGTTGTAGTGGGGTAAGGAGGAAGAGGGTAACAGGGGGGGGGGGGAGTGGGAGATGATGAGGAAAGTACGGAAAGCTTCATGTGTTATTCTCTCTCTCTCTCTCTCTCTCTCTCTCTCTCTCTCTCTCTCTCTCTCTCTCTCTCTCTCTCTCTCTCTCATCAATACCCTACGCCTTAAAAACTTCTCTCCACAGTTATTGTCCTCTTCCTCCTCCTCCCCCTCTTCCTCCTCCTCCTCCTCCTCCCTCCTCCTCCTCCTCCTCCTCCTCCTCCTCCTCCTCTTCCACGTGGCCGCTACCGTGACTTCCCTGCACTGATACTGGACAAGGAGGAGGAGGAGGAGGAGGAGGCGTTTCCTTGTTTATGGGAGGAGATCAGGGTGTACCAGTTCACCTTTGTAACCTCCTCCTCCTCCTCCTCCTCCTCCTCCTCCTCCTCCTCTTCATTGTTTCTATACTCTTCTCTATCTCCTCACCTCTCTGTTCTTCCTTTTCCTTCCTCTTTTCGTGTTTGTCCTTCACCCATTCCTCCTCCTCCTCCTCCTCCTCCTCCTCTTGCTCCTCCTCTTGTTGATTATTTACTCCTTCCTTCCTTTCCATCCCCATCCCTCTTCCTCTTCCTCTAATCCTCTTCTTCCTCCTCTTTTTCATCCGTTATCTTCTCTCTTTTTCCGTCTTTTCATCCTCCTGCCACTGCTCCCCTCTCCCACTCTCCCCTTTCTTCAGCTTTAGCGGGGAGAGGGAGGGGAGAGGGGAGAGGAAGCTGGGTATTAGTCATCGTGCAGTTCCGTGGGTCACTCTTGGTTTGGTCACGCAGAGGAGGAGGAGGAGGAGGAGGAGGAGAAGAAGGAGAGGGAGGAGATCCATTTTGTCTCCATCTTAGGCAATGGGAATTATTATCATCTCCATTTCACTTTATTTATCGTCATGTTTTCCTTTGTTCCTTATGGTGTGTGTGTGTGGGTTTGGGGGGGTGAGGGGAGGCGTGATATTGTTGATCGGAAGTGATATAGAGAGTTGGAATGCTTAGGTGAGGCGTGTGATGGCTTAGGATGGGAAGTTATGAGGCTGAGGTGTGCATGGTGATGAGTGATGGTGGTGGTGGTGGTGGTGGTGTAGTGAGGGACCATTGAATGATTGAGGTACGGGGATCAACAGACGGGATGGAACTGGAGGGAACTGGTACACAAAGGTAGATTGACATGCAAATTGACAAACAAGAACAGCCATACATACAAACACAATACAAGCACAAGTAAACAAACATTATATAATACAGACTGACTGACTGACTCACTGACTCACTGACAGACACAAGGACAAACAGCCATGAACAAATAGACATACAGACTGACAAAGAAATTTACGCATAGACACACACATTGTCTTATAAATCAGATGCTCCTCCTCCTCCTCCTCCTCTTCCTCCTCCTCCTCTTCCTCCTCCTCACTATTACTACTACCACCACCACCACCACTATCTTGGCACTGGAAGAGTTAATTAGGAACCTTCCAAGTATTTGAGGAGCAGAATTTTTTCTTGGCAACCTTGACCACGGGAGAAAGACTGTCTGAGTGTCTGAGTGTCTGAGTGCAGTGACAGACTTATATGCTTGAGGCTGCTGCTACTACTACTACTACTACTACTACTACTACTACTACTACTACTACTACTACTACTACTATTACTATTACTACTACTACAATGGTGATCGCGTTGGCTGTTGTCCATTTTAAGAGAATGATCGAAGTTGTCCTGTGTGTGTGTGTGTGTGTGTGTGTGTGTGTGTGTGTGTGTTGTGTGCGCGCGTGCCTGAAGGGGAAATTATTTTAGATGAGTCACTTCTGGCGGCGCGGAAAAGAGAACAAAGAGACAGTTCCCTAAATTCTCTTAGTTATGTCACCACACTCTTTCTCGCCCTCCTCACCCCACGCGGCGCTCGGGGGTGCGGGGGGTTGAGAGAGGGGGGAGATGAGGGAGGACGGGCAGGGGGCGTGAGAGGGAGAGAGAGAGTGGGGGGTTGAGGGCGGTGCTTGTATATGTGTAGTAGCGTGACTGGCTTAGGGCGTAGACACAACACACTGCCCTTGCACGTACACTCACACACACACACACACACACACACACACTCACAAGCACACAATTATTCCCATATAAGACTCGTTTCCTCTCTAATAAGGACACCACAATTATTCACCGCGATGCCCCGAGATATCCGAATGAAACCAGTTAAGGGGAGGCGGTGGGAAGGCGAGGAGCAACGAGGGGCCTTCCTAGAGAACGTGATATGGATACTGAAGAGAAGGAGGGAGGGAGGAGGGCTTGAGAACATAGAGAAAGGGGGGACAGTAACGCCCATACTGAGAAGCACTTTGCTCTCTCACCACGACTATTTGTCAAGCCCTCAGGAATGAATGATCGGTTTCTCTTACGTAGAAATGTTGCTAATCGGTCACTGGAGTTATAAAAAGCATCCTTAGGAACACGTGTCACCTCTGTAAACCCAGAAAGTAGTGGAGATAAGGCCAGAGCCGTTTAAATGCCCCTAAGTGGAATCGAGTGTACAAAATCGTGGTTTTAAGTGGAAGGTACTGAAGGGTCTGGTATTTTGGATGTACACTTGGCACCGTTCCCTTGTCGCATGATCTTCTGGGAATTCGTGTGACAGGGAAAGTCCTTAAGCTTCGTTCGTGATCATGCTGTGAATTAGTAGTTCTTGGTGCCTGCTGCCTCCCCCCCTCCCTGTCTGCCTCCTTCCTTCCCTCCCTACTTGCCTGCCTGCTTGATTGCTTGCGTGTGTATGCCCGTTCGTGTGTATGTGTGTGGGAGGGAATGAATCAGTGGAGGTGAATGTGGATAAGTTTTAGACGTAATAGTAAAGGGAAGGGCAGTCATTAGTGTTAGTAGCGGCACCCGTTCATGAGTCAGTCTTGTACATATACGTTTGTGTGGCGTCAGAGAAAGGCGAGAGTACGTGGAAGATGACGCTGAGGAAGAGTTAATGTACGGAATGGAATGATCATTAATTAAAAGGTATTAGTAAAGTTACATTTCCACAACACCTTTACTTGTGGCGTGTCGTTAAAGGGAAGATTGTGTGTAAGTGAAATATGAAGCCAAGACATAAGAGGAGGAAAAAGGTGAAGTGGGGAAGGCTTAAAACTATTAATACAAACCCTCTTTCATTACACAAGACACATCTCTAACTGTTCTTTATTCTTTCATTCATTTTTACATACCAACTGGCATTTTAGTAAGCCTTTCTTCAAAACTTTCCATTGGCCACTACCCACCATGAATAAAAAACACACACAGAGAGAGAGAGAGAGAGAGAGAGAGAGAGAGAGAGAGAGAGAGAGAGAGAGAGAGAGAGACACTTTCTTGCATATGAGTGTATGTCGTTATTGGAAAGACAGCGGGTGGAAGTGAGTGGGGTTGAGAGGAAAGGGTAAGACGTAAGAGGGATTAGGTGGAAGAGAAGGATGACCATTGAAAGTAATAGTACCAGCCTTCTTTTCTCATTTTCTCCTACACGTGTGGGTGGAGGTAGAGTGGAGTAAAGGGAAAGAATGTGTGTGGAAATGCGTAGGTGTGTGTGTGTGAGTGAGTGGGTGGAAAGAAAAAAAGAGTCTCGACGTAAGACAAGGAGTAGGTGGATGTGAGGATGGACATTAAAAGTATCACTACAAGCAGTCTTTCTTTACGGTTGCCGCCGCTGGGCACTCTAGTCTGCAGTTTGTCCTTTGGAGTGCGACACGAGGAGCGCATTCATCAGTGTACAGTGCAGCAGTAGTAATCAAGTGCTTCATTTCATCCTTGTCCTCTTCCCTCTGTCTGTTTTGGTTAGTTAGTCAGGTTGCTTCTCTTTCATGTTGTCTTTTTTTATTCCCCCCTGCCGCCGCCTCCCTGGTTTTGTGCGTCTGTGTTGTTGTAGGGTTTTTATTTTAAGCGGCACACAAACCTCAATAATAAATGATGCAGGTGATGGAAGCTATAATAAGAGTGCGAGGAATACTGGTAATAATGATGAGGCAGTGTCGTGCTGGGATTCATATGAAAGATGCTCTCATGTTTGTTTTCGTGATTGGAGTCTCAAGTTTTTCGTGTGTGTGTGTGTGTGTGTGTGTGTGTGTGTGTGTGTGTGCAGGTGGCATGTTGATGTAGGCCAAGACGCCTTCAGAAGCACCGCTGTCGTAAAAATACTTGCAAAAGGTGTCGCTTAAGTCATAACAGCTCGACAGGCGCCCACGTGTCGGAATGTTTTGTGGAGGCGCGGGTCAGGGGCGCCAGGAGGTCCTGAAGGTTGTTATGACACGTGGCCCCAGAAGGACGCCAGAGAAGCCGACGCCGGGAGAGTGGCTTGCCCGCCAGGCTAAGCCGGAACTGAGGAAAACACAGCGAGGGAAGAGAGTGACGTTCGTGTTTGTGAATTGCGTGAGAGGTTGTCGGAGTCTCAGAGGGCGCAGCGTGCATGTGTGGCAGCGTTGTGGTCGTGCCCCCTCCACGATGCCCGGCCCACACACACACGCACACACACGGGCCCACTGCCTCAGTCCGCGCCACACACTCATCCCGCGCACACCGTTGGCGTAGCATCGTAACCCCGCCGCGAGTGTGTGTGTGTGTGTGTGTGTGTGTACTGTCCAGTGTCCTTCCGTGCCCCGCCCACCACAACGGTGCCGTAGTGCGAGGCCACGCCACACACACAGGGCAGCGTGACCCTGGAGGTGGATTCTGAGTGACATGAAAATTAACATACTGTTTTTGCACGTCGTGCGGAGCTCACTTTTCGTCGCCATAACAACATAAGTCAAGGATTGGGCTCAAGGCGAGGCGTCATCCATCCAACCTGTCACCAAGTGTTCACTCACCGCCGCGACGTGTCTCAGTCAGGAAAGTAGTAAATAAATGTGAGCGGTTACTGGGTGCTGGCAGTGTGTGTGCCGTGCCCATCAGTGAAGCAGTGACAGGCACTACTGCCCTGCGCCCCTTGACTGTCACCTGGACTCCTGAGTGCCCGTTGCCTGGCACAGTGTGCCACACGGCAGCGCCCCACAGCTCCCCGCGCAGTGGTGCGCAAGACCTTAGCAACTAGTCACCGCGGGAGTGACCTTTCAGTGCGGCCTTGACGCACCTGACTAAACGGCAAGACGGGATCTCATCCCGGGAGGAAGTGAGCACCGCCGCGTCACCGCCACTACCCAGAACACTGAGTCCAAGTCGAGGAGTGACGTGGGGAGTGGAAAGCATGCCAGCGCTTCCCGCCGAGGAGTCGATGCCCACAGTTAGTGTGACGCTGGAAAGATTCATGGTGAGAAGCGGAGCGCGCCGCGCAGACCCGCAGGACCACACAGCCATGGAGCACGGCATGGGATTCCTCTACGTATTCTGCTCCTTCGTGCCCCTCGCAGTACTCGGCATGCTGCTGGAGGCGGCCGTGTTCGTGGTGTCGGCGGTCCTACAGGTATGAGTGGAGGGGCGCCAGTGGGGGGGGGAAGGGGGGAATGGGGAGGCTTTGGGGAAACTTTGGAGCATTAACCTTTCGTTTCCATCTGCAGCGGCGAGTTATCGCACCCTCTGTTATCACTACTCCTGCTATAAACAGTACTAGTGCAAGTATCACCTTTGTTATTGCTGTAGTTCGCTTGCTATCACCCTATTATCATCCATATCATGACACTGCCATCACCACTTGAACGCACCTCCCACCCACCCTCCACCTCCTAGCGAGCCAGCCAAGACGTTCACAATGCTCACCACCACCACGCCAACCACCTGTCTCTTCCCATCAACATAAAAACCGGCTGCTGGACGTCTGGGAGTAGGAAGAGTAAGTCCGCCGCGCTGTCCTCGGCAAATAGTGAGTGAGGCAGACCCGCGGCTCGTAAAGATAAGACAGGTGACAAAACTGCGTCTTGTAGTACGGCGACGGATGCGTCCTTGGCAATACATGGAGGTGGCTAGGCAGAGAGAGAGAGAGAGAGAGAGAGAGAGGGGTGTACCCGTAACTTTTTATCAGTGGGGCTTAGGCAGCACTCAAGTCGTGTGAACTGAAGCCTGTCCCAACCCAAGCCAAGCCACCCCACCCCAGCTGAAGCCCGGCGGAGATAAGGGAGGACCGCCGCACTGCATTGAGCCGGTAAATCCCCCGCAAAGAGCAGCTCCTCACTTTGAAGCTTAAGACCCCGCGGAGGTGATAAGCGTGATTTCTTAATACCGTGTTGTTTATGATGGACGTTATCAGCAGCGGTGTGTTGCATTGAGGGAAGACTTTAATATTAGTTTGATAGCCTGGTGACACTTATGATCTCAGCTGTGACACTGTAATGGATGCTTCAACTGAGTGAGTGAGTGAATGAATGAATGAATGTGTAATTAACTAAAGGCTGAACCGTTTGGATTTATTGTTCATAGAGAGAGAGAGAGAGAGAGAGAGAGAGAGAGAGAGAGAGAGAGAGAGAGGGAGAGGAGGGTTAGAGATTATTGCATCCTGTGTGGTACTGAATGAAAAACAAACAGCTTTCATCGTGCCTTCACTGCATCCGGAATCTGACTTGAGCTTCCCGTGCCAGGCCAGACTCGAGCGCTGTCACTGAGTCGAGAGTCGCGGGTCGAGGTCTCGGAACTTACAATATGAACCACTCTGTACCAACGAGACTTTGAAGGGAGGCTCTCAAATTACTCAAGTCCATTACGCTCACCCTTACTTTAGAGAGAGAGAGAGAGAGAGAGAGAGAGAGAGAGAGAGAGAGAGAGAGAGAGAGAGAGAGAGAGAGAGAGAGAGAGAGAGAGAGGATACGTAACAAACAAGGCAACACGCAGCGTCTTCCCGACCGACTGCTGCTGAAATGATGGATCACGGTTCTGGCCTACAACGTGAAGTGAAATGAGGACAAGACATATGAGTAGAAAGTCGCATGAATAATAGATAATCAGGCGCACAGAGCGAGACGATGTAGTCTATCACAGCTCTAGCGTGGGCAGGAAAACAGTGCATCCTATTACCGGTGCGTTACAAAGACAGACATAAAGTATTGATTCACTAGTAATAGAAAGCAGCATGACTAATGAATAAACAATCGAAAGGAAAAATCTACACTTTTTTACCTATTTTGAAAACTTTTGCAAAATTATATAGTTTAAATAAAAAAAATGTATGACCATAGAGTTGCTCATCATTATTTCAAAGAAAAACTTTATAAAGAAAATCATGAAAATTAAGCAAGTTTTTCTTATTCGAATAGGCAAAAACATAATACGCATGGCCATCTAATACTTGTAAACAACTAAGCAAATTGGACGAAACGCATTTTGGGGAGAATCTGAACATATTATACTGAGTAACATAAATACAAAAGAGGAAACTAAAGACAATATGACATCGATTTCAAGATATTTAAAGAACGCTACTGTACTAACAACCTGCATACGACAAATGAAACCTGAGAAACAAGATAGATTTCAGTGTATGACTTGAAAGAATGTACATCATTGTGAGTAGCGATTTAAGGCTTCGTTAAAGTCATGAGGCCTTCCCAAGTTTAGTGCAAGGCTTCGTGTTGGCAGGCGGCAGGGACGGGCACCCCTTCAGACCAACACCCAACTAAGGAAGGAGAAAGATTTCCGATTCATACTTTCACGCCAACCAGACTTATGGTAAATGCCCGGTCTTCACACTCCCGCCCACCCACGCCTACACAGGGGCGCACTCACACCCACACACCCACACCCACACACTCACACACACACACACACAAGACAGAGAAATACAAAAATAGTGCAATCTCCACAATAGTAAAACAGTTCAACTCCTAACCACTACACTCTATTCCAAGTTTAATGATCAAATTCATGAGTGTAATATTAGTCCTTCCATACCGTACAATGTATATTTTCATCTCTCAAGCTACCTATGTCAAAATAAACCGACTATTATTATTATTATTATTATTATTATTATTATTATTATTATTATTATTATTATTATTATTATTATTGTTATTATTATTATTATTA
>CM035204.1:16795349-16806692 GCA_020233015.1 Callinectes sapidus
CTGACGACTTGCATTGTGACATTACGATGGCATTAAAAGATTTTTTTCTCTCTTTTTTTTCTCTCTCACACGTCTAGCAGCGTGATTATTATCCCTTTCAGATTTAAGAAATTGAATCCCGTCTTTATTGCGATGAAAGAACGAATTTGAGAGTTTCTTGTAATGAGGCTTGAGTGTGTGTGTGTGTGTGTGTGTGTGTGTGTGTGTGTGTGTGTGTGTGTGTGTGTGTGTGTGTGTGTTAGTTTGATATAAATGCTTTCTGGCTCTCCAAGGTCTGCACCATCACGCGGAAGACAATAGGAATAAGATGACTGTGACCTGTGATTAACTATTAGTGCATTTTGCCGAGGCGAGTATAAACGAAGCCAGATTAGCGAGACTGAAACCCTGTCCTCTCCTTTACGCCACAGTCACGCTGCATGAGGGGGCTCGGTTTCGGGGCAAGTTGGAGGACAGAATATTGGTGGTCAACAAAGTGCAAATGCATTTCCACCAAGAATACAAATGCCCTCGACTGTTACGTTAATTATATAGCAGCATTGCACACATACATATATCCTGCAAAGCTGGGGAGTGGTGATTATTGCCTTCTTTATAGTATTACATTAATTTACAACGGCATGAAGGAGGGAAGGGGGTCCAGCCACTAGCGTGTTTGAGGCGGCAAAGGATCTTGGTGGCGGTGATGGATTCTCGTCACGCAAACAACACCATGCTTTACGAGACCCTCTTCTTTGGTGGTCAGAAAATCATACTTTTGCCGCGTTATTTTTCTCATCATTCGAAAACATAGTTGATTCATCGATGGTGTAGATGACCAGCAACGTGGAAGTAGGGACGTACCTACACTGCTGTTCTGTCTAATATTTATCAGCAGACCTACAACATCATGGTGGAGGGACACACCACTGTAGTCTCAAACTTTGCCTCAAGCCACGATTACTTTCCAAAGCCACAGAGATGAATGGCAGCGTTTTTAAAAGTCTTTCTCCAGTTGATAATGTAAAAACCTCGTGTCAATTTAAATAAAGCCTTTTGAAATAGTAAAATATGGAGCACAAAAGTGTTTTAGAATACGAACCTCATTCCAGTCACTTAATTTGTTTCTCGTCTTATATGAAGCCACGCACACACCTGCATTAAGAACATGATGCAATAAGTCGCTGCAAAAATATAGCTTACTTTATTTTTACGTGCTAATGATGATTATCCAAGCCATTATAGTGATTGCAATATACCTGAGTATTCTTATTCTCCTTTGACCTAAATATGATAATTGCGTGCCCTACATCATGATAATGATGATGATGATGATTATGATTATGATGATGATGATGATGATGATGATGGTAATAATGATAATAATAATAATAATAATAATAATAATAATAATAATAATAATAATAATAATAATAATAATAATAATAATAATAACAATAATAATAATAATAATAATAATAATAAAGGAAGTGGATTTCTAACGTATGCTAATGAAATAGAGTGCGGTCAAAGTAGCAATAGGTTTTAAATTAGGCATAACATCTCAAATTAAATTCAGTCATTTCTACAGTATCACACTCCACACTAACGCCACACAGCGCAGTGAGGGACGCTGCACACTAAGTTGGATAAGCCGTAACTAACAAGTGCACGCATAAACCTGGTGGTGAGACTTCTCCAGTATTACACGGACGAAAGACTTTCACTCCTGAATGGTACTTTCCACACTGCCTACAACAAGAAGCTTACAGGGAGTTTATCTTGGGGCTCCGTGGAATGTCCTGCGTTATCTATAAATTATCTGTATGGATTTTCACCATTAAATATCAAAGTATCTTTTTTTTCAGGTAATGAAATTGTGTGCTTTGTTAAATCTAGGTTTAATTTTCTGAAAAGCTTTGTTATATTTCCATTTTTTACGAGTAGTTGATAAATTGCTTTGTCCATTAGGAGTGTATTAGACAGTTTTTTTTATTTTCTTTTTGATTATAACTTATTATTAATTTGTTTTTATTGTGTATATACATAGCCGATATTGACCACAGTTCAGCTTTAGAAGTATACCACCTCATACTATGTAATGATAAGATAAAAGAGAACTAATTGAAAAACGTGACTTGCATGGTAATGGCTGGATGCAATTCCTGGCAACACAGACTCATGTGAAGTGTTCCGCTGACCAGACTCAAACAAAGCCTGTGACAGCTGCCGCTCCATCCCCCAGCACGACTTCAACCACACCTAAAAATTACTTCCCTCCAGTTACCTCCCTTAAAACCATTTCAACCTCGATGGAGAGATGAAGGGAGCGTGGAAAGGTAGTATTGGGTGTCACGCTGCATCCAAGGCTGGACTACCTTTCTCTTCAACCTCTCCTTTTCCAACTGTCCTCCCTTCATTCTCTTTTCCTCCAACTGCATCTTCAATCTCTCTGCTTTTATCTATTCTCTCACTGATATCTCTTCCTACAACTGTTCTCCACTCAATCTCTCCACCTCCAATTGTTCCTCCTTCAAGTTCTCCACTGCCCAACTGCTGCTCTCCATGCAACTCTATTCCCTCCGGTTCTCCCTCCATCACATCAAGCCCTTGAACTTGACACAACTCAACAACTAATTATAAACTGTACACACACACACACACACACACACACACACACACACACACACACACACACACACACACACACACACACACACACACAAGGGTCTCTCGGTCTCATCATATTCCACCCCTGACCTGAGTCTCTGCAAAACACAGTCAATATACATAGCTGCCTAAAGAGTGACTGCAGCGAACGAGTGTGGGTGGCAATGTTTCCTGTGTATGGTCCAGGGGTGAGTAAGGTCATACACGTACTTTTCCCTGCATTAGTTACCGTTATCAGGTGAGGATATGAATGACATGTGGAAATAGATAGTTAGGTAAGTAGGCATGGTGGGTTCTTGCAGTTTCCCTTTTCTGTCTCGTGTTTTTACTAGAAGAACATGTATTTGATTTTCTATATCTACGAAATTTGCGGCCGTTCAAGTTACGTCCTGACTTCCCTGTTATGAAAATCCAACTGAAATCAGAAGCTGCAAGACAATTCAGTGGTCATGCACATGGTAAGATACTCTCAAGTTAAATGTAGTCAACGTTATCACCAAAGCTTCAGTAGCCACACACGAAACAAGGGATTCAGAATCAAGAACCTTTCAAAAGCATAACCAGAAACTATAATTAGAAAAGATGAGCTTGGGTATGACCACTCGATCACCACAAATACTAAGAAGGAAGGAAGAAAAAATTGAGTGATTGACTATTGAAACCATGAAAAAACCCCATCCAGTGCTGTGTTAGACGAGAATGAGTCATGTTAGGAGAGGAAGGCAAGTCAGGGGAATAAGGTCACGTCTCTGGGCAACAAGGAATTCCCTCCCCATCCAACACAATGACGCATCACTACCTCTCACGCACATTACCAGGTCAAGGCAACGAACGACACACACACACACACACACACACACACACACAGAAGTTGTCACAAATGCCGTTAATTAGTGCTGTGTTGCCTGGGTTGTGTTGCCTGGGTTCAGTTCCAGTTATGCAAGTGATTAACGCTTCCAACTTTTGACTCAAGTAATTTAATTAACACCTGAATAGAGATACCTTCGAAAACATGGTCTGAATTTTTTTTATCACCTGGTTACCTACCGCTTCGGTTTACATTTTCCCTTCCACACACCATGCTGATTCATTTCACATATCATAGATGCTACATGAGCATTTTGTCACAACGATAAGTAAATAATGTCATTAACATCTAATTATCGGCACTGCAAGACACTATTATTAATCCAAACACCTATTGTTATCTTTGAGTTACTATATTATACTTAATTACATTGCAGGTTTGTTAAGTTAGGCCTTGGTTAGGTTTGGCAATAGTGGCACCTTGCCGAGAGTGGTGGCCAGCAGTGTCAACCTATTGTTTATCTTTGAGTTACTATACTGTACTTAATCACATTGTAAGAGTTACGCTTCGATAATGTCCACAAATGTGTTACCCAGAAGACTATTGGCAATTTCCCCATACACATAGACGAGTTTCTTTGGAAGACACTTAACTGACACGTTTGCTATTAAGACTATATAGCAGTTCGAGAGAAAAGACAGGTGGAAATAGCTATGTATTGTGGAAATAGCTATGTATTGTACAACAGTTATCATGTGAATGTCTGATGATTTTTTGCAGCTTTTTCCTATTTTCTGTTGTTCTTTCGTAAACAACTTCAGAGTAAAACAAATTGAGTGAGCCTCTACTCCATCTTTTTTTCTTTTATTCTGTGCACTCTCTCAATTTCCTTCACAAAGTAAAAAAATGGAGACAAATTACTTTAAAGGCATGATAACAATTTAATCTGCAGATCCCAAGCCTTCCTCCCACACACAGCCGCTGCCTTCACCCCATGCAGTTCTGGGCAGCCGAGGTGACGCCCGGTGGATATTCACTGACCTTTATAACTTTTCGGTCACGCGGCTAATTGGTACATGGCGCACATCAGCGTGACAATAAAGATGTAATGGTCCTAAGGCTTGTATTAACATCAGTTCACAAAGACACAGGGACACAACATTAAGAAAGAGAATGAAAAAGAAAGAATTGTAGTTTTAACTTAAACGTATATATGTATGTAAACGTATATGTATGCACAAACTATCTATTTATCGATTTATCAACCTATTCATATCCATAAATCTTTTTAATCGAGAATAATTGCAGAAATCATGTTGCAATAACGACCTCCTTATTCTGCCTTGTTCAATACTGAGAGGCGTTTTTATATTTATTTTGCTTATTGTTTGTAGATTTTATACAGCTTTAGAAACTCATGTACGGATTAAAATAGTGCATACTCTGGCCATTAATCTTCTGACCTCCATAGTCTCCTCCTAATGTCAATAAAATCATCCAATCACACCCAAACTCGTGGTAAAAATGTAACCAAGTACTGAAGGGGTTAAGACTGACCGGGGGAAGTGAGCATGACATTGGAAGTGATAGTATTGTGATGTGGTAGTTGTGGCGGTTGATGCTGGTGGTGTGTGGTGATGCTGGTGGTGTGTGGTGATGATGGTAATAGTAGTATTTCCTTTCCCTCAGTGTAGTGTTTCCAATCACCTAAAGTAATACAGAAGCTATACCTAACGGCTAACACGGTGAGATAGACAGCCCATATTGGAGAGAGGCTTGCGTGTTGACCATTTCTTGTTCATTTATCATTTATAGGTATTTGTAACAGTAGGAAAACGAAAACAAAAATACTGTCACAAATATTCGTGTTTTTTTCCTTTTTTGTTGGTGAGGCAAATGGAGTGTGAAATTACCAAAGCATTTGAAATTAACTTGGCAACAAAATTACTAGGCTCGTGTGTGTGTGTGTGTGTGTGTGTGTGTGTGTGTGTGTGTGTGTGTGTGTGTGTGTGTGTGTGTGTGTGTGTGTGTGTGTGCTCGCGCTCGCAAGTAACCTGCAACGTCACATAACATTTTTCAACTCTCTTAGTGACAGTGATACATATTTTTCTTATTTCAGTCATCCTTGGCGACACGTGTTAAAAAAATAGATAAAAGAAATAAAATAAACAAACAAGAACACCACATACGTATAAAAAAGAATAAATAACAAAATAGATAGGAAGAATAACAAAGAAACAAGTAAAGAGTCGTCGGTAAGGGAAGATAACCGCAGCCACACCACACAAAGCAAAAGGCACACCAAGGGACACGCCAGACTAGGGAGCGCCGCCCCTCTCCCAGCCCACCGACCCCTGCCACGCGCCCTACCGCCACCTCACAACTCACCAACATCTCACAATATACCAACAGTAAATAAAAGGAGGAAAAATGGCGGTCTATTTGAACGCCATTTATGTAACAAGGTTGGTGTGGACGTAGACCAAACTGCTGGCCATTGTGTGTGTGTGTGTGTGTGTGTGTGTGTGTGTGTGTGTGTGTAAATGGAAAGTGCACACACACATGGACACACACACACACACACACACACACACACACACATAGGACTCTTATCGTAACACATCACACTATTAAGGTCGTAATTATAAAGAAAAGCCGTAGGAGGGAGTTGGGGATCTCTCTCTCTCTCTCTCTCTCTCTCTCTCTCTCTCTCTCTCTCTCTCTCTCTCTCTCTCTCTCTCTCTCTCTCTCTCTCTCTCTCTAAGGTAAGGGAGAGGGAGCAATAAGGATGTCTAGAAAAGGACAAGATAAAGTGAGGGTGATGAGTGTTACAAGAGGAAAATGGAAAGGAATTGAAATGGCAATAAGATAATAGGGGAATAGGAGGAGGAGGAGGAGGAGGAGGAGGAGGAGGAGGAGGAGGAGGAGGAGGAGGAGGAGGAGGAGGAGGAAGAGGAGGAGGAGGAGGAGGAGGAGGAGGAGGAGGAGGAAGAAGAGGAATAGTCAATTAGATGGAATTTTCTTCAAGTTTGTTTGATTTTAATTTTTCTTTGTACACATGAACATATTGCAGTTACCGTGAGTATCAACAGTGATTTTTGTACAATTCATATACGTACAATTTCTCTAAACCATCTGGTGTTTCCAATCATCTTGAGCGAATCGGTGAGGGAAATAATGATTCCGTAACATATTTTGAATCATCTACTAATATGGGTCCGAGAAAATAAGAAAACATGAAGAATATAAAAGACCAGCTGACACACATAAATGAACTCCAGCATACAAACCACCACTATTCAATATCTCACTGGGTACACACTGCTCTTTATCATATCTTTATTCTCTTGCACACCGCTAAACAGCAAATATTCAAGCCCTTTTGACCATAAGCAACAAATACGTAAGATCTACCTAAATTAGAAACCAGTCTCGCCACCTGCTATAACACAAGTCCCCCTCCATTATTCGTCATCTAATCGCCTCATAATAAGATGTAAGTCCGCTGTCTTGCCTTCCTCCCCTCCCTCCTGTACTCCACCAATACGCAGTGCGCCTCTCAACTCTCCAGTCCCGCCGACCCTTAAGATTGATTCACTTTTGCGATATTACCAGACAAACGGAGCGTGTGATGGCCAAGTCAATACCTTCCACATGTACTAAGAGGCTCCTGGGGCTGCTGGAGCTGTGATGGTGGTGGTGGTGGTGGTGGTAGAGAAGAAGAGAGGCAAGATGTGTTTAGCGTCTCCTTGCAAAACGAGGGATGGGGAGTGCGAGGAGACGGCTAATTCAGTTCAGAGATGTAAGGAAGACCTGAAGTAGCCGAGGTATGATGAGACACGGTGGAAAATAGTTAACTAGAGGGAAGGAGGGATTCAGGCGGGGAATTTGGTGAGGACTTGGCGCCACAAAGTCATCTGAAACACACCACGCCACCGCCGCCACAATCCTCTTAGACTACATTCCAATTTCCACTTTATCGCATCGGATCCTTTTCCATTAGGCTCCGATTATGATCCTCTCTGCTTGGTCTCCCTCGTTTATTACTACTGATGAGAGGGATCTCGCCCTGTACAATGTGACAGCGGCGGCGGTAGCAGAGGCGGCAGCAGCAGGAATAACAATAGCAAAAACAGCAACAATAACAATGAAAACAACAATGACAACAGTAGCAGCAACAGCAGCAATATAAACAACAACAAAAACCACAAAAATAAAGGCAACACTTATAATGGAAGTAGCAGCAACAATAACAACAACAATAGCAGCAGCAGCAGTAGCAACGACAACACAAACAACATGAACAAAGGCAACACTAAGAATAGAAGCAGCAACAACAATAATAAGGACACCAACAATAATAGCAGAAGAAGCAACACCCCCACCAACACAAACAACAAAACCAACAAGAACAAAGCCAACACTAACAATGGAATCAGCAGCAACAAAACCAAGGAACACAACAACAACACCAACAGTAACATTAGAGGCCACCACCAGCAGCCACAAAGCCAGAGCCAACAACAACAACAACAACAACAACAACAACAAAAACAACAATAGTAAAAAGGTACCATTCCCCGTCAAACATTTTCCTTCCTCACATTGGCAGACAATAAGTAACGTTTGGGTCCCAGCGGAGAGAAGAGTTTTCCTTTCTCATTTTTCACCCTTTTCTATGGACAAGAACGCAAGGTAATTACATCAAACCTGTTAAGAGAGAAAGATCGGTACAGTAATTGATACATTTCGGGTGAAAAGGAGTTGAATGGGAAAAGGGGGGGGGGGCGGGCGGGGAGAGAAGAGAGAGAGAGAGAGAGAGAGATCGGGGGGGGGGGCAGGTTATGGGATATCACATTACGCAGTGTTTCCCTTGTGTTCCGGGACTCTCCCCAACATTCAACTATCTTACCCCGAAACCCTTTAAAGACTTTCTTCTTCTTTTTTATCCAACGTGTTCACTTTTCCGAAGTCACTCTTTGTATACGCAATCAGAGAGAGCGAGGGAACCAAAGGACGCTGCCTCACCATGAGCATTAACCGGAAAAACTGATTGGAAAGAGCTTTGTACTACGTATTAATAAAAAAACAAACATCCGACTAAGCCTTTATTGATTTCCTGGAACGAAAACAAGATTATGTCAAACAATTAATCACATGTGATGGACTATTCCAGGAGAAATACAATTAGGAACAATTAGAGAGAAGGAGATAATTAAGTGGTGAGAAAGAGAAGATCTGAGGGATTGTAAATAGAAAGGTCGATTTTGAGGTATGAGGAAGCAAAACTCCAAGATGAGGACGCAAAGTGGGAATGAAGTGAGAGGGGAAAAAGAGCCAGCCAGTGTGTGAGTATGATGATAAGTGATACAGAGATGAAACGGGGAGGCTAAATTGAGAGATGGGGAAGAGGGAAAAGGTAAGGAAAGAAGGAAATACTCTGAAACGCTCTGCTCTCTCACCACGACTACTTTTCAAAGCCACAGAGATGATTAGCAAGGCTTTCAAGAGAGTTCCTTCAGTTAATAATGCAGAAATCTTGTCGCTTTACCTCTAAAACCTTAAAAACACTTTAGAAAACTCGTCTCAATTTAAACAAAGAAAGAGAAGAGGCGAAGCACAGAAGTGTTTAAGAATACGAGTCTAAGCAAATAAGTAACAGACACCTAAGGACACCCTCCCCTCCCACAGCACATCAGCGAAGGCAAGACCCTCCGCCCTTAGGGATCTTATATTCAACCCTGACGGCGGCTTTGGCACCCATCTCCCCTACCCTCACTCCACTTAGTCCCGGATAAGACCCTCACTTACCCTTCTCCCCAGTCTCCGGCCCCTTTTACCGTCCCCTGTAGGCTATAGTGGGAAGGTTTTATCCCTCTGGTGACTCTATCTCCTCCCTCACACACTTCCTCACGTCTTATCTCTCCCTCTCGGCCCGTTCTGCTCTCCAGCCTATCATCACTCTCACTCTTAATTTGCATAACATGGCATTGACCTTCGGAGTCTAATCATCCATTAAATTCAGCTTAATTCTCCTACCCCCACCTCTACGACACACACACACACACACACACACACACACACACACACACACTCTCTCTCTCTCTCTCTCTCTCTCTCTCTCTCTCTCTCTCTCTCTCTCTCTCTCTCTCTCTCTCTCTCTCTCTCTCTCTCTCTCTCTCTCCACAAGACTCAATTTCCTCCCACTCCTCCCCCCGCCACTCTCTCTCTCTCTGCGAATACTCACATCCCCTAATTGATATCAAGAACTCTTCCCTTCCCATATGTTCCTCTCATCTAACTGCTGTCACCACTTGTCGTATCATTAATCCTTCCCACCACTTTCCCTCCCCGCGCCCTTGCCACCCCCTTGACGTCTCCATAACGAGAGCCGACTGAAGAGGATGGCAACGCGACACCATGATCAGTACCTTGTGTATCTCTCGAGGTATTGAGTTTGTTGCCGAAAGAATGGTTTTAATTAGTGATGATAATGTTATGTATTCTTCCAGTGGTGCTGCGATATTTACGAGAAGTGGTTAGAAGAAGTACTGGTAATGTTGTAATGTTAGGTATAAGTAATAAAAACTATAATGTAGGAGAAATTTTAAAGAAAAGTTAAGATTTAGATATATTACTTGTAAGGAAGGAGCTGCTTAACCTATCTTTACTTATCGGAGTATGAGTGTGCGTTCAGACTGTATTTTTTCGATTCAATTTCATATTTTTTAGGAACGGCACTGAGGCAAAACATAAGACCCAAAATAAGGAAAAAATAAAATGCCAATCTCTTAAATGTCAGAAAAAGAGAAGATTAGTGTCTTGAAATAGATCTGCATATATACCAGGCATCACTACATAATTTGACTTGTAGTTTTGTGCAGGAAGAGTCAGCTTTGGTATGGACGTGAAAGTTTGGCTGTTGTTTTTTCTCCTGTGTTTTGTCTTTTGTTATGTTTTGTTTGGTGTTGGTGTTGAAGTAATTTGTTTCCAGCATGCAAGTGAGTGTGATGTATTTTTCTTCCGTACTTGTTTTGTTTTTCTTCTGTGTAAAAGAATAAAGTTGTTTCGATGCATGTGAGTGAAGGATATATTTTTTATTTAGATTTTTTTTCTTCTTTTGTTTGGCTCAGCGAGGAAGAACAACAACAACAGTTTCCTGAAAAAATAAGTAATCTTTAGAATGTGTGTTAGCGAGAAGGTCTTTGCTTTTGCACATTATTCTTTTTTTTTTTTTGTGTGTGTGTATGTGTGTGTATTTTGTTCTTTCTTGTGTTCTGCTTTTCTCATTTTATGTCTTTTTGTTATGTTTTGTAATAAATGTTGTCAATATAAATGTAGCACTCGTGTTCACTGTATTATCATATCATATCATATCATATCATATCATAAGTCTCTCTCTCTCTCTCTCTCTCTCTCTCTCTCTCTCTCTCTCTCTCTCTCTCTCTCTCTCTCTCTGTATAAGCACGCTTTACACTGCAGAAACACCTACTACACACAACAAGCTAATAATACATGTCTTCATAGAAAAAAAAAAACGAAGCACAGAAACACAAATACACGGAGAGACACACACACAGCCACATCGATACACAACTCAATAAGTCTAATGTTCACCTTGGTAAGCCGCCATGCGTGGAGGAAATAACAATAGTAATAATGATAATCAAACCGTAATCCCCCCACGTTGGTCCAAGGAGGGGGGGGGGAGGAGGGGACAGTGGCGGGAACACCTGGGAGCCCCGCGCACCTCACGCCTCATTAACGCCCTTGAGTAATGGGTGTGCGGGGGAAGAATGGGAAGCGTGACTCACTTTATGGCCTAATGGGTGAGGGAGACGGACTATTTCAAACATTAGATAAAGTCATTTCTTAGTTCCCTTTGT
>CM035204.1:16972468-16989535 GCA_020233015.1 Callinectes sapidus
TATATATATATATATATATATAGACACACACACACACACACACACACACACACACACACACACACACACGTACATTTTCGCATTTTTCATCTTATTTGGTCACTATAAAAGGTTTGCGCTGCGAAAATATATTCATTGAAGGAGGTTCAGTGTGTCTCTTTAAATAACGACCAAGTGCTCCGGTTTGAATTTAGTATTTTTTTCTTCATCTTCTTCTTAACCTCGTGTGAAAGGAGAGGAGTGAGTGTGTGGTGTGGTGAGTCTCCTGCATGGGGCGGCGAGGGGTGCGTGTTTCATGTTCTCTCTTCCCTAACATGAACAAGGACGGCACACGCAGTATTTCTTGTTTACTGCATCACTGCTCCCCTGCCAAGCTTCCTCGCAAGTGGTGCCAAAAGTGCCTTGGGCCGTCTATTTCTTCCCACCTCTCTCTTTCCCATCTCAATTCCTGCACCAGAGATCCAGACGCTCCTCCTTCTGTCTGCCTTCTTCCATTTCAAGCAGGCACAATTAAAGCCTCATTACAGACCGCTGATGACGCTGCCGGCCGCTTAAAGACAACTCATTAATAGCCATCGCAACCTCTCACTCTAGATCTGAGCCAGCAACACTCCCTCCCTAGCCTGACGAACCACCGGGGGAAGCCTTAATTGTTCTCTCAGCGAGCTTCACCGTGTAATTTTGTATGAGGCGCCTTCGAAGTTGTTGACTATTATTAGTGTACACATTAGGCCAGGCAGGGTTGTGTTTCAATTTGCGGTGAATACATTACGTTAGTTCCTTCCCCCGTGTGTGTTTGCCGAGGCTCCTCTTCCCCTAACTGTAAAAGGGTCGTTGTTGTTCGATCAATATTTATAGATCACTCATACACGCAGACTAATTGGCAGCGATGAAGGGAGTGCAGCAGTAAGAAGCCCTTGGAAATTTTTACCACGTCTGGACTCCCGCTCCTGGCGTATATGGAGAGACGGATACTTAGCTCCATGCTCTAAATGACTCCTGGAGTGTTGCATTCATTTGCATGGTGATTAGCACTCAGGGCGAGACGCTGTGTGTTGCATGAGACTTTCTCACTAGGAAACTTGTGACCCTCGGGAGCGGAGGACGTAAACACCGCCAGAAAGGTGTTGCTGTGGCCACCTGAGGTTCGACACACGGACGGCGGCGACTGAAATTGTTCCCTCTCACTACGACTACACGAAGGAGAAAGTCGGTGTCTGTAACCCCAGATTATAAATTCTACAGAAAAGATGCTGGTTTGCAAAATTTCCTTTTTACTTTTTACTTTTTTCTTCTTTAAGACCGTGCAAGATCAGGTGACTATGTATGATGAATCTTTCCTTAGGATCCACCTCGCCCTGTTTGTTTAGCATAATAGGATTCTCGCCCCGCAGAAATGCATGATCCCTCTCAGCCATTGTTGCCACTTCGTGTTGCTCGTCGGCGAAAAAGATCACCCGCTGGTGTCAGGAGCACGACCCTTACTCTCTCTCTCTCTCTCTCTCTCTCTCTCTCTCCCTCTCTCTCTCTCGCTCTCTCTCCCTTCCTCGCTCCTTCCCTTCCTCCGACTGCCCCTCCCACAATCTACCTAGGCCGGCTCTCCAGCATCATTGTCTCTCTCTCTCTCTCTCTCTCTCTCTCTCTCTCTCTCTCTCTCTCTCTCTCTCATTAAGCTAACAGGAAACCTACAATGGACACGAACAGAGAGGTGCGACACACAACACCTAATTTCAGGCCACCACAAAGGCTCTTCCTTCATCAACACCTATTGGGGCTTTCCCTTCTCGCTCTTTTCTTTACCATCCAAGCCTGCCTTCACTTCCTTTACGTCCTCCCTTCATCATGCTGCCAGACTAAGTTACTAATCCTTCCGCCCCTCTATTATCCTCCTCCTCTGTAGTCCCCTTCCAGTAGCGAGGTAGTTTGGAGCGCGTGGCCAAAAGTTATTATGAATGGCTGGTGGCAGGTGTTTTGGGAGGAGTTTGGAGTGACTAGCCGTGGGAGGTGGCGATCTTTCCTAAGGTATTTGTGTGTGGAAGTTCTTATTTAGCTATACCCTCCCTTGGTGTCTTAAACTCTTGCATGTGTACTTGCATAGCTGCTCCTGAAAGTGTATTTACCTTCTCTAGTCCCTCTAATATTTTTAAATCCAAAATTTCAGAATGTGAAAACATAACTAAATGAGCAAGCTACAGTTATTATTATTTTCTTTTATTTTTTTGCCTTAGAGTATGTTTTTATACTAAACGTAACATTCAGGAAAATATATGTTTTAACAACACTGGAATTTAATATGCATTGACTTCGAGAATGGCAAAAAATGAATGAATTAATATATTTTATTCACCTGCTAACAAAATATCAACACTAAATAAATCATATTCAAGTACAAATGTTGATGAAACTAGACATGGATATGAAACTATTTACTAAAAAAATACAACCTTAGTCCGTTATTTACTACATATATTTGAGTGACCTGAATGAAGACTGCAACAATGAAACTATCCTCTTATAAGAAAGATAACATAGAAATCAAAATAAGTCGATTTGTCCTTCCAATAAAAATACTACATAATGGATCTTATGAAATATTGTTGAGTGTCAAATATTCATAATGTTTTGGTAAAGTTGCGAACACTAGACTATTTGAACTTTTGCACACGGAAGTTGCGGAAAGGGTTTCAGGGATTCTTTGATAAATTCATGAACCATTAGTGAAAAAAAGTCGAGCAGCCATGAAGATATTTTTTGAGAAAGCAGATTGTGACTGCCCTCTTGTTATGAGACACTGCCTTTAATGATATGTTCACAACACCATCTGATCCAGCGCTTTAGGCCTCACTAGGAGTAAATATAGTTTCTGCAGATGCCTACTGTCTCATTCTCTGATTCCCTACTCCTCTGGGATTAATCTCCCTCGGTTCTTACAATACATACACTGATTCAACTTTACTTCGTGATCACTTGAGGGGCGCCCTGAGTGTGAAGGTAGTTGTTCAATGGGCGTAATTCCCTGTCAGTATATAGGCCAGGCTTCATCACAGTGACAAGCTGAATTAGCAAAGTTATTAATCCCATTCCCGTCCATTATCCTCCCCTCTAGAGCTCCAGACAGCAGCCGGGGAGTTCGGCGTGCGTAGCTAAAAGTTGTTATGAATGGGTGGCAGCAGGTGCGGCTGGCGGTATGGGGGCAAGAAGCGATGGATGACGGCTAGACGACCCTTCTCAAGCACCTTGCTATTTAGGAGTAATAGTGCAACTGTTCCCACTCACTTCCCATGTCTGTGGATATGAAGTTTTTATACATTTGTTCCCCTTTCTCTACATTCTAGGGTCTGAAGTACAACATGAGGTGTGTTTTGGTGTAAAATGATAATGTATATTGAGGTAATATGTCAAGTTATTTATGAACGAAGCTCGCACGCGCACGCACGCACGCACGCGCTCACACACACACACACACACACACACACACACACACACACACACACACACACACACACACACGCACGCACGCGCTCACACACACACACACACACACACACACACACACACACACACACACACAGCAAGGAACTCAATTATATCTATCAAGCAAAAGAAAAATTAAAGCAATCATAAATGTCAAGAAGCTAATGTCGTTCGGAAGAGAAATTGCAAAGTTCTGTTATTATTTCCTTATTCGGTGAAATTCCCAGACTTTTGTGAGAACGCAACTTACTCTGAGGGCCATGTGGCAGGCACTGGCCGACCATTAGATGTAATGAGTATGAAGCATTTTTCATCATTCTTGTCCAGCCTTAAGAGCTTCAAAATATACGACAGGTTTTGCAAATAGGAATGAATTGCCAGTATGTATGGGAAAAAATATGATACGTTAATCTTATGTAGAGATGACAAAGATGACAAACAGCAAGTATGAGATGAAAGAAACTCATCGAAACCTTATGTATATACTCTCTCTCTCTCTCTCTCTCTCTCTCTCTCTCTCTCTCTCTCTCTCTCTCTCTCTCTCTCTCTCTCTCTCTCTCTCTCTCTCTCTCTCTCTCTCTCTCTCATTTCGAGGTATCATCCTAATTACAACAACCTCGGTGTGGTAGATGGATGAGAGGCCTTTCCACCTGCCGATGTATTCGTGGAAGGCTCTACTCATTAGATGAAAAAGCACAACTCTTCCCTACCGGGTTGCTGTTGTTCTGGTGTTATTCCGATGAACAGGGTTTACTTATGAAACGGTGAGGTGAGCTAATTCTTTACAAGTGTCAGAGTAATTACTTGGATATCTTCGAACTTTCAATTACCTGAAATGTTGATGTTTCGATATATTGGATGTGGATTAGAGACACACAAGAGCGCAATTAAGGGAAGCTATAATCATTAACTTGTCCATAGACCACGGAAAGGTTTAAGCCATTCAGTACTGGGACACATTTTTATCACGAGATTTTGGTGTGATTACATAATTTTATTGACATTACGAAGGGTCTATGGATGTGAGAAGATTAATGGCCAGTCTTCACTATCTTAATCCCACTCAAGTTTCTATAGCCGTATAAAATCACCAGATAGTATGCAGAATAAATATAAAACCGCGTCATTGTACTGAAAGATTTAAGATATATAAATAGATCGAGACTTGTGGAGAGGAAAGACATATAATAACCTACATCTACAGTACCATTCACCAACCACCAACTAACACAAAGCAAAAGCTGCGAATGGAAAGGAAAACATATCACAGAGGAAAAGCGGGATAAAAAAAAAAAAAAAACTCAGAAACCTATACATTCCATAACAATTCCCCGTGATATTAAAAGCAAAGAAAAAAGAGGCTGTCACCGCAATAAAAAGAAAACACCAAAACATATTAATAAGTCGAGGAACAATGACAATACAAAAACACAACAACGGGTGGGGAATAAAATGTATGGGATGACAAGTTTATATACAGCAACACAGGAGAGGACACCTTTATTAAACGGGAGAGCTCTTCCCTGGCAATGTCCGGGCACTAGGCAGAGGAGTTTGATCGATATTAGCATGGACTTCGTTAATTAAACATAACAGCTGCCGAAATGCAATCTTGAAGGACACTCCTCAATCATATTCTCCTTGTCTCCCCCCCCCCCCTCTCTCTCTCTCTCTCTCTCTCTCTCTCTCTCTCTCTCTCTCTCTCTCTCTCTCTCTCTCTCTCTCTCTCTGCTATTCTTTCCACTTTTTCCATAACAATTCAGAACCACATACTCCTGGATGTTTATGCTTAACACTCATTTCAGGGCATATCTAGTCAATTAATTCTCTATATACGACTTGAAGTGTTCTATCTTATTCAATATTCATGTACACCGGTTGCCGTTAAGATAATGTAACCAAATCTGCCAGGAACAGACAATAGATCTCCTCCATCAAGTACTTTTTGTCTTTTGAGTTTGGAAAGGAAGAGTCTCCCATACAGCTGACGGTAATATTATCTAAAGTCCTTATCAGAAACGCTTTGCTCTCTCACAACAACTATTTTCAAAGGCCACAGAGGTGATTCGCAGGGTTTTTAAGAGTGTTCTTCAAGTTCATAATGTTGAAATCTTGTCACTCTACCTCAAGAAATATAAAATTTTAAAAACTCATCTTAAACATCTTAAACATCTTAAAAACTCATGTAAATCTAAGTAAAATCTTTTGAAATGGTAGAAGTAAAGCAAAGAAGTGTTTGTGAATAGGAACCTTAATCTTTTCACCATTTGCAGTACGATTGGAACTTTCATTAACATTCCAGGAACCACAAGATTACTGGCCCCTTTATTCCTTATCCTCAGCTTTCTCAGGCTATTCATGAAGTACTGTCTCCTACTCGTATTTCCTTATTATTATTATTCCGGCTTGCGTCTCAGATTTTGTGCACGCCATCATTACAATGCGAGCTGGGATGTCTTCCCTTCAGTATCTCCATAACACCTTCATTAACCCCGACCATGTTATTAAGTTTGGTTTCCCTCTGTAATGATGTGGATGCCGTTGTGGTAGTAGTAGTAGTAGTAGTAGTAGTAGTAGTAGTAGTAGTAGTAGTAGTAGTAGTAGTAGTAGTTGTTGTTGTTGTTGTTGTTGTTTTGGATTTAGAGGTTTGGAAAATATCACTATCACATGTAGCATCATTGTTCTTTACATTATGATCAGTCTTCACTATCATAATTATTACCATCATAATAAGTATCAATCTATTCATATGTGTCGGCTCCCACACCTGAGGATTCGAACCGTCGCTTACCAGGCTCGAGCGGACCAAGTGACCTGACCAATCAACGTCCGGCAGAGGAGAATTGGTGTGGTTCGCCAGTAGGAGGAAGCAGAACTCGCCTACCAGCCAATACGACCACACTGCCTCTTGTGTACTGTCCTGATATACCACTTGCCCAGTAAACTGCATCACTCCTGACGTGTTTACCTCCAACCCACTACAAATAGTCTATGTAATTTTTAAAACTTTCGGCTGACTTTTTTTTTATCATTATGGGGTTTGGCAAATTAGTGGGCTTTTTGTTTTCATTATTTTGTTGCCCTTGGCCAACTTCCCCCTCTTCCACACAATAAAAGAATTATATTGATAATAACCCTTGTTTCTCTCACAAAGTCCCTCACTGCTACTACACAATGCGAGGCGCCCGGCGATTACTGAGGCAACAGGTGTCTAGTTATAACTTTTTTCCACGGCGTTCCACAGCAAGAAGAGGGAGTCTCGTGTGCCTCAGTGGTGGAGAGCTGCCACGTATTAAGCGCATCAGGTCAATGAGGAATTATTCAAAACTGTCAAGGCTGAATGAGGTGATCCAATACAATAAGTTTTTACCGATTGAATAAATCCATTAATTACAGTTGATTACACGGATTCCTGTGCATCTGTACGGTTCATTATCGCGGAACACAATGCACATGTCATGTATCACCTTTTATACCTTTTTTATCATTTATCTAAAGGAAAACAAACTAAGCGATGAGTTTCAATTCAATACCTGCCAGCCACAAACACCCACGCAATGTATAAAAGTAAGAATAAAAGGATTATGAAATAAGAAGACTCTGTGGCACGCGTTCTTAAAAAAGTACTACTTTCAAAAGCCCAATGGATTATTGGTTTGGTTTCCGAAGGAATGGTTTCTTTTCCAACGTACTTTGATGAATGCTCGTTGAACTGTCACTAAAATAATGAAAATATCCACGAAAACCAAAAAAATCTGTTATAATTTGTTGGTAACTCACGAGGAAACAGTTCTTTAAAGCTACAATGTTGTCCTTCGATAGAATTCACTGTCTTGGCCTTAACACACTGCGGATTCCAGATAAAAAGAAAAAAAAAAACTTGATAGGAGACGGAATTTATTGTTTTAGCCATAATGCATTGCGGATTCAAAGACAAACAGACATTCACTTGATGAGAGACGGAATTCATTGTTATAGCCATAATAAATTGCGAATTATCAAAAAGTAAGAAAAATTAATACTTGATGGGAGACGGAAATGTTCGATAGTAAGATCCTTTTTGACATGGCACGTCTTCACCTCAGCCTGAACCCGACAGTCATTGGGCGACTCCCCTTCCCACCGGTCACCAGGGAAGGAGTCACCGCGGGCTTGTGTCTCAACTTTACCGTCACACAGGAAATGAAGAGAGCCCACCGTGGCCAGACAGCGTAACCTTACCTCCTCTTCCTTCCCTATTTCCTTTCCCTTCCTTTCCCCTCATAAAGCCCAGCCTACGTAGAGGAAAGAAGGAAATTATCAAGACCACAACAACGTCAAGAAGAGTGAGAAAATGAAATGTGTTATTGTAGAGTTTTCATTTAACAAGGGATAAATACAGGACACGAGGGAAGTTAGTCACAGTTCCTGGAAATAAGAAAAGGAAAGAGGAAGAGAAGAGGAAAGGAAGGTCAGACATGAAAGAGTGCCATTACAAGGCAGCACTCATGACCTCCAGATGTAATCTTCCCTTTGCCTTCTTGACATCCTCCCTATAAAACTCCTGCTTTTATTTTTGCCTCCTTTTTCTCCCTTCACTCTGACAAACCCTACTTCCCCCAACCTTCTTGCCTTTCCTCCATACATTAACTCTCCCTTACTTTTATATCTCTCTTCTTCTTTCCCTCCTTCCCCTCTCTCCCTTCCTCTATCCATCCTACTCCAAGATGCAGGTTTCCTTCTTATTGGAGAAGGTCTTTTTATGTCTTCCTGGTGGTCTTGTCCATACCTTCGCCAGGTGTCCTCTCCTCCCCTCACTTTTCCGATCTCTCTCTCTCCTGTCCACTAGCACTTTGCTCCCCGCATTTTCTGTTTTCTCTTTATCTTTTCAGCTTCTTTTTCTCTCCTCTCTTTATTGCTGTCCTTAATTTCCAGACTTTTGTGGTTCTTCCTTTGTCTTTTCTCTGACTTTCTGTTTGTGGTAAGTTGGTGAGTTCTTGATGCCTTTCGGTTCCTTTAAGCTGTTTCTCCTAAAGGCTTCCTCCATTGTCTTCTTTGGTGACGCTTTGTCTATTTGTTTCTCTATTTTTCTGTCTTCCTGTGTGTTTGCTGGTATTTATCTATGGGTCTATGCATTCTTGAATTATTGTTATCTACGTATACTTACACATCCGTTTTTTTTTTTTTTTTTTTTTTTTTGCATATCCGTTCGTTTCTACATATTTGTTAACACATTGTATCTGTTACCTGCTTTCCTACCCGATTATCAATATCCTAACTCTCCAATTTGTTAGTATATACACGTCTGTCTGTCCATTGTTTGAAAACGATCATTATTTTCCATTGTTATGAGCCCATATATCTATCTACAAATCTATGCATCCATCTCCATATTTAACATCTCTTGTATCAAACTCTGCATGTGTGCGTTCTACCCACGCTTTCATAATGTCCCTTTTGTTCAGTATTCCAAACAAACTGCACTATTTCCATATACCTCTCTGATGATTTCTCTTTTCATCCATCGCGTATCCATGCATATACATTAATATTCATACTTATATAGCAAACTATTAACCTAACCTATTATTTTCTACTAATCCACGAATACTGTTTATTTCCTTGTCCGGTTTCCATTACTCCACACGGGTACATAAACCTTAAGTATCTAGAATCTATCAATCTACCGATCTATTTATGTGCTCAAGAATATCTAATCCCCTTTTCGCCTTCCCATTAATTCAAACAGCACGGTAACCCTCAAGTTCCCCATCTCTCCAGCGTCCCTTGCCAGCCCTAAGCGTAGCGAGGCGAGGCCGGGACAACTTTGGGGTCATCGCGGTGACGTAAAAGAACACCCGGGAGTCATTCTTTAAGGGGACTTTCGCGTGTGGCTTCGTCTTCGCCAGCTCCCTTGAGATAAATAAAACGGGACACGAGTTTCATTTAATGTTCGGCCTAGATGGAGAGCAGCGCGGGGCTCCTAAATGCATGCAAACCGCAGAAGGCCTGAACAAGGGATATGATGTTGGTGGTGTTACTGTTTGGGAGAGATAGTTTGTTTGTTCTTAGGGCTAAGCTGACCTGTGTCGTGGTTGTTGTATCAGTAGTTCTAGTGGGGATAGTAGTAGTGGCGGTAGTAGTAGTAGTAGTAGTAGTAGTAGTAGTAGTAGTAGTAGTAGTAGTAGTAGTAGTAGTAGTGTATGAAGTAGTTTTGATCTCTCTCTCTCTCTCTCTCTCTCTCTCTCTCTCTCTCTCTCTCTCTCTCTCTCTCTCTCTCTCTCTCTCTCTCTAATCCATCCTTTCCACCTCCGCTCCCTTCCCCCCATCCCTCCTCCTCCTCCTCCTCCTCCTCCTCCTCCACCACCCTGGCCTCCATTCGCCAGCAGACCATCACCTTAATGACGTCCTCAGGAACCATATACTTGACCTTTCATCGCGGCATAACCAGACCGGTGACAACAGTGTGTGTGTGTGTGTGTGTGTGTGTGTGTGTGTGTGTGTGTGTGATGTTTTTTTTAGAATCAGTTTATTATTTTTTTCAGTAAGTCAAGGGTGAGAGAATATATAAACGAATAGATATAAAAATAATGAAAAAAAAGGACAAGAGCGGATGGTGGGGCGGAGGGGAAAGTAAAAGGAAGATAGAAGAAAGAGAGGGAGGGGAGGGGTGAGGGAAGGAGGGAGGGAGAAACGACCGCATCTTCCTGACGGTGACAGACGACCCTCGCTATACGCAAACCAAAAAACAGACGTAAGCTTAAGAAGTTCAATTTATATAATTAATGTGAGGGTTGCGGAGCGTGAGGGGCAGACACTGAGATACTGCCTTTCAACCTCCCCCCCTTCCTTCCCCGTGCTGCACATCTAAGGAAGGGAGAAGCAGAAGGGAGAAAGGGAGAAAAGTGGTAAAGGAGGAGGGAGGAACAGGGGGTTTAGTTGGTGTTTACAAAGCTGTAGCGTGTCTCAGAGGCAGAGATGAATAACGGTGTCGTGGCTCATATTTTGCCCGCAAGGGATGGCCAGCGGGTTGGAAAGACCTTGTAAGATGAGTACTTTGAGCCCTTCATCCGCCGCTCCTTGCTACAACATGGATATATATCATTCTCTGATAAACTCAAACGCGTCAATGAGTAACAAAAATATATTGGAGTTAAAGGAATTTACTTTATTGCTTACCATTTCCTTTTCGTGATTAAGATAAAAAGTTTTCTTCTTCACCTTTAAATACAGCAACGTTCAAGCCATGGGATTCACAAGGGATCGATACCACACACCCAGCAAATTCCGTACAGAGGAGTATTGAGTTCCACTGACACTAGATGCAATGTTAAAGCCTGAAACACAATGCTCACTTCTCACACAGCGTCTGATGTGAAAAAATCCTAAACACGAATTCAACCAGAGCTTGGCAGTCAGATAAAGTGATTATTTTGGCGGAAGTCTTGTGGTATTTTGGCGAAGTTCAGTGAGTGAGTGAGTAACGGTATGTGTGGCAAATAGAAACTGTAAGATGCAAGGAATTGGAAGCTGAGTGGATGTATAGTACAAAATGGAAAAATGGTGGAATTACATTGAAATGATGGTTGAAATGGAAGAAAAAAAAATCATGGCATGTGGTTTAGATTAGAAAGGCAGAATAATAACAGGGAAGGGTAAAAATGGATTAAAAAATATACAACTAGATAAAAAGAGTAAATGGGATGAAATTCAAATTACCCCAAAGTGTGATGGAAATAGCGATGGAAGAGGATGAAATGGATTGGGCAAATGATAGAAAAAAATGCAGAAAGAAAGAAAGATAGTCTTATGGGATAGAAATTAAACTGAAAACAAGCAGTGGATGATATAACAATCAAAATTAATAAAAAAAAAACGGTGCAGGAGAGATTGTAATGTGGCAGTAATGAGATGAGAGGTAATGATATAGAGTGGAGTGGATTGCAATGGGAATAGCGTCCTTGAATAGGGATAAGTGCTGTTAATGAAGTGTAGTCACTATTCTGAAACGCTTTGCTCTTTCATCACAACTATTTCTAAAGGCTCGAAGATGATTACCCGGGTTGTCAAGAGTGTTTACCTTGCTAATACTGTGGAAATCTTATCCGCTATACACTACAACAATAGTGAATAAATGAAAAATGAAGAAAATGGGAAAAAAAATAAACCTTCTATAAACATTTTTTCAGAATCGGTACCTCAGTGGGACTTTTTTTTTAATCAGCTTTTATTTTGCTCCTGCCCAGCTCCCTTCTTGCATAAGACAATGAACATCTCATCTCAACTAGAGCACAGAATCGAGTCACAAAACAGTCCACGTTATAAAGTATGGAGGTAGTGCGCATGGTGTAGCTTCGGGAATACTCATTTCAACCCTCTCGTTACTGGAATGCATTTTTCATGTTTATTCTGCTTATCTTTTTTTTTTCGATTTTATACAGCTTCAAAAACTCATGTGAAGATTGAAATAGTACAGACTCTGGCCATTAATCTTCTGACCTCCATAAATTCTTCCTAATGTCAATAAAATAATCTAATCATACCAAACCTCATGGGAAAAATGTGTCCCAGTCTTGGAGTGGTTAAGCATCTATCTATTTTCTTTTCCTTGAAGTATTCGTAGTTTCTGAACTAATGTTTTGAAGATGTGCGGTGATGAATGACAAAACTCTTAAGACATGAATGAGGTATGAGTAGGTATCATCTGCTCATGTTCTTAATTAGGGATACTCTCAGTAAATGCTGCCTGCGCATATGTTTGGGAGCCTGTGCTAATGACGGCAGCTCAATATCAATGTCAATAAAAGCTGGAAAGATCAAATGAAAGCTCTGAGTGACTCTAAAAGCAACATCAAAAGTAATTCCATTCCAATCTTATCTTAAATGACATTTCTTTAAAGAGAAAAGTCCAGACTCTTCACAAGTAGGAAAAAAAAACTTATTATTGTCAGATGTTTGCTACCTAGAATTCATTAACATCAAATATCTTCATTTTTGCTCCTCCTCCTCCTTCTCCTCCTTCTATAACTACAACAACTATTACTACTATTACTTTTACTACTACTACTACTACTACTACTACTACTACTACTACTACTACTACTACTACTACTACTACTACTTCTGCTCCTACTACCGCTTCCATCCCCCTCCTCCTTCTTTTACCTTGGATCTTCATCTTTTATCCTGCTCAATCTTTTCTTCCTCTCTCCTCTCCTGCATCTACGTATTCTATATCTCACCCGCTCTTACATCTTCCCTTTCCCCTTCCTTACTCCCCCCAACCCTCCTCTCTCCCCTCCCGTTCGTCTTTCTCCTTTCATCAAAGTTATTGACATGTGGCGTGGTTCAGTTTACAAGTCCAGGGGTCGCTGTGGCCAGGAAACCATCTGGTCGCTGCAAGTAATCTAGACGACACTAAAATCGTAAGGTTCGTCTGATGGCGCGATTCAGGAGCCGCCCCAGACGCCAAGACGTGGAGGCTGAAGATGGACTTGGCACTTCTGTGGAGGAAGTTACGGCCATTAGTGGGTGGCTGTGTCCTACGGGAGCCGGAGTACGAGGGGGGGAGAGGAAGGCTGGCGTCCCCCGCGACCTGGAGGCTGCGGCAAGATCCACGACTTCGATAAATCGTCGAGTGTCCCCAGTGAGAGTTACGGGGCCAGTGCCTCACCTCAGTGTCATAATTCTCAACTTCATCGTGATGGTTATAAGCGTTATTATCTCTATGGGGTTTTGTCCTCCCAACTAATGTCATGCCTTCTTTTCCTCAACAAAACTGATAAGAATGGCTTAATTTATTTGAAAATGTATTGTCCATAGTTTTCCAGTATCCATCTTGTCGTCTGCTCTACTCTATAATATCAAAAGATGTTTTTTATTCGAAGGTTTGGGATTTTCCTTTTTTTCATATAAATAAATAAATAATATGTATATATATATATATATATATATATATATATATATATATATATATATATATATATATATATATATATATATCTATATATATATATATATATATATATATATATATATATATATATATATATATAGCTTCAACAGAAAATATTCACAATTCAATATCATTTGCAACTTATTGTAACATGGGGAGTGAACATATCAACAATTTCATTTTAAGCAAAATATATGGAACTGAAAATGAATTTTTGCTGATTTACATAGACTCTTTACATTCACATTATTATTTATGCCCTTGGTCTTTTCAAATTACCACTCGAGTACGTCTAGTTCTCATTTCAATGACAATTGTACTTTAAAGACAGTGAACATCTAGATGAATATAATAATTCTCAGACGAACAGATACGGCTATGTGAGCGTGCGGAGAGTCTTCTCAAGACCTTCTCTGATGAGCGAGCAATTAGTGTCAAAGGCGGGAAAGCCTCAGCCTTGGCCATACATTATTGAACTAGTGTTCAGGTCAGTGACACGCTCACTTTAGCCATGAACGGATCCATCTCACCGCGACACACTCTACTGTATGCTATGTATACGTACCGTGCGATAGGAGAAATGAAGAATGCAAAGAAACAATTACACGTGAATATTTCCTCCAAAGGACGTCCCGCCGTGATACATTGGGAGAGGCATCAGTTATGGTACATTGTTGGTTAGTTTAATATGAAACTATATGTTTATACAGGTAAGCTAAGAGTTAGTATTAACCAATGAAGATTCGTCATATATGTATTACAGAACATCATATTCAACTAACACGAATTAACGAAAATAAAGTTTATTGCAATACAAATTGAAGGTTTGTGGCACGCGTTGTGGTTGTTCTGAACTCATGACATCATTAGTAAGGAATTGAATTAAGTCATTTGCTCCGAGTTATTCAAGTCGGTCTGATAGGAGTAGCTTTCTTTATGCGGTCTTCCTGTCAGTACAACAGAAAGAATAATAAAAGTTTTGTATGTTGTTATAAGAATTTTGACCATCAGCTCACGTTGACATGATGGAAAGGCCTAGTTTATAGTGTGTGTGTGTGTGTGTGTGTGTGTGTGTGTGTGTGTGTGTGTGTGTGTGTGTGTGTGTGTGTGTCAATGGATGCGCGCCACACTAACAAAATATTTGACACCAATATGTACGTACACAAGGGGATGAGAGAGTGATCGCAGCTTACCAGTGAAATATTTATCGGTAATCCTCAGCGTGTCCTCTCTGACTGATGTTGCTCATTTCTAATTCACAAAGGTATGATCCTTCAATTCACACGTTCCAGTATACGCTGTTATACTAACTAGGTTGGAAACCTTTTCATAAATACACGATTACAGTTTCTGGCTTGCTTCTTTTCCACACAGTAAAGAGTAGAATAGTAGGGTAAAGCTATCTTTATTAATTATACAAAAGAAAACTATCTGTTACGTTCTCTTGTTAAATTTCTTTATTCTAGTTTTTCTTCTTCTAAATCTCTTAATAACCGTCCATCTATCCATTCATAAGTAAGACAACGCACAGCCAGACTGGTTATTCAACTTTAATATGTTTTGTATCATTACTGTTCAGGTACGTTTTTACTCATGAAAAGTTATTGCTCATTCCGTGTCAGCCATTACCTTTACCCCTTTTTCTTGTTTCATTCACTTGATCGTTCAACAAAGGTCTTTCAAAATTCATACTGACAACAGTATTGCCAGTTCTTGCAAGAAAATCACGAGTAAAAATTTTCCACCACTTGGATGACGTATGACCGATTAGAAAATGCTATACAGACAAAAAGCAACACTCACCTCCCTGTGGACTCGTCACCTCCGGAGATATTCACACCTGGAAAGAAACACACATGTCAGGAAATTAAAGAAATCCAGATAAGGTAATAAAAAAATTGCAGATAAGTTATCTATTTACCGATATGTTATTCTCCGGTTTGATTGAAATAAATAAATAAATAAGAACTCATGGTAAATGACGCAGAAATATTGATCATTCAATATCTTGAAAACATACCAACAAAATTACTGAACATCACTTAAAAGCTTCATTTCCTTTTGCTTTCTATCTCTGGCGATTTTTCAAGAAGGTATCTGGACAATAAGTAAGTAAATTAATGACGAACCTCGTACTATTTTTTTTTTGCCGGCCCTTCCATTATGTCTGAACTTACTTCAGAGAGAGAGAGAGAGAGAGAAAAAAAAAGAAAATCTCGCGGCATACTTTTGTAAAGAACTCAAGGCCTTCATCACATGAGAGACGAGCCGCATATTCAGTGGTAGACTGTATCACACTAGCTGCTGCTCTAGGAAATCAAACCGTTAGCTCATAAAATAGTGATGGAGAAGCGCATTACTGTTTATGTTAGGTTTAAGTAACGATGGCAGACGGTAAGTAGTACTGTACAGTGCACTCTTAGCCATTGATCAACACGTGGTGAACAGAAGCCTTCCACTAATGACAGGAATTTAGCTATTTTATAACAATTACCTTGCCTATAGGTTATCTTCTCAGATTTTTTCAATGCATCCAGCTATTAATGAGAATACACTCAAAATAGGATGAACATCTCCGTGTGTTGTGTACATGATTCAGAAAAGTTACACCTGCCTGCCCACAAACCGAGGCTTACACTTGTGTATCGCAGAGTGGTGGTCAGTATGCCAAGAATGCGATATATGGAAGGAAAAACAGAGCTAGGCTGTTAGAGAACAACTAAGAGTGTACGAGTAGGTCTGACATGCGCCACCGCCAGGTCACGCTCCATCCCTCCTAACGAGGCTCGTGCAGCGGCGGCCTGGGCTCCTCGTTAGTTATGAGGTCTAAGCAAGGGGCGGGAGCAGCTTATTGCGTACTGATCTGGCTAGACCTAAAACCATAAATGTACACTACCTGGCCAAGGAAAGCCTTATGGTTGGCTTAGAGGCAGCTACGGCCCGGGAGTCTGTATCCGGCCGCAGTTAAGAGCATTAAGTGAGCATTAACTCAGAGGGAGCAAATCGTTTGGCTCTGATGTGTTTTGGCAGTAGCGGTACACATGTCTTGCGGTGGGGCCCGCCTGTGTGTGCCAGGCCAGTCTTGAGTGTCACATCGTGGTGAGAAAACCTCGCTCATCGCTTTTTTCCAGACCTCCTTGCTACACTAGCCGCTCATACGGCGTTGTCATAGGGCAGTGTTCTTCATCCAATTATGAGGAAAAACATATAAATCTTCTCTAACATCACATTTCCCTAGACAAACAGGATTCATATATTTTTTTATTTATGTAGAAGGGAGGCGGCCAAGGGCAACAAAAATAAAACAAAAAAGCCCACTTTAGTGCCGGTCCCTGGAAAGTCCGGATTCATGTGACAAAAGAATGGGATAAGTGTCTTGATACCTCTCTCTTGAAACAGTTCAAGTCATATGCAGGTGGAAATACAGAAGCAGGAAGAGAGTTCCAGAGTTTACCAGAGAAAGGGATGAAAGACTGAGAATACTGGTTAACTCTTCCATTAGGGAGGTGGACAGAATAGGGGTGAGAGGAAGAAGCAAGTCTTGTGCAGCGAGGCCGCGGGAGCAGGGGAGGCACGCAGTTAGCGAGATCAGAAGAGCAGTTAGCATGGAAGTAGCGATGAAAGAGAGCATATATATATATATATATATATATATATAT
>CM035204.1:17014499-17019499 GCA_020233015.1 Callinectes sapidus
CTCTCTCTCTCTCTCTCTCTCTCTCTCTCTCTCTCTCTCTCTCTCTCTCTCTCTCTCTCTCTCTCTCTCTCTCTCTCTCTCTTCCTATTGTTTTTCCTCCCCGGAAGAGGAACCAAAAATGCAAAGAAAACGTGAATACCTTTGTTTTCCTTTTTCTCATTCAAATTAAAATCACTACCTGGAAATTGGCAGCAACTTAAAATTTTAATTACAAGGGGATTTCCTTTTTTTTCTCTCTCTTTTCCCATTATAATTAAAATCACTAAATGGAAATTGGCAGCAACTCAGAATTTTAACAACGAGTGGATTTCCTTTTCCTTTTCCTTTTCTCATTCTAATTTAAAATCACTATCTGGAAATTGATAGATAGGAGGATTGGATTTTTTTCTTTTCCTCATTCTAATGAAATTCACTATATGAAAATTGGCAGCAACTCAGAATTTCAATAACGAGTGGATTTCTTGGCTGTCTTCTTAACCCCTCCAGTACTGAGACTCATTTTTATCACGAGATTTGGATGTGATTATGTGATTTTATTGACATTAGAAAGGATTGATATTTTCATTGAGAAAAACTTTAATTGGAATGGTCACATACAAGCTGTTAATAAAAAAACTCTCTAGATTATGCGGAGTCCTCTATAGGGTTAGACACAACTCACAAAGGAATCACTGTTACCAATATATTATACTCTATGTTATCCTTATCTTATGTATTGTGTGTCTGTTTGGGGATCTACCTGGCCACCTTTCTTTAAAAAGATGAATGTTGCTCAAAATAAAATTATTAGATGTATGTTATACATGGGAAAACATGATTCAACTGGTGATGTCTTAAATACAAATAAACTTCTAAACTCTATCTACATTCATAGATATTTTCTATTATGAAATTCTATACAAGTAATAATAAACTTTTCAGTTTTGCAACAAATATGTATCGCATTCGCAGTAAAAATAATAATTTGATATGTCCGTCTCACCGAAACACTTTCTTGTTATGTATATAGGACCAGAATTATGAAATTATCTACCACAAAATATAAAACAGGACCTGGATTCAATCACCATGATAGTCTTCAAGAAAATAATAAAAACACATCTCTGTCTGTGCTCTTCAAGCTACAGGAACGCAATGTCATTCATTTGATTGTAAGGAAAAGATCTTGTGTGTGTGTGTGTGTGTGTGTGTGTGTGTGTGTGTGTGTGTGTGTGTGTGTGTGTGTGTGTGCGTGTTCTCTCCAAACCACCTTCTGCCTAACCTCCCGACCCCTATCACAAATCGAACCTTTGTTTTTACAGCACAATAAAAGCTACGCAGTCTCTCCATCGTGGCTCTTTTATTCCCCTCTAGTTTACCGTTCTGTCTGTATCCCTCTTGCTCCTCTATACGCATCCTACACCACCACCACCACCACCACCACCACCACCACCACCACCACCACCGCCGCCATCAGTTCCACTCCCTCAGCGGCAGTATAGAAAATATCAAGTCCACGAGCTGACCGATAATAAAGTTTGGTAAAGGGGAATCGAGTCTCTCCCTATCAAGTGGCCACAGGTGCTAGCTAGGCCTAAATCCTGCACTACCCGAACCCTACCCCCTCTACGATTGGCTTTATTACATCTCCAGACATTTTTTTTTTTTAGTTTTCCATTAAGGGTGAACACATATTTTGTTCCTTTTACGTGTGTTTTGCCGGGAGAGCGGAAGAGACGGAAAAACAGTGGGCCAGGCTGAAAAGTGTTCCGGTTGGTTGTCAAGTTGTAGATTGCGAGACTCCTTTTTCCCCAAGGTCGCAGGAGGTGTGTGTGTGTGTGTGTGTGTGTGTGTGTGTGTGTGTGTGTGTGTGTGTGTGTGTGCGTGTGTGTGTGTGTGTGTGAAATGTAAATAGTTTTATTGTTTATTGTTTGACAGTTAATGAAATGTTTTTGTATTATGTTAGGCCGTAGTTGTGATATTTTGGCGTCATTAATTTGCCACTGTTCCACTCTAGTAACTACATTTTTCCATATATTATTATGCTGTGATTAATATTTATTATTCATATGTCTATCTGTTTGCAAATATATCTATCTACCTCTATATCTATCTATCTGTCTCAACTCTGACATATGTGTGTGTGTGTGTGTGTGTGTGTGTGTGTGTGTGTGTGTGCGTGTGTGTGTGTGTGTGTGTACAGGCGCGCGCATGCGTGTGTGTAGATAACAGAAGAGGGACGAGACATTGCATACTCGTACATACTGCTACAAAAACACCACTTTTCCTGCAAGCCGAGGGGTCTGCAGCACCGGTACCAGTGGTGATAGTAGTGGTTGTTGTGTTATTGTTGTTGTTGTTGGTGGTGGTGGCGGCGGTGGTGGTGGTGGTGGTGGTGGTGGTTCCGCCTTTTGCCTCGTGACGGAAAGCGGGTCCTGTGGGAAGGCTGGCAAAGGCTCGAGAATGGGAGGCTGGTTAGAAGGCCGTGGGGCAGGTTGGAGAGAGGTCGTGGCGTGGGACACAGTGGGAAGACTGGGAGACTTAAAAATATGGGACGAGGGATGGGGCTTTCCACTTAAGGATTTTATATCAATATGTAAGTATTGCCTCTCTCTCGCTCTCGCTCTCTCTCTCTCTCTCTCTCTCTCTCTCTCTCTCTCTCTCTCTCTCTCTCTCTCTCTCTCTCTCTCTCTCTCTCCGGTAAATGCCTCTAATTATTTTTCAATCCATTAAGTATGCGGGTAATGAACGATGGTGATTAGCTTCGTGTGATTACCTTCTGGTTGTAGTTAGACTCAAAAGGTTATCTGTTTGCCTCTGTTCTCTTCCCTTCCCTTCTCCTTTTCCTTGTTTTTCTTTTCCTTTTTGTCGCGTTTTTCTCCATTTTGTAATTTTTTACGTCTCTTTTCCTTTCCTTTTTAATTTTCTGTTTATTTTTTTTCTTGTTTAATCTCTTTCATGTTTTATTATCTGTTATTTTTGTATTTTTTTCTTTCCCTTGTTACTTTTCCTTTCTTTTCCCTTGCTTTCCTTTCTTTCCCTGATTTACTCTATTGTTTTATGCCTTTGCTCTCGTTTGTAATATCTCTCTTTAGTTTATCAAGCCTTCCTTTTTTTTCCTTTCCTTTTTTTTCGTATCCTTTCTTCCCCTCCCTTTCTCTCATTTCCTTTCATTTAGTTAAGTTTCTATTCTTTTTGTTCCTTTTAGTTCTCTTATCTTCCCTTCCTTTCTCTTCCCTTCCCTTCCCTTCCCTTCTCTTCTCTTCTCTTCTCTTCTCTTCTCTTGTCTTTCCTTCCCTTTCTTTGCTATTGGTGTGTGTGTGTGTGTGTGTGTGTGTGTGTGTGTGTGTGTGTGTGTGTGTGTGTGTGTGTGTGTGTGTCTCGCTACGTTCCTTCGTGATTTATGTGTGGTAAAGAAATGCCATTGAGCGACAGGAAATCTTTGTTGGCAACCGCCCATGTGGGACGCCGCGACGCCCTCTGCTCCCTTCATAATGCGTCAAGCTGGAAAGAGAGAGAGAGAGAGAGAGAGAGAGAGAGAGAGAGAGAGAGAGAGAGAGAGAGAGAGAGAGAGAGAGAGAGAGAGAGCTATATAAAAAGAAACACTTAACTCTTACACTACTCTAACCTAACCTAACATAGTAGTATCAATTATGCACCAGTTTGACATCTCTGCAAATATGTGACACTTTTCCTCCAGTAAACTGCGTGTTCTCCAGTCTGCCGTGCCGCGTTTGATGAGGAAATTATTCACTATTCATCCTCTTCGTCAGCCCGTCACTTGCTTCTCTCGCGAGGTCTCCGTGATGAAATTGAGGTTATGTATTTTTACTTTATCTTTTCCTAACCATATCTTGCGCTGCGCCATTTGACATTATAGAGGGATAGGAAACAAATCGATCAAACATCTCAGCATTGTGATTGGCTGAGGAATTTCCCGGGTCTTTACTTTTCAACGCTAAAGACGAGCTGCTTCAAACACATCGGCTGACTCCGCAGAATGTATGTGTGGTTGGTGGTGGCTGCTGCGTCATAACCTTAGGATTTTTTTAGTGTGTGTGTTATCTGCAGTGACGGGAGACGCGGAAACCAGGTCTGCAATAATCTTGATAAACGTAAAGCCGGATCGGAGGAAATCCCTTAAAAGCCTGCCAGGTACGTGTGTTGGGCCGCTGCGGGTGAGTGGAAGTGTGGAGGACCCAGAGTGGATGGACCATAATGGAGTGTGTCGGGGGTGGTGGTTGGGTTGGAAAGTTGAGGATGTAAGTGTGGAGGGAAGTGGAATATGGAGTTCCGGGCTTCATTACTGGGTGGGGGAGGAGATGGGTGGAATATGAAAGGGTACAGTACATGATAGGTTGAGGGTGGAGTGTCTCTAGGGTGTTGGTGCATGGGAGGAGAAAGACCGGGTGGAGGGTGGAGGGTGGAGGGTCTAAGACCAGAGGAGTAGTGGAGGCGGCTTAGCTTGGCATGGTGTGTTGTGGTGTGGTGTGGTGCCTTGGTAAGGGAAGTTATGGGTGTTGGCGGCGTCCATACCAACTGTTCATTAACGCTTCTTGTCCGTTTGTCAAGAGTTTTTATTTACTTCATTACAAAGCCGTCACAAGCAGCCTCGTCCCAGCCTGACTGGATCTGAATGCAGGCGAGGTAAGCACCCTCCCCCCCTCCCCTCCCCTCCCCTCCCCAAAGGCCTCTCCCGCTGCCACCTGCCTCGCGGACAAAGGCAGAGAGGCTCGCAGCGAGTTACCGAGTTAGCGTTGCTCGATTGTCGTTTCCGCGCGGGCGTGACGCAGTCACCAGAAAAAAAAACCCCGCGTGAGTGAATGCCAGGTGCCGGAAGTTCTAAATGGAGAATAGCCGCAGAAGGCGCCGCTGGTCACCTCTTGTGCTTGGGCTTAAGAAATGAGAATAAAGGCATGACTGGGGGAAGTCGGGGTGACATTGTGTTGGTCACGGAGTGCTGCTGGGACCATAATGAAAGAGGAGAATGCTTGATGTGCCGCGAAGTGTTCTCAGACCTC
>CM035204.1:17024499-17028296 GCA_020233015.1 Callinectes sapidus
ATTCTCTTTATTCGTTAAACATAATTGATGCAACCATAAAAACTGAAAGTTGCACAGTATCAGTGTGCATGTATGTATGTACATAAGTATGGATGTAGGTATGTAAAGACATTGTTAAGAAGCACACGCAGTAACGGGTCACTACACGTTACACATGTTTCTTATCTTTTCAAAAATAAAATTAACATAACGACTGAGGCACGATGGCAGCCTATGCAGCATAGCTGAAATTTAATGAATTAAATGTGGATATAGAATCATAGCGAAGTGAAACCTAACGAAATGTTGGAAGCGGATTAAAGCAAACCCTTTACGCAAGTGCCAGGATTTGTGCATTGGGTCAAACATCGGAAAATTACATCAAATGAAGATTATAAACTGTATAGTGACGCTTCAAACAAAGGCTGGCCAACTCCGTCAGTGTCTTGATGATCACTTATGTGAGATTTAACAGAAAAATATTGCACAAATGACTGGTAGAACAAGGAATCAGAGATTCCATATCCAAGTAACAATACCTCATATTTTTCATACCTCAAAACACGAGTGTGTGTGTGTGTGTGTGTGTGTGTGTGTGTGTGTGTGTGTGTGCGTGTGTGTGTGTGTGTGCGTGTGCGTGCGTGTGTGTGTGTGTGTGTGTGTGTGTACGCACACGCACACACACACACACACACACACACACACACGATCGTAATCCAGCAATATATATTCTAGACCATACTGGAAAACGTGTGTGTGTGTGTGTGTGTGTGTGTGTGTGTGTGTGTGTGTGTGTGTACGCACACACACCGCAAAGTGTAATAGTTAGCACGCTCGGAGCACAATCGAGAGGGCCTGGGTTCGAGTCCCGGGCGCGGCTAGGCAAATGGGCAAGCCTCTTAATGTGTAGTGTGTGATGTGATTTCAGCCCTACCCGAAGATCGGTCTATGAACCCTGAACTCCCTCCCTAGGGAAAAAGCTAGTTGGGTGACACACACACACACACACACACACACATACACACACACACACACACACACACACACACACACACACACACACACACACACACACACACACACATAATAAGAAAAAACTTAAAGGTAGGGAAAGAAAAGTGTACATAAATGAAGACCTAACAAGTCTAAGGGCCACTATGATGAGTTTAGTGAAAGAACAGGAAACTGTGAAAAATGTGTCTACCAGAGATGGCAGCATATTAGCCTGGCTCACTAGTGGTGGTAGGCCGTGGTGTCCGGATGATTTGTTGAAGGTGGGGATTTCTTCCCCAGATTGGAAAAGGCTGAAACTTGAACATTTGTTCTAGGGATGTGCCGGGGCACAGTGGTTTGTAAACAACAACGCTACACTCAGGTTACCAGTTATGAATCTGACACAAGGCAGACCAAAACAACAAAGTTACACCAACATTTCACCATGTCCTACACAACAAAATATATTGGAAAATGATAATTCAGTGATAGTGAGAACAACCCAAGGAAATACTAATGTATCAAGTGTTAACACTAAATTACCTGTATTGCCCACAACACAACAAAGCATACCTCAACTAAGTAATTCTCAGCTTATTACAGCAATTCAACATAATAAACCAAACCACACACGTAATAATCTTTCTGCATCTTGCTCAACACAACACAATAATGCTGTAGAAAGTATGTCACACCACATGGTTATTGATATATTGTCACTAAATGTTTGTGGTATTAAGTCAAAGGTTTCTTCAGTGGATTTTATTAACAATATTAAAAGATATGATGTATTTTGTTTAAGTGAAACTAAATGTGATGATGTTGATTCGATTAACTTGAAAGCGTTTATGGAAGATATTGGTTATGATGTTATTTTTAAGAACAGGTGTGTGTTAAGTCGATACAAATCAGGTGGTATCCTTATTGGTATAAAGAAAGGCATTAACTTCAAGTGGGATTCTATTGTTAATGATTGTGAATGTTTATTGTCTATAATAATTGATGGAAGGAGTGTTTGTCTGGAAAAGGACTTGGTTATCAGCAGTGTATATATCCCTCCCTCACACTCAATGTATGGTAGAGGCCATCATTTTGATGAATTAGACAATTTTTTACTTACATATAACAGTCAAGATTATGAACATATTCTGTGTGGTGATTTTAATGCACATACTCTCACTCTGTCTGATGTAACCAATGTTAACCTTGATGGAAATGATCATGTGACTGATGATGATGTACCTTTATCAAGACCATGTGATTATAATATTACTGAAAATAGAGCTAACCAGGATTTAACCCCAGACAGAAACTCTTATGGCAAAAAGATGGTGGAAATTTGTAGAAACAACCAGGTTTACATATTTAACGGCAGATTAGGGGAGGACTGTAACAAAGGACAATTCACAACAACATTTAACACAACATTAGATTATTTTTTAGGTACACCATTTGTTATGCACTTAGTAAAAAATTTCAGAGTACTTGATTATGATGCATTGCTATCTGATGTGCACTGTGGACTACATGCTCAACTAAAATTTTGTATTACAAGAAATATAATAACTGTGCCCACAAACACACACAAGGTAAAACAATCATGTATAAAACCAGATAAATGGAATAGTGACAAAAGTATTGAATATGAGGGAAATATTGATAAAGATAAAGTAAATAATTTGGTCTCAGGGATTCATAATATGACTGTTGATGAAATACATAAGGAACTACAACAAATTCTAATTAAGCCAGCACTTGGGACTTTCCCACAATATAAGAAAAAAATTTACACAAAGAAGAGTAATAATGTCCCCTTAGAGGGCTATGACTATCAGTGTTTAAAAGAGAGAAAGCAATATCATAAAGCCAGACAGAAATACAATCAACATAAAAATAAAGTTAACTTTGATCAAATGATAATAGAAAGTAAAAAATATAAAATTGAACTAAAAAGAGTGAAACTAAAGAGAAAAGTAACATAGTTGAAGAACTTAGAAAAATTAAATGTAATGATCCTAAAACCTACTGGAAAATCTTGAATGGTCAAAAGAAAAAACCTGAAATCCCCATTTCACTAAATCAATTTTATGAACATTTCAAGCAACTTGCCACTGATAACAATTTAGTAAATAGCAACACTGATCTTGAAAATACTGAGACTGATCACTCATATATACTCAATGATCCCATAACAGAGCAGGAAGTATTGAAAAGCATTAAAAAACTTAAAAACAACAAAGCACCAGGAACTGACATGATAATAAATGAATACATAAAAACAACTAAAAACATTTTGCTACCTTTCTATGTGATGTTTTTCAATAAGATCCTTGATAATGGTGTGATGCCATCTGAATGGTTGGTTGGCATGATTGTTCCTATATACAAGGGCAAAGGTGACACCAGTGATGTCAATAACTACAGAGGCATCACACTACTTAGCTGCCTGGGTAAACTCTTCACTTCAATTCTTAATGAAAGACTCACTAAGTATTCTAACACCATGAACATTATAAATGAAACTCAAGCTGGTTTTAGACATGATTATTCAACCTTAGACCATATTTTTCTTCTCAAATGTGTAATTGACTTGTTTAAATGGAGGAAAAAGAAATTATTTTGTTTATTCATAGATTATAAGAAAGCTTTTGACTTGGTATGTCGTGATGGTCTATGGTTCAAACTGGTAAAGGAGAAAGTAAATGGAAAAATACTGAATGTAATTAGAAACATGTATGATAACATCAGATCTTGTGTAATGTTAAACCAAGAAATATCCAAAAATTTTGTATGTAATATGGGGGTAAGACAAGGAGAAAATTTTT
>CM035204.1:17101423-17118731 GCA_020233015.1 Callinectes sapidus
CCCCCCCCCCCCCCCCTCTCTCTCTCTCTCTCTCTCTCTCTCTCTCTCTCTCTCTCTCTCTCTCTCTCTCTCCCTACTCAAGACTACCTGCCATCCGAAGTAGAGCAGACAAGCATGGAAGTCAGTTGGGGAACAGCAATAACGTGTCGATCGAAGCGCAGGCCACAGTCCATTGTCACTCCCAGCACCTTCATTTTTTTTTTCCTGCAGGGGAAGTATCTTGCCCCCGAACCACATACATCCTTAGACTGCTGGGGATCTGGAGATTACAATAGCTTGCATCTTCTCTGGAGCGAACCCAAATTGCCACGTCTCTCCCCATTCCGCCTATGCTCACGGTCCTTTCTCACCCATTTTGTGTAGCTCTGGATGTTGACAAACCAGGTGTTGCCTTGTTTCGTTGTCCTCTTTGTCGAGTGCAAGTGTGGATGAGAGGTCTGAGCCAGGGTTTTTGCTGGTACACACCACTTCGTCCACTATACTGTTTTCTTGTTGTAGTTGCTGAGCATCCCTGCATATGTAGGACTCTCTGTCACAAAGACAAGCAGTATGGCACACGTTTGGACATTCATCAGTGCCCCCACGGGTCAGGTAGGAAGCTGTTTTGGTAGCCGCCCTACTACACACAGCACACCATCGCCGAGGGTAATATCGAGGGAGATTACGTCTTTTGATGAGCCTGTGTTCTTCTATTTCTCTAGCCACTGAGTGTCGGGGACGAGGGGGGAAGGAAGTATAATGGAGAGAAGTACTTTTCGCGATTTTTTTTGTGTTGGTATTAATTTTCACAGTATCACGATGTCGTTTCACAGGTCACTTCCAGTCAAATTTAGTATATTTTTGGCATTTACACGTGTGGGGATAAAGATGACGATGAAACCGTCTTTCTGGGTCACGGTGGAACGAGTGGGACCACACTGAAAACACGACCGTTCTCCACGACGGTGACCTCCCCCGCCCCCCACACACACACGCACACACCCACACCCAACCACCCACACACACACACACACACACACACACACACACACACACACACACACACACACACACAGAAACCACCACACACACACACACACACACACACACACACACACACACACACACACACACACACACACACACACACACACACACACACACACACACATTAAAAAATATTTCCACATTTATAAACAGGAGACTCAAAAGGCCACAATACTTTGAAAAAATGAAGAAGTAAAAAGTTGAAAAAGGTCAACTATGAAACATCAAAAGTATTCCTACAAAACTTGATGTACGAGGAGCCCAAAACAAGGAATTCCATATGTGGTAAGTTAAAAAGAGTCGTAGCAAATGAAGAGTTGTTACACATTTATGTGACGGATAAATCATAAAATGGAGCTCCAGACCAGAAACAAGGCTCATATCTGAAGTTCACGACACTTCATTAAGTACAACACAGCGCCACACTACACATTTCCTAGTAGCAGCATTATGTAGCATAAAAAGAATGTTTTGTATCTCTACGTTATTTATTTGAATGAAAAGAATGCATTTGTCTTCCTCGCTATCACAATTAAGAATGTTGTAAAGGAATATCGTAAAAGTTAATACTTCTTTTAGCTTCAATTTACACCTTATTTTGTTTAGACAGTTTCGTCCACGGGTCACTTGTACGAATAATTCAAGTGATCAGGAAAATCTTTCTCTCTTTTTTTAGATAAAAAGGTCAAGTCAAATAAGTTCACTCGCTAACAAAGATGTACCGAAAAGGGCAACGATAAAATCACAGAAAAATATGAACAAATAATATTGTATTGAAGCGGATTCTCTTTTATTTTATTTGTCTATTTGTTTGTTCTATTTTAATTATTACGAGAAACATATGTTGAGCTAAAAAATAAAATAAAAATAAAATAAATAAATAAATAAAAAATTAATGCATAACAAAGACAATTCACCAACATATGTTCTAATTACCGAGCAGCATCACTGCCACAACGCATAACATACGCACACTCTGTCATGAACAGCCGTGTCTACATCAGGCACTGTAACAAGGAAGGGACATCAACCTTCTCTGTGTCTCTCGGTTACCTTTCATGCCACTGTGTTCCTCTAAGTGTGTGTGTGTGTGTGTGTGTGTGTGTGTGTGTGTGTGTGTGTGTGTGTGTGTGCGCGCGCGCAGCGGGGAAGTGTTTAATTTGTTTAAGGTGCAAGGAAATCTGAACTAACATCACTAGTATTGCATGAAATGGTTTATAAAATTGTTCACCAGCACTGAGTTATACTAAAACATAAAATATGGAATCTAATGTTTTGTTTCCAGAGATGCTTTCATTGCGAGGATTCTGTTTCTTTAACTGTGCGTCTACATTTTTATCTGCACAACGAAAGTTGCCTGTGATTTCCGAGTCAGAGAACATTAGAACAATATGACCGCAAGAATATATTCATTTTCTAACGTGTTTGCATATATGCATTATGCTGCGCTGCTTAGAACCTTTTTGTGGAGCGGTGTGTGTGTGTGTGTGTGTGTGTGTGTGTGTGTGTGTGTGTGTGTGTGTGTGTGTGTGCAAAGTAAAAATACATTCAAGATCTCATCATTAAATGTGTCGTGAGTTCCCCCAAGAAAACCCTAACACACACACACACACACACACACACACACACACACACACACACACACACACACACACACACACACACACACACACACACACACACACGCACACACACGCACGCACACGCATGCACACGCACACGCACACGCACACACACATGCATATAAAATAAATAAACATATAAACATACAGTACACTCGTGTGTGTGTGTGTGTGTGTGTGTGTGTGTGTGTGTGTCTGTGTGTGTGTGTGTAAAATTTAAACACGATGGCAAGAACACTGTCAGTGTTGTTTTCCATCTCCTAAGAAATCATTCTATCTATTTGTAAGAATCTAACCACACCGCTCCAAGACCATCAGTAATATTAAAACCTCACCAAAATTTGACAACACACTCTTAATACTTTAAAATTGAAAGACTTCCCAGTGGGAGTCGGGATTTTTCTTTGGAGCGTCCACTAAACCGATTACTCTTTGCAGTCGGTCAGGCGCTGCAGGAGACGAGGAGACACACTGTCAGGCGGCTGCTGGACACACGAGGCACCACCACCACCACCACCACCCACCTCCACCAGCACGGTGAGGAGAGACAAGCGCTCAGCCACACTTTTGAGTTTCATTCTTTTCCCCTTATCTCCTCTTTCATGTTTTAACTCTTTTTCTTTAGATATCTTCTTATCTGGACTTTCTTTCTTATCACTTTTATTCCTCTCACTTTTTTTTTGTCATAGTAAAAATTAATGAGTAAGTAATATGTATTCGGGTTTGGCTCATCAAGTATCTGCTGCACTTTCATCCATCTTTTGTGTGTGTGTGTGTATGTGTGTGTGTGTGTGTGTGTGTGTGTGTGTGTGTGTGTGTGTGTGTGTGTGTGTGTGTGCGTGTGTGTGTGTGTTATGGATATTTTCCGGCTCAAAATTTTATTCTCATCATTTGGTAGAAGGAAGAAAAAATATCACAAAATAAACATCGCTTATTTGTTCTGTTCTATCAAAAATGTATTCCCTAATTCTACTTACTCAAACACAATATTACTAAATTTATCAAAAGCAAATTTTATCAAAGCAGCATGGGAGGAGCGAGCAAGAATAATCAAATATAACTGACGATCAAGGTTGAAAGTGCCTTTGTTTATGAATTTAGAGAACAGATTCACCGCAGAGCCTGTAACAATTTGGCCAACTAGTAGATACTCCACGTTGAGAAGCAGGGTACGTAGCGCACAGGGCCGCAAAGAAACTGGACTCTTTTAAGTCTCAGCTCATCCTGTCGTGTCTCGTCGAGGGGCGTGAGGGCGTGACTGTCTCGGTGGTGACGGGCGCGGCGGAGCGTGGAAGGACAGTGTGGGTGTGACGAACAGAGTGGGATGGCTGCCTGTCGAGTTGCCCTTACGTGAGATGCCTACGGTAAAGTCTACAATACACGGTAGAATTTTTAATCCTAGACATATTTATCACTTGTATTAGAAGAGCGTTAATTTAGAAAGCATACCAGTTACAACATAAACTGTAAAGTATTTGTAGAATAATGCAAAGCTAGGAGTTCAACTGTAATGAAGATATAAGGATTTCTTAATACAGATGATAATTTTGGTATGAATATCGGTCTAAACAATAATCCAACACTACTCATTTGTAGGACAGAGGATGAAGTACTACGATAGTTATAGGCAGCCAGTCTGATCTCGTATCACTTCAGATATGAACACTTCCATCAAGCTACACAAAAAAGTAACATAACAGGTCTTCTCAAGCAGTTGGGGAGTCACACGAGACTTTCTGCGCACTAATACTTGCACGTTAAGCTGCTCGTCTACAAGAGTACGCGCCGCGAATTCATAACTATCATATGTCAGGGGACCGCGGAGGCCTTCGCAGGAATATGCGTGCTGCTGCCTCAGGGACAGTCTCCGCGTGACACACTGTGTGGCGGCGGGACAACGCAGCCCTCTGAATACTGCCGGTCGATCAGAACTTTAATTTTCTAAATGTACCAAAAATCCAACCGGACCTGGACTGCCGGGTTTCCGCGCTGGCTGGGGAGCCTAAGTCTGGGGATTGAGGCCCTGTCAGATCTAGGAGGAGGGAGTCTGTTAATGCCTCACGTCACTGTTATGGCACTATACGCACCAACTTACGGCAACTGATGAGACACTTAAGGAAATGCGTTTCATTTTTTGTTCACAATTTGACAATGCGCAAAAATTAAATACCACGGAAGATACAAAAGAGAGGAAAACTTGGCATGGAATGTCGGATTGATGCTTTCACACATTTTTACTTCTGCAATCAAAATCCAATAATATTTACTTCTTGTCCTTTACCACCTTATTCATTAAAAAAAAATTAATAAAATGTGGTACACTTTCCATACAACTTCTACAGATCTAAATACTGGCAATTTTATTAAGTATACGTTATTCCCTGCAACTAAACTCACCCCATGCAAACACAGCGAAACACGTACTACACATAACATACAAAAAATATTTATAACTCAGATAAATGTATAATTTTCCAACGTAGGTGAGTCAGGCCAACTAAGCACAGTGAAAACGTGTCTCTTTGCTTCCAAATTGAGACACCAAGCAACAATTTTTACCAATAACCAGAACACATTTTCCCTGGTAACTGAGCCTAGACTCGCCTCTTTAAATGAAATCCAGCCGGCCATCCCACATGACGCACCCCTCCGCTAAAACTGAGGGCGAGGAGCCAATCATCCCTCAGCCTCCCCTCAGCCTCGTCAGGGAGGGAGTCAGCGGTCAATGAAGGCTCGTCACTACAGCAGTTCCACTACTGACCACAAAAACTCTCCACATGTTCAGTGTAATCCCATGACAAGAACAAATGAGAAAGTGATACTTGACAAATGACGGTCACTCACTCTTGCCACGCCTGATACGTTGTACGCCGCCTCAACGCACCTCCTTCCCCGTTCCACTTTTGCCGTTATCTTTTGTTACTCATGAACAAAAAATCATTGCACGCACTTACCTTCTCATAATACTCACAGTTATTTATTGATAATTTTGATAAATATAATGACAACTAGAAACACAATAATAATTATCACAATAATGACAAGATAACAATAATAGGGTAAGTCAGGTTGCCTACAGAAGGCGCGGGTCTGCTGGAAAGCATTTGCATAAAGGACGGGAAGGAGGGACTTTAAGTACACTTTTATGGGCCCTTCAAGCATTTATTTGGCAATTCTAATGACAGTAACAGCGTCTGGTATTGCCGCCTGCGATCCACCACCAGGCACCACTGCGCCTACCCTGGCTTACCCACGCACCCACCGACGCAGGAATCACCTTCCGCGTTCAGGAAGACAATAGTGAATCTCTAACATGATACAATTAAATCTGCATCACAGTCAATACAATTGATAAGGTTAAGTGCTTCCACTGCTAATTATTCACGCACGTATCTACAAATCAATATTATTACTCGTGCGAACAGATCGCCTGGTCCCTGCTGACAGCGATGTAAAAGTTGAGAAAGTGAAAGACTATACTATACTTATGCCTTAAACGAACAGCCCTCAACGAACACACAAGATGAACACAACAGCGGGCGTGGCACAGCTCACACTTCCCCGATAAAGATACATGTTGACAATTAAACTGAACGCCAATTTTATTTTTTTCTTGCGGTGAGTTCCAACTACTTTATTTTCAAGAATGTTCAGGATCATGTAGTGTCTGCCCTGCACGTGTACGTGAAGAAAAAAAAAAGGGAAGGGAAAGTTTTGTCAATGTTAATGAAGTGTAAGTGACGTGCGCCATCAGTGTCACTATTTTATGTAATATTTTAAAAAAATGTTATTTATTCACTCATTTACTTTTTTTCCTGTCATAAAGTTCCAGGACGGTAAATAATTTTCACATTTCAATTTTCATACAGCACCATCACTTTTATGAAATTACTAGTTTTTTCACCACAAAAAAAAAAAAAATGATCATGGGGAGCAACTCGTAAATATTCCACGCAGACATTCATAGATAAGAAAAAATGCCTCATCTGCAGAAGAGGGAATAAGCAGTGGACGAAGGCAGTGGGAAGGAAGGAGGAAATATCGACAGGCAGCATGACTTACAGTTTAACTTTTTTTTCCACAGCGATACGAGGCAATTAACAACATCAATAGCAATGCACCTGGTCTTTATTAGCATTTGCGAGAAAGGAATGCATGAAAAATGTTTTTGCAATTTCTACCCAGTTTAAAGATTTTAGGTAACTATGGAACAAGTAAAGATACCTCAGAGTAAAAAGGTATTAAGGAAAGATGAAGCAAATAGCAGTGAAAGGGTTAAACCACAATTCCAATAGAGTGCGAATGAGGAGCTGGACATTCCCTTTTGCTAAACAATAACAACTAAAGAGGCGCAGCAGTTCCGAAACGTACCAAGAGCGCCTGGACAATCCCTTCCGCTGGATAAGAGAGAGGAGAGAGGTGGTGGACCAGGGAGGCTTAGCTAATCGCCACACGCCGCGCTGCTTTTCATACGCCATCACTGTAGGGCAGACGGAAAGGCTTGGAGAAGGGGACTGGATGTGCTATAAGTGGCTGGTGGTGCTAGGGTGAAGAGAAACACTCCCTGGCAACAAGACACGTGTATCTCTATGTACCTAAAGAAATACAATAAAGACGCTCACTTGACTTTATTTAAGAGGGAGATTTCAAGATATTTCTCCCTATATTTCGGCTAATTTTGGGGGGACCTATAAGGGGGACTGACAAATTAGTGGGCTTTATTATCTTTGTTACCCTCTTTAACTTCACCCTCCTATAAAAAAAAAAAAACACTCATACATAACAACATTCATCAGGATCGTCCCCTCTCTAAGACAGTAAATAATTTTTCTTCACGCTCATCTCACGGCACCCTTTCCCCTCTCCCTTCCCTAGCCAGACCTACTAGAGCCAGCTAGTCAGCGATCACGCCCCCTCGCGGAATTTGAAATAACCGCCCCAGAGCTGACCCTCCGAAGCTGACCAGTCGACTCATCAATCTCACGCCGGTGCCAGCAGCCTTCTCGCCTCCCCCCTACCGGCACATTCTTCACCTTGACAAATGATCCCCTCGGCATCCAAATGAAGTACAGCCGCGAGCAAACATTCCCTATGATAAATGTGTGTCTTTGGTCCTCACCTCCGATTCCCCAAGGTCGAGGCAGGGAAGGTGTGGCTAACCGCGTTGTGGACAGAAAAGAAGTAAACCTGAGAGGGAGAGTGAGGTTGAAATAATGAAGGTGCATTTTCTATTACGAAAATTGTAAGGGAATTATCATTGGTGGAAAAAAATTATGGTTACTCAACACTTCCGATTGGTACAGTACGTCTTCTCTCTTTACCCCTTCAGTATTGGACGCATTTTCATATCCATTCTGCTTATTATTAGTCGACTTTATACAACTTCGGAAACTCATGTGGATACTAAAATAGTACAGAACCTAACCATTGATCGTTTGACCTCAATAAACCGTTCTTAATGTCAATAAAATCGCCAAATATCCTTCTGGTAACATACCCAACCTAGCAGACCCAACTTGTTTAGGCTGACAAATCCTGCTACACTACGTTCCTATTGATACATTCTATCACATGTTCATCGCACACTAATGAATATACAAATACAAACATACTAACGCCTTACATAAACAAAAAAGGATTTAGGAACGATATTACTGTAACAGACGAAGGAGATAAGTAGATCAAAGAGGAAGGGTAAGGTAGAAGCAAGGCAAGAGTCACTGTTCTGTGAATCATACCCAAGTTGTTAAAGTTGAAAGGAGAACCAGGACACATAAGAGAGGAGAATTCATTTATGTAATAGCTTTGATGTTAGAGAAACAAGTTATCTAGGTCTTATGGATAGTAAAGAGAACTGAGGTAGTATAGGAAAAGAATAGTATTGAATAGATAGAAGGGAAGTCAGATATACTTTACCTGTTTACTACTTTCTAAGGTTAATGAGAAGAGGGAAAGGTAGATGACTAAGAAACCAATGGTATTTCAGATTTCTAGAACAATATAGGTAATGAATAGAGCGAAAGCCATAAAGAGAGAATAAAGAGAAGGAGCTTAGAGAGACAGCTTTATGAAGTGTAAAGGATGAAAGGGAAGGCGGAGAGGGAAAGTAATGTCAAGATGGTGTGCAAATCAACCACCAAACTTTCACGTCGATACTCCTCAGCCCACCCGGACCAGAAGGGGAAAAATAAAAATAAAAAGAATAAAAAAACTGACAAAATAAATGCTTCCCACAAATTGGATCCGTCACACACATATCCAGGAAACTGTCATGTCATTTTTATTATTTTATATTTTCAATTCTTTATCTTTTTTTTACTAAGAGGTGAAATACAAACACTGACATATTGTTTTGAATCTATAAAAAAGGGAATAGATAGGACTATATGTACACGCCAGGGACACGTAGAACAGAAAAAAATACTTATTGGAGGTAAGAAATCACTATTGAAAAGACAGAAAATATGATGTACTGAGACCAATAAAGTCTGAGCATGCAAAACAAGCCTTCCTACAAATCTCGTGTTGACCTCCAGTGTTTCTGCAAGATATACTGACGACACATATTCGTGATTCATTTCACTTTTACCACCGGCCGAACTTGTCTTTTGAGGAAATATGAAGCAGAGACACAAGCATCGAGAGAAACAGACCCATCAGAACCCTCTCTCATCAATATTTCTTTGTCTTTTTTGCATTTATAATTCATTCTTATGTGACATATAGAAAATGTATTTATGCTTATAATTTTTATGTAAGAGGGGGAAGCAGGCCGAAGGAAAGAAAGAAAAAAAGCCCACCAATTTGCCAGTCCTCATCAAAATTACCACTCTTAATTATTTGCAGGCTACATTTATTTACTGGTGTTTTCTACGGTTGGTAAACAAGATAATTCTTGTCTAAACCATGTTAATCTAATAAAAACAGAGAACGCAAGAGTTTACCTGATTATATTTTGTTCCGGAAATTGCATTCATTATCGTACATACTCAACTTACACAATTATTATTATTCACATTCTGGCCGTCGTCACTTGAAATTAATGTAGTTACTCTGCACCACTGTATGTCAACTGCTATGCTCTCTTTCTGCTTCATTATTTTTTGTCATCTAACAATAATACAAAGCACCAAGAACTGTGCGATGAAGATGTCACGGAATCTTCAATTAAAGCATGCATGTGTTCTTCAGAGAATATGCACATGGTCTACAGATGAAGCGTTACAGAATATCACTGTTTCCTCGCACTCCTCTCGTCAAAGTCTAACTGAGAATTAAGGTTAACTCCGTATGTGTGGGTGTGGAAATTAATATTATGCTCTCTAGTACACGCTGATGGCTCTGTCCTCGCGCCCTCCTCCTGCCCTGATGCGCCGCCAAGGCTACAAAAGTTAATAGGCAGAGACACACGGCACGTCCTACTTGTGTGCGATCATTACTCGTGTTAAGCCACTCGTATGGGGAACGGAATGGAATTTTGGGCAGTGACTCAACTTACACAATTATTATTATTCATATTCTGGCCGTCGTCACTTGAAATTAATGTAGTTACTCTGCAGCACTGTATGTCAACTGCTTATGGCTAAGGTTGATGTATTATGCAGCAATAATTCACAAGGCCAATTACATCAGGGCCAGAATTAATGACTTGTCTACTTCTTCCTATTCAGGTTCGTGTATTTGGAAATGCGCTGAATAACACTAGAAAAGACTAACATTGTATACATTTATCATGATGTTATTTTTTTCCTTCAGAGTTCATAAATATTATAAACAATACACTATACATTGAAAGAAAGAAAATAATGATACATGATATCATTGTTCTTCCTTTTTCAAATGTACTTCAGCATCTCATGAAAGAACTACTAGATTGTGATGCTTTTTAGTTATCAGTATTGACCATTACTGAAGAATATTATAATGATGGTGATAGTTACAAAAATAACACCGACACCAATACCACAACACCCTCATTTCCAGTCACCAGAAATACAAACTAACTCACACTATTCTCAATGAAGAAATATTCCTGGTACACATCAGTATTATTTTATAGGTTTTTCATCCTTCATATCATTATCCTTACAAGTTTTTGAAGACATGGCATTCATCCACCCCATCACCCACACCCACACACCCATCCACCCACTCACACACCCATACACACACACACAAACTTCCACCCACCCACGCCTGCACACACACACACACACACACACACACACACACACACACACACACACACACACACACACACACACACACACATTTAATATAACCACAATCACGGCTTTATTCATTTCCAGCTTCATGAAAAATTACATGTATTCCCTTGTAAGCAGTGTTTCCTAAGTATTTCTATACGTAATTACTTGCAACACATAAAATCTTGCATGGAAACTATCATGAGTGGTGAGTGTAAAGACATTACGTGGGTAAAGTAATTGAAAGTGATGACAGAACAACTTTCAAGTAGTCAGGAGATGCCTTGTAATGTTTAAAAGCCTCTTGCAACCTCCAACATTCTTATGAGGGAGGTTTCAAGACATTTGTACTTGTCTCTTGGCTGATTCCTTTGACCTTTAAGAGGACTGGCACATTAGTGGGCTTTTTTTCATTTTCATTGTTTTTGTTAGCCTCGGCCATGTTCCCCCTCTTATTTCAAAAATATATTGTAGTGCATTAATCCCACTACGTTTACAAGACAACGAGTGCACATCCTAACCAACGCATCAAGTAAAACACCACCACACCTGCAAACGTACTCTGCATATATTACAGGTAGCAATGAATAGAGAGAGAGAGGAAAAAAAAATCATCCAGTTTCCCCTTAACTCGTGCAAGAATTACTCACGCGTAACCGTTCATTTGCTCGAGTATAAAGTGACGACACTGCCAAACTAATTTTACTTCACCTGTCCACTGGTCGTCGTTCCTGCGCCCTCGTCCCCGTACCAGAGACAGACAGATAGACAAACAGACAGACAGACAGATCCCTTTAACCTAGATTCATCGAAAATTCCACACTTCAATATCGACCTGGAGGTAAATGTGCGCCCGAGACGATCCTATCACACACTCCTACAATCCCCGCGAGGCATAAAATCAATGAGAACAATTTTCCCGCCGCCATATTGAAATACTGTGCCAACACAATTAAAAGAGAGAGAGAGAGAGAGAGAGAGAGAGAGAGAGAGAGAGAGAGAGAGAGAGAGAGAGAGAGAGAGAGAGAGAGAGAGAGAGAGAGAGAATGCAATGGAAGGGACGGGGAAGGATTGCATTACCAAATGGCATAATAGAGTGGTGGTGGGGTGGTGGTGGTGGTGGTGGTGGTGGTGGTGGTGGTGGTGGTGGTGGTGGTGGTGGTGGTAGCGGCGGTGGTAATGGTGGTGGTGGTGGTGATAAGCAGTACTAGAATATTATCATACATGACCAACGAAAACTATAGAATCCTACAGTACCGTTCTAAAGTGAAAAAAAAAGATTAAAAAAAGAAAAAAAAGAGCATATAAGAATGTGATTTAACAGATAAACCTTTTAAAGTGTGAAATAAATACCCTGAGGTGAAACATCAAAGAAAAAGTGAAACATGACAATCTCTCTCTCTCTCTCTCTCTCTCTCTCTCTCTCTCTCTCTCTCTCTCTCTCTCTCTCTCTCTCTCTCTCTCTCTCTCTCTCTCTCTCTCGTATCTGCATATAATGTCAAAAAAGTTACCATGTGAGTAGCTGTTATCACTACCACCACATTCACCACATTCACCACCACCACCAGTACCTTTTCTTGTTCCCTTCGGTGATGAAAGCGACCCCGTTAGACGCCTCCGACAGACAGAAAGGTATCGGCAGCGTCTGGAGAAGGGGTGGTAGACAGGAGGCTGATGGAACTCACCCCTCTCTCCCCCCCCCCCATGTATTGCCGCGGCCGGGGATCAAAAGGGAAGCCTAGAGTGTCTCCCTGGTATTCTGGGGCGAAAGATAGGGATGGTGAGGCCTGATGAGTGAGTGTTCCCCCTACAACCTCCCTTCTCTCCCTTCCTCCGGTCCCTGGTCTCCCCTTTCTGTACCTTTTCTCAGTTGATCGTCTTATTATTGGATCTCTCTCTCTCTCTCTCTCTCTCTCTCTCTCTCTCTCTCTCTCTCTCTCTCTCTCTCTCTGCTTCATTATTTTTTCGTCATCTAACAATAATACAGAGCACCAAGAACTGTGTGATGAAAATATAAAGGCACCTCAAATTAAAATATATCAAATTTCCGAACGTTTTGACTGCATGAGTTCTTCAGAGAATATGCAGATGGTCTACAGATGAAGCGTTACAGAATACAATACTCCAGCCTTATGCCGAGTCTCCTTATCACTGTTCCCTTTCACTCCTCTCGTCAAAGTCTAACTGAGAATTAAGGTTAACTCCGTACGTACTGGCGTGGAAATTAATATTATGCTCTCTCTAGTACACGCTGATGGCTCTCTCTGTCCTCGCGCCCTCCTCCTGCCCTGATGCGCCGCCAAGGCTACAAAGGTTAATAGGCAGAGGCACGCGGCACGTCCTACTTGTGTGTGATCATTACTCGTATTAAGCCACTCGGGTGAGGAACGGAATGGAATTTTGGTCAGTGACACACACGGGGCGGCGCAATCAGCTTCCGCCACACCACTACTGCTGCCTCCGCTGCACCGGGTGGTTATAGCGTGTGTTGGTTGCGTTGGCTGCGTTACAGTGAACAAGGCGCACACACCTAAAAAAACGTCAGTGAGCGTCAATACAAAGGGAAATTCCGCGAACTATTACTGGACAAGCGTGGAATGTTTTATCACTTTGGGATTTTGCTACGTGGCGCTCCAACGACTCACTGGAAGGTTATTACTTATGTTATTACTGATATAAATCAAATATTACAAAGAATGAAGTAAAGTTTGACGTTTGATTATCATGGTTGGGTTAAATATCCATGTTTCTCTATCATATATCATACGTTCATGTTTTCCAGCAGCACGATGGACTAAAATACAAATATACTACAAAGACATGACCGCTTCAAGGGTGCACACAAGAGTGACAGCCCCAGTGGCGTGGTACAAGGTGCGCTGCAGATGTGACGGTCCGCGCCCCGACACTCGCCTAATTACGGATCACGCGGGTCGTGTTTGGGAGAGTTTGGACTTTTTGTGGAGGGTTCTCCTTCGTGATTAACTTTGATCCCGAACTCCAGGGATGGATGAAAGGATTGACTTTTCCCTTGTTAATGCTTGTGTGTGTGTGTGTGTGTGTGTGTGTGTGTGTGTGTGTGTGTGTGTGTATGTGTGTGTGTGTGTGTGTGTGTGTGTGTGTGTGCGTGCGTGCGTGCGTGCGTGCGTGCGTGTGCGTGCGTGCGTGCGTGCGTGCGTGCGTGCACGTGTGCGTGTGTGTGCTTGCGCGTACAAGAGCTCATATAGTGCAGATATCACGTTAGATCTATAAAGGGAGGTAAACTACAAGGAGATCAGAGAACATCTCCCACTCTCTTGCTATGCCTTGAGTGATTCCCAGTGGAAGGAAACCTATAACCAAAGAGAAATCTGGAAGGAGGATGAAGTAAAAAAGATTTTGAAGCCACATATCTGGATCCCCCTCGAAATCTAATCAATTATTCCTTGGCCGCCTCTATACAAACTCACTGTAAACCATTGGAAAGCTTTTGAGTTACCTTTTTTTCACAGACAAACACATATGCACATGTTCACGTATATATACCATTCCGAGATGTTTTATATATCTCTCACTTTATTTTCTTATTATATTTACTTCCGAGATGTTTTATATATATCTGTCACTTTTACTTATTATATTTAATCTTTTATTTCCTATACATTGGAGGAGCACCATCCAAAGATAACAGAAAGGGCGAAAAACCTTTCTTAACACCTGTCATACCCGCAGTCCACCTTGCCACGTTCTTTGTGACCAGGTCTTGCATTAAAGGATGCCCCCACAACATGCCTTGTATCTATCCACCCTTACAAACTGCACGAGTATTTTCGGATAACTTCTACATTTAAGCTTTATATATACATGTTATGAGGTGACACCTATAATAAATTCTCACACATCTCAAGCACCTTGGAACCATTTTTACTTGCATTTTATCAGTCAAAAGGCTTACGAATATAACGTTATCCCTACTTCTATTCGTGTTTCCTTACACAACTAGACATTTTTTAATCATTTCTTTTGAATACTCACTGCTATGTACATAACTTTAAGGACTTAGAGTGTTACTTTTTTTCATTTTTATATAAATCATCTCCTTTCATTATCGGTTTCTTCTCTATTTTCAGAGATCTACAAGTCAATAAATTCTCATTTCAAATGAATGCTTTAACAAGCTCTAGATGGTGAATCACACGCACAGTCTTCTTTTCACATTGTTGTAACTAAAAGAAATACAATGTAATCTCATATCAGAGTGGCATTGCTTCTCTGTAAGTAGTCATTATTGCTGTTATAATATTGACGTATCGCGAATATCACTTCATAAAATTCACTAGTTATTATAGTAAAATGCCTAGCACAACAAACATGCATGGGCACACACTCACACAGACTGGCGGCAAAGCTTACATACTATCACTAATGTATAATTTCCTCTCTTCCCCAGACCTACACTACACCGCGAATGTAATACACATCGCATCCCGACTTCCCACTTCTTGCATTATAGATCTTCAGGCTTCCCACTCACCACCCAAACCTTTTATATCTCCTGGCTTTTCCACCTTCCTCTTTGATAATGTCGACCACTGGCACTACACCAGGTAACTAGGCAACTGCTATTGTGACGCTCTTCTCGCTCTCCCACTCCTATCCTAAACTGTGTACGTAATAAATATCACATTTCTTACGTGATTATAACTCCAGGCTTTTCCTTGATATATTTCCTGGTCTCTCCACCTTCCTCGCTGATAATGTTACCCACTCCCACCAGACCATGGGGGAGGAGGTGGAGTGTGAAGGGGCACAGGAAGAAGGCAAGCTTATGATACAAGTCAGAGGCAGCTTTGGCCAATGATATCCAATGAAAAAGGAAAAACACCTGTGACTTTAGCTATAATTATGGATGAAAAAACAGTTTTATCAAGTAGAGAGCCAGCCATCAGTACGCAACATCATACTTCTGCAATCCACACCTCTAACGTGAACTATCCATGCTACATAACACCATCAAAGTTATTACTTCTGTACCCTTTTTTGCGGAAACAACCCACTAGATACGTACCTTTTTCACGTACGCTACATCCATCCCTCAGCCATCAATCATTAGCCAGTGGTACATACAATTATGACTCGAACAATTTCCCTTCATGCAACACTCCATTTGCCACACCAGCCTACCACACACACACACACACACACACACACACACACACACACACACACACACATCGCGTAGTGTAGTGGTTAGCATGTTCGGTTCACAACCGAGAGAGTCCCGGGGGCGGCGAAGTAAATGGGCAAGCCTCTTAATGTGTATCTAGCCCCTGTTCACCTAGTAGAGAGTAAGTAGGGGATAACTCGAGGGGTTGTGGCCTCACTGCCCCGGTGTGTAGTGTGTGATGTAGTTTCAGCCCTACCCGAAGATCGGTCTATGGGCTCTGAGCTCGCTCCGTAGGGAAAAGGCTGCTTGGGTGACCAGCAGCGGCCGCGACAGCGAATTACACACACACACACACACACACTCCATCACGGTTTTCACCTCCATATTTCCGCATTTTGCACATGATTTCATCGGCTCCATAGCACTTTCACGATGTCAAAGGTCAATTCCAGTCTTCACACCTCTGGATATTTGATGGTGCATAATATGTACGCCTTATTCCCTTAACATAACCTAATCTGCGTCGCGTTGTTATTCATGAGATAAAAGCCATAATTCATGTTCTTTGATCGATTAGTTCCTCAAATAACATAAAATAAAACTTTTAGAAACCAATATAAACATGAAAGCCTTAGGAAACAACCTTATACATCCTAAAAACACCCTTAAAAACCCAAAAAACAATCTTAAAAAACAACCCCCCAAAATATCTCCTCGCCTAACCTAAACATTAAAAAACAACAAAAACATGAAAACTGCCTTTGAAAACCCTTTAAAACATCATAAAAAACATGAAAACATTTTAATAAATCCTCAAATAACATAAAAAAAACTCTTCTCAATTGTCATGAATATAAATGAGGAAACTTATGAAGCCAAAGAACACCACATCGTAATGAGAGCGAAGGAAATATAAAGTAAATGAACCACATTTTAACACTAACACTACACAGACTTTTTTATTCAGGATACTGTAAGAAGGAAAGAAAAAAACAGACAATGTACTTAATCCCTTTAGTATTGGAACACATGTATACCACGAGTTGTGAGTGTGACAAGACGATTCTATAGACATTGATTTATGGTCAGAAGATTAATGGCCAGAGCCTCTACCATTTTATTTTCCATATGAGTTTCTAAGACTATAAAATCGTCAAATAATAAGTAGAAAAAAAAAAGACTTCCTAGTACTGAAGGAGTTAAGAGGTTTATTATTAATTTTTTTTTTCTATTTCAGGCTAGAAAAATATGAAAAATGAAAAAAACTCAAAAACTGAAGGTGATTAGCACAATAATTGATCAAAGAA
>CM035204.1:17164559-17169559 GCA_020233015.1 Callinectes sapidus
TTACCTTTTCCGAATGATTAGCATTGACAATTATATTTCATTTTTGATACCATTGCGGAAGTAGTAGTAGTAGTAGTAGTAGTAGTAGTAGTAGTAGTAGTAGTAGTAGTAGTAGTAGTAGTAGTAGTAGTAGTAGTAGTAGAAGTAGTAGTAGTGGTAGTAGAAGTAGTAGTAGTATCGTCATCCTAATCGCCATCATAATCAGTATTAATTAACAGTTAGTTTTATCATTTTCCAAGTTAATTGAGACAGGGTGGGACATCCAGGCCCGGGGGGGATGTGAATCAGAAGCTAATCTACCGCACTGCAGAGGCTCCCGTGCTGCACATTAACTAAACTAAACACCTGTACCTTCCTTGCCACTACCTCCCCTCCTCCCTCTGCCCCTCTCCCATCCATGACACGCCCCCCCTGCCACCCACCCACCCACCCACCAGACAAATCAATGCTAATCAGTATCTTCTCATTACATAATTTCACGAAACATGACGGTAAAAATATCTCATGCACACACACACGTTGGGGGAAAAAATCAAACCTTTTCTCTATTTCGTCTTTAATAATCAGTATATTTTAGTGAGAAAAAAGTTATAATACCGCATATTTCAGTTTGATAAAAATATCTTTCTCGCACAACACACACACACAAACACACACACACACACACACACACACACACACACACACACACACACACACACACACACACAGGAAGAAATGATTATTGTATTTCATTTTTGTTAATCAGAACACATTCGTGAGAGAGAAAAACAAATACTTCAACGTCATAACTCTCGATAAACGGACGATTACTTTTTCCCCACTTAACTTTAATGACGTGAAGCTGAACACAATCAGTGAAAATACAAAATGAAATGCATCACGATATTTCATACTCTTAAACACTCCATCCATTAAATTTTGGGACACACACACACACAACTTCTAATCTCACACTTCTCATTACACAATCAACTCAGCCAAAGGTACGTAAAGACAAAAAATATATATAGCACATTCAAAGAGTAACATGTCATACCTCAAAACAATCACGTCCACTAAATTTAGAGAGGCACAATTGATGAAAACTTTCCACCTTTTATTTATTTATACAACGCAAGTCACGTTACCAAAAAAAAAAAAAAAGTAAAAACAACGAAAAGTATAATAGCACCCCACACCCAACACCATCTCATCCGTTTAATTTAGAGAGGCATAACTGGGAAAAAAAAACTATGGAAAATCCCGCTTTACCTGGCTGCTGCTCCCATTCCTCTCCACCTAAGCACCGCAGAAACCCCGCTAATGCCCCGCTGCTCCTCGCCGACACGACCTCCCGGCAGGTGAGGAGCTCTCTGGGTGACTGAAGCCTTCATTAGGGCAACGGACGACACCCCACCGCCTGACCCCAACCAAACAACATCCCCGTCAGAACTGTACTCTCAGTTACCGCTAAGCCTGGCGACGGTGGAGATCTGGTGGTCTTGGACAGCGAAAGGTAAGGATGGGGTAGTAAAAGAAAGAGATGATAAGGAGGAAGGAGGAAGGAAAGGAAGATGATAAAGGGAAGGTGAAATGAAGAAACGGTTTGATTTGGGAGAAAGGAAGGATGGAGGAAATGGAGAAAGAAGGGGAGGGAGAATGATTGAAGAAGAAAGGAAGGGAAGGAGGTTGAGAGGAAAAGATGGAACAAAAAGAGAAAAAGGAAGGAGAATGGGAGGGTAGAAACAATGGAAACAGGAAGATATGCAAGGAGGGAGACAAGGAAAGAAGATATTGACGAAAGAAAAACAAAACTGAGGCCAGAAGAAAAATATGAAGGAGGAAAATGAAAAAAAAACAAGGAGGTGACTGAAAAGAAAAAAAGGCATAAGGAGGAAAAAAAGGAGAGAGAGAGAGAGAGAGAGAGAGAGAGAGAGAGAGAGAGAGAGAGAGAGAGAGAGAGAGAGAGAGAGAAAACTTGATCAAGGAAAGAGATCAAGACAAGAATACAAATCAACACAAACACAAAGGGGGAGAAAAAATAAACCAAACAACACTATATGAGTACTTAAGCTTACGGGACTATTTAATGTAACTATACCATCTATTTCACCCATTCCCTGTCAAATCCACTACCAAATAAAGACTCATTCAATCAAGGTAATTCATTTAAACACCACCATTTATAGAGCACCTTCGTGGAAACTACTGGGAAACTAATAACATAGCTTTTTCCTAGACAAATTTCTACTCTTAAAAACCCATCTTAAATACTCTTGTACTTTAGCCATTCTCTCATCTGCAGTAAATTTGAAGCGGTTAATGAGATAATGACTAAAGTAAAAGATCATTTTCCGGAGGTTAAGATGGATTTTAAGACTAGAAATTCGGCTAAAACAAAAGTGTTACATACTTAAGAATCTTTATCAACCCCTTCAGTACTGTGACGCATTTTTACCATTAGTTATCGGTATGATTAGATGATTGTATTGCCGTAAACAAGAGTGTATATTATATGCCAGAAAATGAATGGCTGGTCTCTTCACTATTCTAATTCCCTCATAAATTTCTTGAACCTGTACAAAATCACCAAATGTTAATCAAAATGAATATAAAAAAAAACTCGTCATGGTACTGAAGGGGTTAATACAATTTCTGGATAACGAGGCATTAATATTTCAGCTTAACCTCCCACACTCACTTCCCAACACAAAACCAGGGTCAACAAGGGAAACCAATATCTATAAAGCCTAGATGATCCTATCAGATTAGGATTTACAACATTGGATCTCTCTTTTGAACCGGGAGCGTTAAATATTACATCAAAGAAGCACTAAAGGAGATTATATACACTAACTGATAAAAGGAAGAACTGAGAGGACTTAGAGAAAAAGGAGGAAAAAAACAGCAGAGAACGAGAAAGAAGAAGGAATATACATCAATTCTAGTCAGCTATCCACTAATATGTGAAAACTCAATAAGTAAAAGATATAATAAGTAGAACAACAAAGCGGAAAAACGCAAGAAGAGGAGGAAGAGGAAATACACATTAATGAATGCTGAAGAAGCAAAACATATTGAAACGGATACCACTAATGTACAATACACTGGATACTAACTAAGAAAAGAAAGTAGGACACCAAAGACTTGGAGGAAGATGAAAATCAAAAGAGGAGAGAGCGAGAAGATAAACATTGATACACGTAAAGGGAATAGAACACAAAGTAGAAGATATTAGAACTTAGCCAAGATTCAGTAGATGGAAAAAGAGAAAATAAAACAGGAAAGAAAGAAGACCAGAAGAGTGAGACGGAAGGGGAAGATGAAGGAATATATCCTCAAATCCAAGTTAAGAAAGAAAAACATATACAAAAACGAAAGAGAAGGTGGAAAAAAAAAGAAAATATAAAGAAAAACTAAAAAGAGAACAGGAGGTAAACTCAAGAAAAAAAAAAAAAAAACAATCCCGGTAAAAAAGATAAAGAGAGGAATGTAAAAGTTACTTATGGAGACCCAAAGAATAAAAAGAGAGTGAATGCAGGATGAGAGGCAAAGGTAAGAAGAAATAGGGAATACATGCAGCAGAGTTAAAAAGAGAACACGGATCATCTAGGGAGAGGGAATGAAGGTGGAGGCGTGTAAGAAATGATAAGAATTAGCAGAGTGCGGGAAGGGGAAACGTGAATCATTCAGGAAGAGTGAAAATAAGAAATGAGTCAGATAATTAAGACGCGAGAGAGAGAGAGAGAGAGAGAGAGAGAGAGAGAGAGAGAGAGAGAGAGAGAGAGAGGGCGAGAGAGAGAGAGAGAGAGAGAGAGAGAGAGAGAGAGAGAGAGACTGCGCGTGTAACAGAAATAGCAACCAATCAATCATTAATGCAGTTATACACATACATACACACACATACAAACTGACAGACACGCAAACAGACACACAGACACACACAATATGGAAACAGAAAAACAAAAAATGCTAAGAAAAAATTACAGATAAACAGACACAGAAAAATCTAATCAGTCACCTTACCAGACAAAGACAGACACAGACAGACAGACAGAGACAACCAAGGGAAAAAAATCAAATAAGGAGACAAACAAAGGAAAACAGACAGAAAGAGACAGACAAAGAGTAGAGTCAATAAACGAAACAGAAAAAAGGAGGGTAGGGAGCAGAACTAGTACCAAAGACGAATAGTTCTGTAGGTGAGAGTAGACGCAAGGGAATAGGGAGAGGAGGAGAAAAATAGGGAAGGGAGAGAATGGATAACGGAGGGGAAGAGGAGATAGATAAATAAGAGAAGAGAGAGAGGATTTGGGGGAGAATGGGAAATGAAGGTGTATAAATAAAGACGCGTAGAAAAAAGAAGAAAGGGATAATGGAAGCAAGCGAAATATTAGATAATGAGGGGAGATAAAAGGGAAGACAATGCACAACGAAAAAGGAGAAAGAAATTGTCGGAAAGGGATGACTGAGTATGTAAGGGAAGCGAAGGATTACGAGATGTGAAGAAAGAACAGAAAATGGAAAGTTAAAAAAAGGAGAAAAGTATTACGCGAGATAAAAAGAGAAAGGGAGAAGGAAGTAAGAAGGAAAAGGTAGTGAGGAAATGAGAGAATAAAGGGATAAAAAAAGAAAAGAAGGGAGGAATGAAAATAATTATTGAGAAAAAATGTAAAAAGTAATACAGAAAAGAGCACAAATATAATTTAAAGAAGGAATTCAGTGGATATATAAAACAAAGAAAATAAGGAAAAAAGAAAAGAAAAAAACAGACAGATAAAATAAAAAGGATAGAGAAGGCAAGTCAAGTACACAAGACAACTGCAAACAAGAAAGTTAGAAAAGAAGAAACGAAGGGAGGAAATAAAGAAAAAAATAAAATGAAAAACAAAGAAAGAGGCACCAAAGAGAAAACAGTAAAGAAACAAAAACAAACTAAAGAAAAACAAGACTAGAAAACTGAAAACAATGGAATGCAAAATAAAGAAATAGATAAAAAGAGAGAAGCAATAAAAGAA
>CM035204.1:17172059-17177491 GCA_020233015.1 Callinectes sapidus
ACAGAGCACAATAGAAGGCTCAAGTTTACTGCCCTTACAAATCACAGCGAGGCATTATGAACTGTATCAATGCAGAGTGAGTTACCGCTGCACCGAGTTCCAATAAAAGTTTCACCTGGCCACTTAGAAGCTCAAGAAGGGATCGATCACTATTCATAACTCGTTCACTCCACGAGGAACTTTAATCAGAGCTAGAAACTAATAGGGAGGAGAGACTGATCAACCCCTTCAGTACTAAGACACATTTTCACCTTGTGGTTAGGATACAATTAGATGTTTTTTTGACATTATGATACGTCTATGGATGTCAGAAGATTAATGGTCGAGGTCTGTACTGCATAAAATCGACAAATATGAAGAATAAATATAAAAACGCGTCCCAGTACTGAAGAGATTAGCAACAGAATAAATGACCTTAGATAGCACATTAGTCATTATTTACAGCTCATTATTTCCCCATAGAATTCTTGTTAAAAAATGGAGTTCAGTACAGAAAATAATAGTAGATAAATACATAGGGAACGATAAATAAGCTTTGATTACTATCCACAGTTTACTTTTTCTCAGATGCTGAGTATGTTAAGAATTTGAATAGGAGAAAACAAAGATAACTGTGTCCACTACGAGAGAAATACCAGTTTAACACAAGGGAACAGTAATAGTTAACCGGAACACTCAGTAAAACAGTGATATTTCGATCATTATTCCCCACTTCCTTTCCTCGAGCAGAATGCATGGGGGAAATTAGTGTGAGTTTGACCCGGATTCCTCTACTCAATGCGAAGAAAAGATTAAAAATAACTTTGGCACAGAAATGAAAGCTAACAAGTCATTAACATTATATGCCCCGGCACTGCACACAGACCCATTGTTCAGCAGTTCCTGGAAGGCACATTCGTGAACGTGTTTGTTTTAATTACCCAAATACTAGTATGAACATTCCTTTCTTTAGCAAATTTTCTTCTCCTTCTCCCTCTCCCCCTCTCTCTCTCTAGCCCACAAGAACAATCTTCTCAAAATAACTGTCAAGGTGATTATTTTGACCTTAAAATTATTCGGTATTTAGCAGCAACGTGCCCCGCCGCGTGTTTTTCATCCGGGTTTCTACTGGCAGACGTGATGGCCGCCGGTCACGCCACCGCCCCACGCAGCAAGCTAATCTCCGCGTAACGACAATAATTAGAGGCGGCGTCGGGCGTGAGGGAAGAAGCACATCTTGTGACGCACTGCTGCCAGAAATCACGTCCTCCCTCCTCCTCCTCCTCCTCCCCCACAAGACACTGCGTCACGCTGCTGCCTCTTCTTCCTCTTCCTACTGCAAGCATTCCGGAAGTTGTCAGGAGAAGCGTTGCTCACAGAGTCTGCTGCAAATGGCCACCCAGTGTTCGGGCCCTGCCATCCCGTGCACTTCCCTTATCGTGGCAGTGCATGAAGTCATCAGCGTACGCAGGTTGTTTTCATGCAGCTGTTACTTTCCACTATACAATGAATGACCAAGGAGAAAAAATGTGCACACTGTTGTTATTGTTTATCACCTCGCCACATTTTTTCCTCTGTGCATGAAAACACTGCACCACGGAAAGCTACAGTGGGCTGATACATTTAGCCATTCAGGACATAAAGAATGGAGGACGTTCGGAACATATTTAATGCCTATCATAAATATTACCTACAAGTATCTACTATGCGAGTGAAAATACCTAAACCCGCCTCAGCTGACGCGGCCATTCCTCACTGGATTTTATCTTAGCGGAATATCATGAACGTTTTCCGCTTTATCTTGAAGTTACTTGAACATATTCTCCTAAATTTGGGGAAGTCCGAAGGCAAGTTCATTAGAACAAATGATCAAAAAGTAATTCGTTACATTATTTTATGAAATCTCACCGAAAGGAAAGAATCCATAGAAAAAATTTAATGTTAGGCACTGTTAAGTAATGGACTAATGTAATGCTGAGGTGAAGGAAGCACAGGCACACCATAGCCACCGCTCCTACAGGGGAGGATGAGGAGCGGTGGTGCCAGTGGTGTGGCGGCCCCGTGACCCGGCAGCTGGAGGGGACTGGCGGCGGGTGCGGGCCCTCCTGCACCACACGTTAGCGTTATTGGCTGGCTTTTTCCACGGACTAACCTTGGCCTTTCGCTGGTTTCATTACTTCTTTTAGCCTCGCTTTCCGCGGAAATGAAGATGAAGAGAATATAGGTTTTATTCTTGTAAGACTCGCGTGTATCCAAATAATGTAAACTCCTACCTTGCCATAAACATCTAACTGTGCACTCACGGAAATTACTTTACTATCAGAAGGTCACGAACTCGAACGATGCATAGATCATTAAGTTCTCACCATCACACAACAACTATCTCATGTGTCTAGAATTTTACTATTAAAAATGCATTAATTGGAGAAGTGTTTCTTTGACATTTTTAAAGGTCACATGCAAGCAGGGTTCATCGCTCAATTGATGCCACAAGAAAGGATAAACAGGAGCGTGGGGGCGTGTGTATACGACCGCAGTGCACGCATGACACGATAAAACGCTGTACTTGCAGTCTTTTGTTATCATCACGTCACGACCGTTACGAGTGATCAGCTGGAGGCGATGCAAGGCGAGACTTTGGCCCATAAGATGATTTGCTCGCTCGTCACGGATATTTCCTCCCAAGGTCAGAGAGTTGATTAGCCAGGTTCTGAAGACTATGTTTCCTCTGAATAGTGCAGAAATCATGTTAATTTGCCACTGATATCGTAGAAACATCCTTAGAATCCCCTGTAATTTCAACTAGAACCTGTTTTAGATTAATAGAGGTGGTGCATAGTGCTTCAGAGTATGGTCTTTGCCGCCGCACTGAGTCCTCCAGGATCCGGGATTCGTGCAGGGAGCGGAGACGGATGTGGCCCACTCACAGCCATTACCAACACCCCCAACACTTCTGCATCCGTGAAGAAGTTAAGTGGCAGGAACGGAAATACTATGATCGGCTTAAATTTGACTCCATGCACTTTCCTTCGTATCCTGCAGGGTACAGCTGGGAAAATGTTCTAGGTGGAAAATGGCAAGAATGTTGTCATTAGATAATGAGAAAGGAAATTAATTTATAATTTCTCTCATCCTTATGCTGTTCATATGGTTAATGGAAGAATAAAACATCATTATGACTCTTTCGTCTCTGCAGTATAGTCAGGAAAATATTTTTTTTCCTCCTCCTTTTTTTCCCCGAGTTTCTACCTTCCTGCTTCATGGACTCAGTGAATAGAGAGATATCAAGACACTTCTAGAATTAATTGGTCTTCGTTTTGTAATTATCATTATTATTTATTCAGAAAGCGATTAAGCCGAGTTTGTTTTCAGAGTTTCTATATCTCTTAGCCGGTGTCAAGTACCTGCATTATACACCAGATCAAGTACGATAGTAACCAGCATGCTGTCAACACAAACAGACTGAAACCACCGCCTTACGACTCCTGAAACAGTATTAACATGAATTCCTAAGTATGTATCTTTTTCATATACGAATCTCGTCTTAAAATCTATCTTAACCTCCTGAAATTTATGTTGTACTATACCCATTATCGCAACAGCAGTAAATTTGAAGCTGCTGGTGAGATAATGGCTAAAGTGTAACACATTTTTTAGGAGATTAAGATGGATTTTAAGACTAGAAATTTGTCTTTAAAAAGTTACATACACAAGAATCTTTAATAATACTGGTCCTGGAGACTGGCTAAGCACTTCACCATGTACACTGAATCACGGAGACCCACCCCTCTTGTGCTGAAAGTATCGTGGGAGGAACAAAAAGGAACATTACCTGGTGGCTCTTTGTGATGACGACTTCACAGGCATCCCACTCAATTATCATCTGTTTGGCGATTCACGATCTCGACAAAATAAGAAAAAAAATCTGTACATTAGCAAGTGTATTGACTCAAAGGCCACCGTGAAAGTAATCTACGTTAATTAACAAGGTCATTATCTGAACACTTCATTTGGCTCCACACCCACACCATTTTCATCTGCGCATTAATAAGACCGCTAATGAACCTTATAGGCGTGGGCGCTCCGTCGACTCCCGTGATGCTTGGACAATATCTGACAAAAATAAACGTTGTGATTAATCGCTTCAATATAGAATTACGGCCCTTAAGTGTGTGTGTGTGTGTGTGTGTGTGTGTGTTCTTCGGGTCAAGGTTTCACGCAAGTTAGTGGCTTGTGACCCATTGTTATCAACTGAATGGTGTTTACACAGATACCAAAAGTGTTTTCTTTCGCTGCGAAGATATCAGCGGAAAGACACAATGTTGAGAGAGAGAGAGAGAGAGAGAGAGAGAGAGAGAGAGAGAGAGAGAGAGAGAGAGAGAGAGAGAGACTGACCAAACCTAACCCAACCTAGCAAACTCAAACCACCTTTTTATGCCACACAATTGTTGATTTGTATACAGTCCTTCAGTTTTTATTTCCCTTTTTTTCCCTCAAGATTCTACTTCCAATTTGATGTCTTTATTCCATTTCCCTGCCGTGGCCGAGATGAAAGGAAAAAGGACATTCCAATAAATATCTGAGTGAACCACGTAGGGGGACACAGGATTCTTCCATACAAGGTCTTGAGGTGAATGCGACCGTCGTCCTTCAGTACATACATATATATTCATGTTTTCTTTTTATTTTCTATTTTTTGTGTGTTCTTTTTCCCCCCAAAGCAACGAACTTCTGTAACTACCGCCAGTACAAGCTTTCCGCGAACTGGCTATAAGTGTTTTGAAAATTGATTGGACAAGTTTATGTATGGATGGGGATGATAGGTGGAAATAGGCAGAGGTGTTCACAAAGGGACTGCCACGAATAAGTCTAGCGGCCTCTTGCAGCTTTCCTCATTTTCTTATGTTCTTATGTTAAGTGCTGTGATGTTGTGCAGGTGAAAAAATTGCATTGTGTTGTTCAGTATGTTGTTTTTCTATTCTTTTTATTAATTGTTCTTTTTTTAGTATTCTTCCCTTCCGATCCTCTGTTTCTACTTTCCACTGCCGTTGCTTTCGTCCATCTGGCAGTACTGTTCCGTAAAATTTCAAGATCCATATTCAGAAACGCTATGCTCTCTCTCACCACGATGTAACAGCGAGTAAACCAGAATCATTTTTCTACAAATAACACGCTAACACCAAAATATAAACGCTAAAACAAGTATTACAAAATGAAGTTAATAGACACCGTAGCACATTTCTAGCAGCACAAGTCTTCCACCACGAGGAGGAACGAAGCGAATGGCAGATAAGAGACAAGATAAAACAACGACTTCAAATTAGGTAGTCATTCACGAGTTTCATCAGTTCATTTCCCAATCTCATCTTTCTCTCTCCTTCCCTTCAGTCGTTCTTTTTTTTTGTTCTCTCTCTCTCTCTCTCTCTCTCTCTCTCTCTCTCTCTCTCTCTCTC
>CM035204.1:17181800-17204789 GCA_020233015.1 Callinectes sapidus
GAGAGAGAGAGAGAGAGAGAGAGAGAGAGAGAGAGAGAGAGAGAGATGGGGGCCACTAAAATAATGAGGTAGGGGAGACGGAGGAGGAGGATAAGGGGAGGAAAAGGAGGAGGAGGAGGAGAAGGAGGAGGAGGAGGAGGAGGAGAAAGTGGTAAACACCTGTAGATAAATCGATAGATAGACATACAACAAATCACTGACTCTACGTAGCCCAAACAAACGCGACACACTATCAATGCACTACACATACATCAATAAATTAAAAACACCTCAACTCATTATGACTTGCGTCAACATCAGCACCTCGGTACATCAATCTTTTCCCTCCTCACCTTGTCACGCCCGGCAACTCTAATAAAACCTATTCAAACACGTTGGTTCTTGTTTCCTATTCTTTATTGTACATCGTGACTCGCCATTCCTAATTAATCGTCTGTTTTTTTTCTTTACCCCTTCAGCAATAGGACACATTTTTACCACGAGTTTTGGTTCTGATTAGGCGATTCTACTGACACTAAGAATGGTCTGTGGAGGTAAGGAAGAGTGGTTAGAGTCTGTACTATTTTAATCCTCATGCGAGTTTCTGAAGCTGCTTAAAATCGATAAATAATAAGCAGAATGAATATGAAATGCGTCCCAGTACTGAAGGAGTTCATCTTACGAATATTTCTTTTTTCAGTACATCTCTTCACATCGTTCTTCCTTCTTCCCATACAATCCTCATCTATCACCTAATCACCTTAGGCTCATATTCTTAAACACTTGTGTGCTTCACTTTCACTATTTCAAGAGGCTTTATTCAGATTGACACTAGTTTTTAACATATTTTTTTTTACGGTTCTATAGGCAGAGTGATAAGATTTCTATATTATTAACCCTATTGAAAACAACGCTAATCAAGAGTGACCTTAGAAAATAGTCGTGGTGAGAGAGCAAAGGGTTTCTGAATACCAGCCTTAGTGTCGTCTCTCTAGCTTTGTCCACAAACTGACACTGTGCGCCTAAGACCTAAGCAAGATCTCTACATTATTTAGAAAACCCGCCAATTATCTGGTGACCTTGGAAAAAAATCGTTTCTAAATACCGGCCTTATTTGGTAGGCCTACGTGGTCCCAAGCAACTAAAAAAAGGTTGTGCCATCGTGCATTCCAGAGTAATTATGATTTTTTTCTCTCTTTCCTAGACCTCAAATACGTTATCGGAGCTTAAATGTTTGCTTTTCCTCCGTCTCCAGCAGGGACTGTTTGCCTACGCTTTTTTATTTTTTTTTTTCTATTTTTTTTCGGTGTTTTCTATGTATACACAAGTCTTTTTTTTCTTTAATCTACATACGAGTAATGTTGAAAAAAATCTAAGTAATTACTAGATTGTATCAATTTTACCTGGAGTTTTTTCTTATTCTCAGCTCAGCTCTTAACCAGTTTTTAAATCCCTGTTTAGGTATTTGTGTGCGCTTGTAATTCTATGTGGTTATACTTCAATATTTCTACAGTGTTAAAGTACTGTGCTCCTACTGTCTGTACCAAAATTATAAGCCCAATGTGCTCATTAGAATATGATGAAAGTGACTAACTGATTGAAGTGATTGGCCCTAAAACGAGTGATTAATTAGCTGAAGATTGTTTGGCGTTATTAAACAAGAGATTGAGTGATTTAGGAAAGTTTGGCGCCGCAGCAACGAGTGATTAACTGGCTGAAGAGGATGAAACGAGGTGGTGTCATAAGAGGAAGCTTGTATGCCCAGTGAGGCTTGCCAGACGAGTCACAAAATGCGTCAGCCTGCACCGAGGAATAAAATATTGTGTGGTGCAACACGAATAAATATTTGTTATTTTCTCTGTGGCAACATCTAATATCTGTAATGTAAGGTTTTTTTTTTGTTTGTGTGAGTGTGTGTGTGTGTGTGTGTGTGTGTGTGTGTGTGTGTGTGTGTGTGTGTGTGTGTGTGTGTGTGTGTGTGTGTGTGTGTGTGTGTGTGTGCGTGTGTGTGTGTGTGTGTGTGTGTGTAAAACAGTCCGTATGTTCTTTTGGCTTTCTATTATAATGCTGTATACATTATGTAGAATAATGATTTATGAGAGAGCGTGAGTGAATTGTTTAAACTCCGTCTCTTTTTTCATATTAAGTGGAAAGTAAAAAATATAATGTTCCGCCTTACATCAAGTAAAAGCATGAGTGGGAATTACATAAGAGTGGCTAATGATATGATGTAGAAACAAGCAACGTAAATTATATGCATATCAGAGCTATAATATGAGGTCTATTGTTTCTGGTGGTGCATATTATAATAATGATGAAATGTAGGAAGTGGAAAGCTCTTTTACATTTTCTTCCATAACTGAAGTTTTCTGGAATAGTTATTCATTTAAAGATGTAGAAAGATGTAAAGATGTAAAAAGACAAAGATGTAGAAAGATTTAATGTAGAAGAAGAAAAGATGTAGAAAAATGTAAATATGTAGAAAGATGTAAAGATCTAGAAAGATTTAAAGATGTAGAAGATGTAAAGATGTACAAACGAACAGTGTAATTCATTAGCAAACAAAACAACATTTGTTTCATTACTTTTAGAGAGAGCAATCTACATAAAACCATGGTGGAATTATCTTTTTTTACACATTTTCTATATAAACTTTAAAAAAAGATGTATTTATTCAAAGTCAGTTCATCTGAAGACCTCGTTACAAGTCTTCTTTTTCAGCCCATCATCCCCATCATTCCATTCTCACCCCAAAGCTGTCCTACTCCATCCTCCGCAGCCAGCAAGAAAAATAATTTAGCCACCTTTGTTTCACCCTTTTGCTCCCCATCGCTGACCACTTGTGAATAGCTGGGAGAGATTGAAGGAGTACGGACAAGTGGGAAGGGGATAGAGAGGAACACGATAAACTAAGGGTGGCTAAAGTATTTTTTCTAAGCTGTCCTGGGTTCACTTTCAGGTATTCACGTCACACAACAGGAACACAACATTTGGGTATATTTCCAATCGCGTTTCGACAACTCAGATTAGATTACGTACCATCAAGTTAAGCTGCATCAGTGCCTCGGATTAGTACGTCTTTCTTGGTGTATCAACTTGCTCATCACGGCAACACAACTTATCCTAACCTGCTTAGTGTGATATAGTTGTGCTCAGAAGACGAATTAGGTTTAACATCCACTTCTATGCTGTGCGTCTTTAACCCTTTACTCTATCAGTTATCGGTGTCTATAAGGAGGCTCTCAGCATGTTCAAGAACATTAAATTGATTGAGGCGTTCACACCAGAGGTCATTACATTATTTGCAAAGATTATATTATAAATTTATCAGGTAGTAAAAATAATTACTGAGTTATAATCATTCCTTATAATATATAATGAACTATTTCAAACTTTTTTCAAGATTCTTATAACGGGATACACTTATTTACTTTACAAAGAGTATGGTACAGCTATTTTCTGTCATTACATATATCAGCTTTACTGACGCCATTATTAGCCTCCAATATGACCTCCTTTCAATGGTAAACTCTTACGAACTACACTTTTGTTCATCATATCATAACTGAAATTTTAAAAAGAAAACTACTCAGCCACCAGTTTTGCCTCCATTGCTACTGGCACATATTTCTGGTCTGTGTACAGTCTCTTATACATACAAGTAAATTAGAACAACCATCGTTCATCGCTGTATCAACACTGCTTGCCTCCCGCTCCGCCAGCAAGGTCCGCTACATTGCTCGGAATTTTGGGATTTTTTTCCCCCCCAAAGGTAATCTACGACATTTTTGCAATGGCAATAAGCTGCGACTTTCATAGTAACTTTTGATATGAGAGGTCTGGATTCGGGATTGGTCTTCCTCTCGGACGGGATTACCTATGAAACTTTTCACCCACATGATAACCTTTCCCCTCTGCAGTGATCCTCTCCCAGTGCCTTGCCTCCATGACGAAATTCATGTGTTTGCTGCTGTAACTGATGCATTTCCCGTGAGCTGTGACAATACTGCATTGCTCCTCACCTACACCTTCCCAGGAGGGCTATCACCATCAGTCACTCCATCTCTCACTTCCTTTACCGCGATGAAAACGCATCCCAGCGCTGCATGACACTCTCGACACCAGGAAAATGAAACCTGTCATTCAGGGTCAACAGATTGTGTGTGTGTGTGTGTGTGTGTGTGTGTGTGTGTGTGTGTGTGTGTGTGTGTGTGTGTGTGTGTGTGTGTGTTAGAACCTAATAAATTTAGTTATCACTTTTCAGTATAGCAATGTATTCTTAACAGATATAAATGTTATATTTGGAGGAAAAGCAGACATGTTTTTTCATCTATATGAAAAAGAACACAACAAAAGCGCAAACAAAAGCGCAAACGAGAGGGAGAGAGAGAGAGAGAGAGAGAGAGAGAGAGAGAGAGAGAGAGAGAGAGAGAGAGAGAGAGAGAGAGAGAGAGAGAGAGAGAGAGAGAGAGAGAGAGAGAGCCCTTCCCTACTTATCGGCTTGTCAAAATCTACTTTCGTACTTCACCTTAACTAAAGCAACTCAAACAATACACGAAAATGCATCACCGTATTTGACCCCCTTCATGCTGCCCTTTCTTTCCCTTCTCGATGGATTAGTAACGAGGGACTTGCACAACTACCTCACAGTTTTCCTCCCACCAAACCATGTAAAGAAGTGACACGACACAAAAGAGACCATGTCGTGTTTGGCATTGCATGAGAACAAGAGGCCGTGAGGCTTATAGAGGGAAGGGGGAAAGTCTGGAGTGACTGAATATGGTAGATGTAATCCTTGTCAAATTTGTGGGAAAATGAAAGATAACAGTGCCGTTCAGTTTGAATGAATTTGATGCCACATTTATGAAATAATCATCGATGCTAATTCATGCTACTTAACATGTATGCGGTCAACAAGTCATAAGGCTATTTTTTAAGTGATTCACGCTTCATATTGTGAAAAAAATTCCTTATGTTATCGGGAGGTAAGGTAAATACTTTCTTGATTTCGAAGGAAAGATCTAGTGAGAAAAGCGGAATCCACCAGCAGGAGTCCAGCAAAGCTCGATGTTTATTTTCTAACATACATCATATCATTTCAGAAGTAGCTACATACTCTGCCATACAAATTTTAAATAGTGTCACAATTTCTTAAATTTTCATATTTCTACTATATATTCGTACAATGAACACTAGATGATTTTGGCCACCTCAAGTTGTTTTTCTTACTATTTACAACATTTCCAATTCGTACATTACCTGTCGGAAATTATTAATATCGCTGCAAAAGGTCCGGGAATGTGCTGTGTCTGTCGAGTTTTCTCTAAGTCCAGAGAGGGGGCACAGCCCCCCCCCCACGAGGTTACGTTAGGTCATTATTATATCGCTCATATATGAATTCCCCCAAACTCCCGAATCCCCAAAGGCCCCCAAGCTTGTTGGAGGGGTTGGGGGGAGGGGAGGTGATGGTAGAGATAGGGGATATTGTATTAATCTATAAATTTACCTATATTTCATTTGAAAGACAGACTGAGTGCTTTTTCATTGGCAATATAATGTAAAAATATAAGTATTCGTGATCCAAACATTGTCTCCGCCTCTACCTACGTTTCATTGCTTCTTTGTTTCATAAATATTGATGTGTATATGATCATAGTTATTTTTTCTAAATAAATGTAGGTATAAATAAGACGCATCTATATCGCATACCAAAGTAGAGTTCGACTCTTGTAGATCATGTTGGCCGTGTAGATCGCATACGAAAATAGCACCGAACCATTTAACTGGATATGACGTATTGCATTAACTCAGTGACAAGGAATTCATCAGATGATATTGTGTAGACCGTCCAATTATTCTTTTTGTCACGATTGTAGAGGGAAGCCATAGAGGTGTGTGTGTGTCCAAGTCACCCACCCCACTGACTACTGCATCATTCACTATTACCACCGATTCGTGCCACCAGATGAACAAAAAATAACGATACTGCATCATTAAGTTCTGACAGATATAATTACATTGAGCAAATTACTCTGACAATGCAACAAATGTAAAAATGCTGACGAGATGACTCCACATTCCTCCAGTCGAGTAATAATGCACAGTGCACCCTGACATAGTTCCGCCAACCTAGCCATTGCACTAGTTTCATGTTTGCTACTATCCTTCATATATGTGTTCTCAATAAAGCCATAAAGCAAGTGAAGGAAGCAACTTTTTTTTCCCATTCTACGTATGTCCTAATTCCGCCACCGCTCTGCTCCGAGCACACAACACTAGCAGGCCACGACATGCTGCCGCCACCATATCATTGCCACACGCCGCCACACTCCACCCGATCCGTATCTCCACTCGAGATTCTCCCATTCTCCCTCTTCCACACTACTACTTACCATCTTTACAACACAACACTCACCCGAAACACATCAGTCCTGAAGATGATCCGGATAAAACAACAGTAAAACAGTATCACTTACTTTTAAACAAACTGGCAACCATCCATCCCTTGCCCTCAGGCCACAGCCGGCTGACAAACAGGACGGCAGAATCAGCAACTGCTATCACCGTAATTCAAGCTATTTTCTCATCAATGGCACTGTCTATAGGTTCTGGTACACTGTATTGACGGTCCTATAACGAAGAAATGTCAATGATATAAGCAAGTCCCGAGAAGAGGTCAGTATTTGATCAGATTCGACACGCTCACCACCGATCACTTTCACCCCGCGGCAGTCAATGAGCTTTGGTGTTTCGTTCGAATTTTCGGGATCTCAAACACCACAGTGAACCCTAAATATGTATTTTTTTCTTATGCATTAAACACTATTATGTCTCTTACTAACCTTTCTTTCTGCCATGTTTACTTTGATAATGTTATTCCAATAATGTTAACTTGCCAAATACGAGGATAATCGAACTTGGTATAAGAATTTTCTCTCTCTCTCTCTCTCTCTCTCTCTCTCTCTCTCTCTCTCTCTCTCTCTCTCTCTCTCTCTCTCTCTCTCTCTCTCTCTCTCTCTCTCTCTCAAAACATGGGAGTAAACACACAGTGAGTCGCACAAATGGAGTCTTTTGTCTTGAAGTACTATTGTCTGCACCTTTCTTTCACTGGCAGCAATTTGCCGAGTATTGAGTCGATGCAGATAGTCTATTAATTAATTAGAATCCTCATTCTTCGACGTCTCATTGCAAAATTTGGCTGTCCGGACCGGTGGTGGAATACAAACGCCGCATTAACATAATCCGCCTCGGAGCCAAATTTAGCGCGTTTAATTCATGAGCTTTGTCCACTAATTATCGCGAAGGTTCTCATCACCGCTGCGCCTCCACGTGGCATACAAATTAGTCCCGGAACAAGCACAGCAAAACCCCTTCACTTCTTGGTTTTCTTATTATTCGACGCGCGGGAGGTGTTGAGGGGTTTTTAGCGGCGCCTTGGAATGTGAAATGCATACGTTTTCGTAATTGTATTCCTGCAACACGTGCACACCCATGCCCGGTGAAATAAATGACAGCAAACACCTCCAGCCTGTGTGTACCGCCTTTCTCAACCACCACCACGCCGACACCTCACACACGTAATACCCAAAATTTTATAAAAGTGGAGAAAATTTATAGGAAGAGAGATGGTGAGGGAAGACCAAGAAATACTCGTCGTTACGTCATACATCACGAAGACGGAGGAGCAGAAGCGTCTCTCTCTCTCTCTCTCTCTCTCTCTCTCTCTCTCTCTCTCTCTCTCTCTCTCTCTCTCGTCTTGAGGTTAGTGTAATATAGGAGTTTAGTAGAACAGACTTTAGCGGGAGATACGACATAGTGGGTCAGAAAGGACTGGCAAGAAAAGGTGGGGAGGACTGGGAAGCGTAGAATAGGGAGGGAAGTAGAGGGAAGGTGGAAGGCATATACGATGAGCAGGTCGGTGGAGGGAAAGGAAGAAAAAGTTAACATCTTGTAATATATTCATGTCCTTGGCAAAGCGTTCAAATTGTGAATAGAATAGTTACGTAAATAAACACTTTTAAAACAATTATTACTATCATGTTCACTTTCTGGATAAACACATAACACACGCACGTGGATGGTTTCTACTTACCTTCATGTCTTTCTTTCAATGACTAATTTTTTAATCGTATTTGTTTTCTGAAGTGCTTCTAAACAATTTTATCAATTTCATTCCCATGAATTACTTTGCAATAATTCTACCTTTACACTTCCTCGCCAGACAGCAGAGGAGGGTCGCCTTGCACACATGGTGGACATACGTACAAGCACACACACACACTCAGGAGCTCCTCAGGGCCAAGACTGTTGTCCTCCTTGAAAACTAAAATTAATCAGTAAAGGAAGGAAAATTATACTGTATAAATAAAGTTATTTATTTTATATGGCCAATACAAAACAGCTGCTGCACAACATAGTTTACCCCATACAATAATCACTGAGGCCAGTCATTAGTCCCGTCGCCAGCACCCTTAACACCCCGCCCGGCTACTCCCGCCGCGCCACAGCCACTTGTGTGTAGGTGAGTGTGTTCCAGCCAGTACGGAAAAGGGGCAGACTTAGATTATTATGAAATGTGTATATAAAAAATCAATATTCTATGACAAAATATGATTGCTGTGGATGTGTTGCAGTGTCATAAAACTGACTAAGCATCGTGTTTATAGGGTAGGTATATACTTTGGTAATCCACTGAAAACACAGGCTTACATCTTTTCAGAATGACCAATCAAAGTGCACTTAGTAGGGCGAGGAACAGGGCGCTCTGTGTTAAGGGAAGGCGCGGTAAGAAACAAGTGTTTTCTGCACGAGACACTCACACACCTACAGCTTGAAACACTATGATATGTACACAGACTTACTCTTTATACATTCAAAGGAATCGAGGTGAAGACTGGAGGATGGCAGCGTCACCTCCACCTCAGGAAACAGATATGAATCCTAGTCAAGTTTATCACGCCAGCCCAGATGACCCTGTGCCAGTACGCTGCCCGGCTCCAACCAGGCGAGGCACGGAAATCAATAGAAATCACGTATATGTGTGTGTTTGTGTGTCTGTGTATGTGTGTGTGTGTGTGTGTGTGTGTGTGTGTGTGTGTGTGTGTGTGTGTGTGTGTGTGTGTGTGTGTGTGTGTGTGTGTGTGTGTGTGTGTGATAAAGGCTATCGGTTGGAATGTCCCCACATACTCTTACCTCATCCAATTCATAACATAATAATAAAATAACAAGCACCTCAATAAAACTCAAAGCAATGTAAAACATGACTTGAGGCACACTATGCCCCAACCTGTCCCACTGTGTCATGCCACGCCGCGCCTGCTGTGACAACTGCGCGGCCTGCTTGTCCCAATCGCGGCGGGCCTTCCCTAGCCAGTCACAGTGACCAGCATTACCACTCCTGCCTATTGGTCTTCTTTTATTTGGCCTCCATGCTCAGACATGTCAAGGGTGGCAGTTAACAGCTCCCAATCGGTTGCTGGTGGGACAATACTGTACCGTATTTGGTGGCCAGCAGTCAACAGCAAGTCATCTGTTTCTCCTTCACGATTTCCTTTTCTAAATCAGCTCCTTGTCCTTCTACTATAATTAAAATTAGAATTTCCTTATTTTAAATTATCATATAAAAGATACACGCAATCACAAACACTTTGGCCTCGGATAAACTACACTGTATTAAGTGTTACAAAATAATGTGACTTCCTTCCCGTCCTTGGTGTATAAAATAGTCGTAAAATCACAAATAAAAATCAACAAAAACTATCAATCATACCTTACATCTAAAAAGAAAGGCAGTGGCATGTTGACCCCTGAGAGCATCAAGCAACGCCCTTCCCGGTACATTTGGTCATTCTGTTTGGTCTCCCAATACACACACGACTAGTGAACAACACTGGCTCTTGCACCATCGGGCACTGGACTCGCAGCGGCAGCCTCCCCGTCACCGAGGGTCCCACCGCTGCGCCACACACCGAACCTGGCCAGCGCTGGAGGTACTGCCGCCTTGCTGCTTTGCCCACAATTGAGCAAGAATCACAAAACTTATCTTTTAAAGATGGTATATACTAATAGTAGACAAGCACAAATGAAGAGCCAATTATATACCAAAACATAAAAACTTGAACCCACTACTTAATTTTGAACATTACAAACTCAAATTAAAATCATAATGTTTGAATTTACCAGAGAAGCAATCTCAAAGCAATGACAAAGGAAATGACGAGCGTCCATCTGACAGCAATCTCCCTGCTGCAGCTGTCGTCAGGGGAACTGATCATTACACTGAACACCACACTGACCGTATGCAGGACACCAGTTCTTATGAACTAAGCAACACCGATCTTCGGTTTGTTATTGGCTTTCATGTACAATCACACACCTTCGAAAGGAAAAAAATCACCGTGACTAATCACTTCAGTACAAATTCTAAAGCTATGTGTTATCAAAGTGTGACGAGCACGAAAATTCACTTCCTACTTTGTTTTTTGTTTTCCAGACAAGCGTCGATTCACAACTCACACGCAGGCACCTTCAGAGGGAGGTGAGGCGGTGGAAGGGGAGAAAGAAGGAGGTGAAGCCTTGATTGAAGCACCTTTGGTTTTGGTCGCCTTCAGCACTGACTTATGTGTGGTTCGTATCACAATAGGAAAAACAGCAAAGCAATTCCTTGGAACAAAAAATAAACTTAATAACATTAGGAATATTAGCAACGCCTTACTGAATTCATACAACCACTTACGGCGAAGATACATTATGTTTTGTATACCTGGAAACACACCTGAGGCCGTACCCCCCGGGCGGCGCGCATCACCACCTTTACCTTCACTCTACATGGGGTCGTCTACTAGCACCACGACTCCTCGCCCTCCACTTGCTCGTAGGGGGACGCTGTGTTGAAGGCCTCAGCGGTGGCCCTTGGTGCAGGCCGCTCACCGCTATCGCCACCACTCCCGGAGAAAGTGACGGTGGGCTCATCGGTGGGCCGTGATGTGGTGACGGGTTTATCGACAGGGGACGTGGCCGGGCTGGTATCGGTGATGGGCGGGGGTAGAGACACGCGCTTCCTCTGTTTAGGAATGTTGAACTCGAAGTCACTGTCATCCTCTTCGTCGGAGCTTCGTTTGTAGATGTCGTTGAGCTTCTCGAACCTTGGGCCCCAGTGGTTCTTGCCGTCAAAGGTCTCGTCGCTGTCAGTCGACCCTCCTATCATAGGAAGAAAATGACGTATTTAACACTATCCTACTCATTTGTTTAGAGAGTCCTTCATATGTCAGACGCGATGAGTGCCAGAGAGCACCAAGGCAGCAGATACTCACCCGATCCAATGGAAGACAAAGACGCTATCGACATCGCGTCTCCCTCATAGCAGTAATGCCGCACGTCGTCGAAGTCAGAGGGATCCTTGTCCACCTGAAAGGCAAGATCGAACAAGGAAAATAAGATAAAGAAACAATTCATAACAACATGTACTGAAACAATCCAATAAAACAAGAACAAAAACAATTATGTGAATAGAAACAAAAAAAAAAAAAAACACACAAGACGCGGCCGATACTCACCTTCTTGATGTTATCGTCTATGAAATCCCCGATGCTGAGTCCCTCGGGCATCAATGCTATCGGGGCCTTCCGTTTCTGCAGGGTGTCGTCAGCTACATCCGGCAGACGCTTACCATCCCGGCCTGCAGAATAAAAAGAGACGCACATGTAGGAAGCAATCATTGAAAAGAGGGAGAGGAAGAGTGTAAAGCCAATCAAAAGTAGAGAGCAAATATACTGCTAACCCCTTCAGTACTGGGACACATTTTTGCGATGATTGTGGGGTGAGATTAAACGACTATATTGATATTAGGAAAGGTCTATGGAAGTCAGAAGATTAATAGCCAGAGTCTGTACTATTCTAATCCCCACCTGAGTTTTTGAAGCTGTATAAATTCGACAAATAATAAGCAGAATAAATATGAATGTGCGTCCCAGTACTGAAGCACGCTTCAAATCGTCAGACAAAATTATGCATAAAAAATCAGCCACCAGTTAAATCAAGTCAATCAAAATGAAAAAGAAATCATAAATAGATCCATAAAGAGGAACATAGATGTTATTATATAGACAGATCAATAATTAAAGAAAGAAGAGAAATGCGTAAAGATCGAGTAGCATTGTGATAAAGATTCTTCTCTCCTGCTATAGTTTATCATTTTTATGGTCTGTATTCACACATTTATATATGCATGTAGACAGATATAAATTTAAATAAATAGATAAAGGGATAGATAACGAACAAAGAAAATTGAATATATCTCATGTTATTTCTATTCTTGAAAATAGAATAAGAATTAAGAGAATGATAATATAAAAGTATCTTTAGCTTTGTGAGGGGAACGGAATTACATTAAAAGCATCAGTGGGATAAAAGATCTGAGGGAAAAAAAGTGAATGAGCGAAGGAAAGATATTAAAAAAGAAATGAGTGAAAAAAATAAATAAAATAAAACACAACACGCATGGAAATACAAATAACACACGAAACACAAAGAAACAATGCCTGAGAGATGAATAAAAACAGGAGAAACTACAACCACAAAACTATGGAAAAAAGATAAACTTAATGCATTATCAGAGGTAGGCAAATGTTGGCGGATTTCTTTTCTTAGTCTCCTCATAAAAAATAAAAAAAAAATCAAGAATGTGGCAGAAGTAACTGAAGAGTAAAAAAAAAAAAAAAAAAAAAATGGCCAACAACAATGAAGATAGATATGGTGCTCTCTCTCTCTCTCTCTCTCTCTCTCTCTCTCTCTCTCTCTCTCTCTCTCTCTCTCTCTCTCTCTCTCTCTCTCTCTCCCCTATTCCTCGCCCTCTGATTCCTTTCCTTTTACCAGCTTCTTCCCTTTTATCCTGCCTCCCCATCCCTCTGTTATCCCAGCACCCGTGAATAGGAGGCTACAAATCTGGGCCTAAAGTCTACCTCGCCGTGTTCACTGGCATAAAATGAACCTTCGCTTCCTTTGTCAGCCCAGGGCCCGGCGCATCTCGAAAGGTCGTGTAGCGAGGCCAGTGATGTGGAGGTGGTGGAATGAAGGGTTATAGAAGCACCCGAAACATAACAGAAAGAGAAAATAAGATAAACTGAATTCTGTGTTTAAAAAATAATAATAATAAAATGTACGGAAAATGTGTGAGGCAGTCATGCTGAGGGAGTGAAGGTTTGAAGTGAGTGAATACAGTGACCTCCTGGTGATACGTGTATTTCCTTACTATTAGTCTTGGTAGTAGTGTGTGTGTGTGTGTGTGTGTGTGTGTGTGTGTGTGTGTGTGTGTGTGTTTACTATCAAGGATTCATACCGCCACGTAGACAGTGCTGAGGGGATGCAGTGTCATACAAGCGTTGTCTGCTCAGCGACTCGCATTGCCACTCCAGCACATTCGTAAGTGTCTGTCAGGTTGTGCTACGCCGTCATCCGTGACAGGCACTACTGGTCCGGCAAGCCCACGCACTGCTATCACTACTATTCATCGTTCATTTATCGTTGTGTGTTGATTTGAATAAAAGGTCAAGGAGGTTTTAAAATGTTCTATTTGAGAGCAAGCGAATGACACAAATGGACTTGTCACGCAATGTGGGTTAAAATAATTACAAGGCTAGGTGTGTTTGAAAGGAATAACGCGACGCAAGTCTATAACAGTGCCAGTAATTGTGAGTGTTGCAGGTGGGTGTGTGCATTCTTGCTCAGGTGCAGGCAGACTCATCTTGCTAAGTGCATGGAACACCAACTCATAAAAGAATTAAATATAGTACAACAACATGTGTGTGTAAGAGAGAGAGAGAGAGAGAGAGAGAGAGAGAGAGAGAGAGAGAGAGAGAGAGAGAGAGAGAGAGAGAGAGAGAGAGAGAGAGAGAGAGAGAGAGAGAGAGAGAGAGAGAGAGAGAGAGAGGAGAGAGAGAGAGAGAGAGGATAACAGATTAGTGGGATTAGTCACCTCACGTGTTGCGAAGGGAAGGGAAGGAAGCACGTGCGCATTAAACCTTCCCGGAGCACAAAAGGTAAGAAAGCCATGAATACTGAACACACTTTTGCGGTGCTTTTAGGGGCAGACTATCTAACTACTAAAAATAATAAATTAAAAAAGGAAAAAAAAAATCGCAAAACTAAAACGCATGAAAGTAAAGTCAGAATGTATAATGAAGCAGAGCCGTATTCTTGAAAAAAAAAAAATATATATATATAATATAAAATAAATAAATAGATAAATAAAATTACATGAAGTCTGCAAAATATTTTGTATCAGGGATTACAGTGAACCGGCCTGTATATACATGACTAACTTCATCTAAACATCTTCAAAACACACACACACACACACACACACACACACACACACACACACACACACATTGCGAGCGCCAGAATGAAAAGATATAGACACTATTCTTGGGAGATGAAAGAGATTGAGTGAGTGAGTTGGTGAGTGAGTGAATAACAGTAAGAAGAATTGAACAAACGAATGAGTAACAAAGCAAATAATTGAATGAACGAGTTAGTGGATAAATGAACGAGTGATGAGAAGGTGAGTGGGGAAACGAGGGAGAGAATAAAATAGTGAGCATTGGATCGAGTAATTAAATGAATGAGTGAATGATTCCCTTTAAACGTGACATGAAGGCTAAGTGTCAGGTGTCAGGTGTCACTAATCACCACACGCACGTCTCGAGTGACACCAGGAGGGACAAAAACCTTAACACAGACAGGTAAACAAGAGTACCTTAACTCTACCACTGCGGTGCGAAATAATTAACAACATCAATAGCAATGCGTGATATCTTTACTGGCATCTGCAAGAAAGGAATGCAAGAAAAGGGTATATTTTGCAATTTCTTCCCAGTTTAGAGATTTTAGATAACTATGGAACACGTAAAGATGACGTAGAATGATAGTTATTAAGGAAAATGGAGAAACTAGCAGAGAAGAACTATTCGTCGATCTGTATATTACTATGATGTAATGGAAAATCCTGTGCTAATACCTAAGAATTTTGTTTCTAGGTCACCCTCAAAAAGTGGCAAAAATATTTACTATTAGGTTAACTCTTTCGACTGACATTTTTTCACTTGACTCATTATCCATTTATTTATATATTTTTTTTAAAGGGAACAGGAAAATTGAGCCAACGTTTCTTTGCCGGGCATATTTCTAAACATTATATATATGTATTTTTTCTCTCTTACCTTGGTCAGTATCCTTACACAAAAAAAGATGGCGAAAGTGTAAAGGAAATGGTTTGTAGAAGTGTGTGTGTGTGTGTGTGTGTGTGTGTGTGTGTGTGTGTGTGTGTGTGTGTGTGTGTGTGTGTGTGTGTGTGTGTGTGTGTGTGTGTACAAAAACCATCTTTCAAACATTTCTCAAACACAAAACCCTTGATACTCACCTTGACAGCAAAACACACCAGCAAATAAAATAGATAAATAAAATAAAACATACCGCAAAAAAACACATGAATCAACCAAGCCAATCAAAATGAACAAGAAGCAACACATATAAAGAAATCAAACAATCATGTCCTACTTCACAACAACAGCAAAACAGCTATAATCAATCCAAATCACACTAACCCTTTATACAAACACACACGCACACACACACACACTCACACATGAAAAGCAATCATCACACATGCAACTGTACAATAATCTCCCAGTTCAATCAGTTACGTTATATTCGAAGAAGCCAGCATTGCATTGTGGTCGTGAGTCTGGCGAGCAGCACCACGGCTCAGGGGGAGGGGGGGGAATAGTGAGGGAGGGAAGCAGGGAGGGAGTGAGGGAGGAAGGCCGCTCACGCAACAAACCTCCGTCTTACACTAGCCAATACTCACTTAGCGTGGCGTACTCAGCGTTTCCCTGCAACCCTTCATACATTAGAGGGTTAGTATAGGACTGTTTTTCTCCATGAGCATCTGGAGGCAAAGAAAACACACACCTCTGCGTTACACGACTGTTTTCTTTCACCGGGGTCGCTTAGCTTTACATTGTTTTCACTGGTTACTTTAAAATGGTGGATTAGTGAGCTATGGTGCTTGGCTTCCTCATTATCAAGGGTTATAAAGTTCGGTCTTATTTTCTGAAAGCACTGGCAATGTACAAATGCCTATTAATGTTAGTCACACTGGCGACCACTTCTTTGAACACTATTAGCTAGCTTACTAACTAACCAAGCACTTTTTCAGTGTTATATGACCAAGTATCGTTTCACACATTTCATTTCCATGTTCCGTTCCGTTTCAATTGTTTTTTTATGTGAACAATGCAAAGTACTAATGCACTTTTATTATTCAAAGTGCTGATTCATCTGTGGCCATTTGTATGATCTTCCAAAATATGCAACACAAATGACACGGAAAGGAAACATCATGTGAAACGTTTTTTCCTCTTCTTTTTTTGTGTGTGTAATAAAACTTGTTCACTGTGTAAAATAAAAGCAAAGTAAGTCAGTGTGTTGTGAGCTATTTACTACCTTGACATACACATCCTGAAAACACTACTAGTAATATTAGTGGAAAAAAGATTTCTAAAAGCCTGTGAGGAGAGAAAAGATGCACATTACAGCTACGTATGTGAGTTATGGGCATGCAAGAGAGAGAGAGAGAGAGAGAGAGAGAGAGAGAGAGAAAAGAAATACAAATACTATATGTGGCAGTTCAAAATACATGTTGGAAAAGTTTAGAGAGTTTTAGGAAGCAGCAGGAGCGACCGTCTGTCCTGCTCCCATCTCTCCTACTTCACGAGGCGAGGAGGGAACCACACCGACAGTTTCTAAGGCGGAAGCCCAACTTCAGACCCTCCCTACTTGTGAGAAAGCGTATCGAAGTTGGTGGAGAAGTCACTCTACGGGCAGGAAGTAGAGAAGCCAAGAGGGACCGGGAGGGGAAGACGTAAGGACTCGAGGGAGGTGCTGGTCCGCTAAACTTTGGGCGCTTGACACAAACCGAGAGAGTCTCAATTCATCGCAAACCTCTGATACTGAAGTTAAATGCGACTGTTGCCTCACCCGTCCTGGTAAGAGGCATGTTATGGGACGTGTTTCTCATCTTCTCTGCACAGTGACACACACACACACACACACACACACCACACTCGCTCTCTCTCTCTCTCTCTCTCTCTCTCTCTCTCTCTCTCTCTCTCTCTCTCTCTCTCTCTCTCTCTCTCTCTCTCTCTCTCTCTCTCTCTCTCTCTCTCTTGTTCTAGGCCATCATTCAGTTTACTTTGCTACTGAAGAGTTATCCAATACTTTCACTCCGTCTCACTCACTGATAAGTTTTGTAAGTTTCTGCGCAATTGTTTTCCACCTTCCTACGACTTTAGCTGTTTCAAGGAGTGAGTATCAAGACATCTACAGAACTTTATCAACAAACTGAATTGGAAAGATAGTCTCCTTTATTTTTCTAAGAAGCAAGGAACTAAATTCTTCTTTTTCTGGTTTGTTTCAACTTTTTATCAGTGTTTTTCATACATAACACACACACTCACCTACACACACACACACACACACACACACACACACACACACACACACACACACATGTCACTTCGAGGCTTCGTTATTCTTCCCCCCATCGGTTTCATGTCCCATTAGGGTTAATTAAAGTGCTGCAGGTGAGGAGGTCCAAGTTAGTGCAGGTGTGAACGCGAGTATAACATTGCTGTATACCTGAAGCCAGCAGGAAGCGTCCGTCCTCTCCTCTCCTCTTGCCTCGGGTAAAGAAATGTCGCCCTACCACCTCTACGCCAAAAAAAACAGGAAGTTGGCGTGGAAATCTTGCATCAGTTTATTTATCACAACCTTCATCTTAGCTTTAATTATGGACTTACTATGTATCTAAACTCTCTCTCTCTCTCTCTCTCTCTCTCTCTCTCTCTCTCTCTCTCTCTCTCTCTCTCTCTCTCTCTCTCTCTCTCTCTCTCTCTCTCTCAAAAGGCACAATTCTTTATCAAGTGTAATATACAATAAACCACCTCAGCCTTCAGATTATTAGCAGAAAACGTCAAAAGACTTTCAGTATGCGTCTGGTTATACCACGAGCCTACTGTGGACATCTGACAAACACCTGACTTATCACACTCACAATACCAATAACAAACTTACTCTTCGCGAGATTTACGTGCACTTCGAAAAAAAAAAAAAAACTTACCTTCTTCACTAAAAGCTAAATCTACTGAAAGAACTTGGCGCCACGTGACTACTGTCATGGCGCCAGATGCAACTAATCAAACTATGGAAACAACTACCCTTGATGATTATACACGTGTTGCATTCCCTGTTTTCGTTCCACTAGTAGCGTCTCTAATTCACGTGGCACTACAGAAAGAGTAAGAGAAAAATGTCACTGTCGCACAACTCACCGCTAAAGAGGTAGCCGTCAGGACCCACCCTCAGAAGCTTCAGGTCATACTGTGTCATGTCCTTCTCACCAAAGCCCTCGATATCCGTGCTGCCGATGGTTTCCTTCACGATGCCGTCCAGCTCGGGATATGACATGGTCTTCTGGTTGCGTCTCGCCAAACACAGGATAAGAAGCACCAACACTGAAGGAAGAGGACAAAAGGATGATGCAGTCACGTTATGTTACCTTTGTCCTCCCGATACCTCAGGCCAGCAGTGTGACCCAGGTAAGTCTAGTCCTCTATCCTCTTTATTCTACTTTTTTTTCTGGTCATAATTCACTTACGAGTTATGAGATAAACACGTTTGTGAGCCACAAAAGAATACTAATGATACCATTGCGTTTTGTCCAACACTAAGCTGTACATTTTTGGAGGAGCAAAATATGTGAATATATCTTGATCTAAAAAGAAGCTCGTCTCGTGTAATTTGTTATGAGTCCTTGATTCCTACTTCTAACCTCCCCTTGTATGCATATATAGTGAACAAATATGAAGGTCACTTACTGATGAGGCATAGCAGGCTGACGACGATGATTACTATTGACTGCCTCCCCATGATGACCTTCGCCTGGGTGGGGGCGTCGCAAGGTTTGTATGTATTCTTATCATAGTCCGTTGAGTTAAGGTCGTACAGATAATCCTTGTGGCGGAGCTCTAGGACGCAGCCAAGGAAGGGATCAATATGGGGCGGTGTCAGGGACCACTGATAAGATTTTGCCAACTGCTGAAAAGTGGGCATGGCCGTCATTCCGCCCAGCTGTAGCGGCGCTGCCAAGTTTAGGAGGTGGCTCGCGTCTTCGCCACCCAGTAAAGGAATAGTCTTCTTGCAGTGACTATTGGCCCCAGCGCTGGAGTTACCGGAGCAATTGATGACCTCAAAGGTGATGCCTAATTGATTCCAGGAGATATAATAGTCGAAGGCACGATTTGTGTTTTTCTCAAGTGGGATGGATATACTGACAGTTCCGGTGCCGAGTTCCATGTAAGTTTCCAGCACCCAGCTGTTAAGGACAACATAGACAAAGTCTCTTGGATAGTTATTCCAAGGCCGAGTAATTGTGGGACCAGAGTACAAGAGTATTCCATTCTTTTCCTGTGTTTGGAAGGACAAGAAAATTGTCGAATTTTCACAGACTTTCGGCGGCTCATACCAGGCGTACCCTCTCTCGAACCTAGCGCTCAGCAGCTCACACCTTGGTCCATAGTCCTCTCTGGACGGGACGGGACATTCACAGGTCAGCGTGTCATTGTCTGCTATGCACCTTCCACCGTTGAGGCAATAGCCGTCGTAGCACACAGATGGCAACGGCTCCAGAACTCCACAATTACAATCGTATTCGTCCGTAATGTCGACGCCTACCATCGTAACTGTCTCACCCGCCACAAGCAGAGGAGATGTGATGTTGGGCTTCAGAGTTTGTTGACAACTAGTGGAGAGGCCGTTGATAGTGCCACATGGGTATTCTGGGACATCCTCATACAGACAACGATCCAGGTTTACTCTAGATATTTTCACTCCGAGGTTAGTATTGAGCTGCAAGAAGAAGAAGAAGAAGAAGAAGAAGAAGAAGAAGGAGAAGAAGAAGAAATATTAGCCTCAGATCTCTTTCCCGTTTCTCTATGTAGCATTCCTGTACTCATTTTAGTCTTCTTTTTCTGACCTGGCTAATGTACATCCATTTAAGCTGTAAAAAGTATTCAGGCACCAGTAAGCGGGATTGGAGCCGCACCACTTACCTTCGACAAGTAGGTGAGCATGAGTCCGTTGAGCCTGGCGGCGGTAAAGTAAGCCCCATCGTGGCAGTTGTAGCGAACGTCCACATCATTGCCAACGTCCCGCAAACTGAAGATATCCACGTTCTCGGGCGGGATTTGGTGGATGGTCCCGATGGCAACCTTAAGTCTTTCAAAGAGACTCGTGCCCGTGACAGCAGGCTGGGAGGAGCCACCAGAAGACAAAATAAGTGAGACAAACAAAACACACACACACCCACACACACACACACACACACACACACACACACACACACACACACACACACACACACCTCGAAACCAAGAGGGCCAAGGTTCGAGTCCTGAATGTGACCAGACAAATTATGTGCTCACATAACAGTAAATAGGTTCATGATATAACTCGAGCAAATGTGGCCTGGCTGTTCCGATGCGTACGTAGTGTGTGAGTTTTGTCAATTTTACCAGTAGATCGGTCAGAACGAGCTCTAAGCTCTCTCTGTAGTGGTGTCTGGTTTCCAGCAGAAGACCGTAGATGAATTACACACACATACAAAAAATAATGGATATGAAAGGTGCTCTCGTCAAGAGATTTCAACGCGCCTTCTGGTATATAGCAAGGAAGAAAAAGGAGGAATTTTCATGAAATTTCGCCAAAATGCAAAGCTGTCTGCTTCCTCTCGACTGAGCCATTAAAATAGTCCATATCTCTTCGGATAGTTCTTCGCACTCCAAATCCCCCTTCTCCCAGAAACTCTCCACTCTTCCACTCTCACAAGAACACTCTAGACTCCCATGCACCATCCACTCTCCCATGTGGCTTTCACTCTCCCAAGCAACACCGCCCTAATTAGGGTAAAAAAAAACTAACAAGCTACTTACGTCCTGCTGTTCCAGAAGTGTTGTGGACGAGTACCCCTCTACCCTGAAGGAACCAGACTGCATCAACGCTTCCTCCGTTAGGTCCACCACCTTGATGGTCACCGAGCCGATAGCCACTTCATTCCTGAACTTATCCTCCACCTGTGGGATGCATGAAAGCACCACGTTAATGGAAGAAATGACTTTTGTGCAATGTTGGGCGATATTATGAAACACTTCTACGTAGTATTTCCATAAAGCACATTCAAAAAGCTCTAGTTGAGGCTACACAGGACATAAAAGGATATTCTTACAGTTTAATCATTTTTACATTATTAAGAGGAGAAACAATCTTTAGAAAACATGGTAATCATGGCCTTTGGAAAAATGTTGTAGTGAAAGACCAAAGCATTTCTTTTTCGCGTTATTGTTAATTGAAAGTTGTTTTTTTCAACCAGTCGCCTTACCTTGACCCTGAGGAGATACGTGCCGCTAGGCGTGTCCTTCAGCATTGTGATGTCTCCGGAGTTATAGTCAACATCGAACCACGTGTCGACTTCCAAGGATGTCGTTGGATCGATCTCGAACACTTTATCAACAGTGTCATAATCGTCAAGGTCAGTCACGTATACTGTCCCGATCACCATCTTAGGGAATTGACCCTGCATAGGAGAACCAGAGGAATGCACTATCAAGCACATGGAAATCCTCCCCAAAAGAGCTGCTACTGTTTCTATAACAGATTAATCAAAATTACAGGAAGAAACCGGCTTGCAAATACTGTGACTCGAATACACTTGGTGGTCATGCAGTTGGAAACTAAGACGAAACTTTTAAGTAGAGGAATTCAAGCATACGAATAATAGAGAAGATGTATGTTAGCTTCTTACAGTTTCCCTTATGTATCTTCATCTTACCAGGTAGTTGTACACTTGGATGGTGCTCTCTCCGTCAGTCATCGGGGAGTCGTTCATGTCACCCACCTCCACAGTCAGGTAACGGATCCCATTCACTCCTTGCCGGTCAGTGGTGCGGAATGGCAACTTGTACACCTTCTGAGCCTCGCGGTCGAGCTGAACGAGAGGCTTGATGGAAAAGCGAGAGCTCTCCCTACATAGATGAAAAGAAGAGGTTAGGAAGAGGGAAAAAGAAGAAGAAGAAGAAGAAGAAGAAGGAAAAGGAAAAGGAAAAGGAGAAGGAGAAGGAGAAGGAGAAGGAGAAGGAGAAGGAGAAGAAGAAGAAGAAGAAGAAGAAGAAGAAGAAGAAGAAGAAGAAGAAGAAGAAGAAGAAGAAGAAGAAGACAACGAGAGCAAGAAGAACAAGACCAAGAAGAACAAGAACAAGAACAAGAACAAGAAGAAAAACAAGAAGAAAAACAAAGAAAAAAAAAACACTCCGAGACAAACAAACTCGATTACTCTCCCTCTTTATGACCATTTCAAACACTCCACAATCACACTCCACTCTCCTCACAACACACATTCCCATGACTCAAGGCAATACTCACGCCGCCACCTCCTCGACCAAGAACAACCCGCTGTCAGGAGAGGCGGAGCTATCGAGGACCAGTACGCAGGGACAGCCGTGTTCCTCAGTGTCCCAATCCGCTAACTGGATGATCACGCTGGTCACTGTGTCTGGATCCGTGTTTTCCATGAACTTCGTGTAGCTGTTGTCCTGCAGGGAGGGAAGGTGTGCGGACCGAGTGAGAGTTCAAATTCAAGATCAAAGGAAGAACGCAAGGACTTCGGAAAGAAAAAGGCAGATGCAGAACTCCATTTAACCTGCGTGTAGCCAGTCCTTGTACGAAAGTCATGTTTTACTATTTTCACTTTATTCTTTTTACATGTACAGTATAGATTCTAGCAAAGTATGATGAAATTAAATAGAATATACCATAATTTCAAGACCGAGAGCGAGAGAGAGAGAGAGAGAGAGAGAGAGAGAGAGAGAGAGAGAGAGAGAGAGAGAGAGAGAGAGAGAG
>CM035204.1:17219317-17226882 GCA_020233015.1 Callinectes sapidus
GCCTAGAGAAAAGCACGTGTCTCATACATATTTTGTACTATTTTTCGATAACAAAAGTAACACGTAGGCACATTTCCGCAGTTCCAGGATTGAATTAATTATTACCATGAAGTGTTACGCCTGAACGCTGCGCTACGTGTGTGACAAAGTACAAAGTTATTCGACACGATCCTTCTTTCCAGACTGCTCAATCAATGCAGATCCCACGTAAAATTCACATCATACATACACGCGTAGTTAGTTAGTTACATATATACATACAAACCCGTCAATATTTCAAGGTGAATACCATGAGTAAGAGATATCTCTCACGAGACTCACTCATACACTCTACAATACAGAGATGCAAGAGTAAATAAAACAGTAATACTATTAAGTGAATGGTTAACATGCGAAATCACATGGAAAGATTGTTTCACATACAAATCAATTATTCAAACGTTATCATGTTTGTTTCAGGCAATTCATGCAAGATTTGTTCTCTTACGAAAAACGAATCGTTCCAAGCAGCCAATCGCTTCATGATGAAGACAGACACTTTCTCAGAATAAATGAAGGAGTACGTTGGGGATGGAGGGACAGATGATACTAATATATAATGAAAGTGTACCGGTGTGTTTGCAATATGAATTTTGTAAAGTATCAGCAACTTTCAGGATCCCAGTAGCAATTATATCTTCAAGTGTTTACCAAGAGGCACGTCACACACACACCCACCCACCCACACACACACACACACACACACACACACACACACACACACACACACACACACACACACACACACACACACACACACACACACAAGAAAAAAAAGTGTTGGATTATCAATACGTAACATATGGACAAACATGGACTATATACTTTCAACATAGCTACAAGACAACTTACACAGCCACTACATTACAAAAACAAACAGCAAAACGACAACAATTACCAGCAAATATCAAAGAAGCTACAAACAAACAAACGAACAAACAGCAAGCAAAATGCTACTGCACGAAGACACTTGAGAGAGAGAGAGAGAGAGAGAGAGAGAGAGAGAGAGAGAGAGAGAGAGAGAGAGAGAGAGAGAGAGAGAGAGAGAGAGAGAGAGAGAGACAGAGAGAGAAAGTAGTGGTAGTAGTAGTAGTAGTAGTAGTAGTAGTAGTAGTAGTAGTAGTAGTAGTAGTAGTAGTAGTAGTAGTAGTAGTAGTAGTAAAACAAAAAGAATAACAATAATACTAGCAATACACCAAATGATGATGATAATGATAATATTAATGAAAATAATAATAATAATAATAATAATAATAATAATAATAATAATAATAATAATAATAATAATAATAATAATGATACATCAGTTTCATGCTCATGCGAATATTTGTTGGTGTATTTTTTAACGTGATCTACCGTCATGGAAGACAAATTGCCATGTATTTTCGCATTCCAAAGGCCAGGAGTGTGTGTGTGTGTGTGTGTGTGTGTGTGTGTGTGTGTGTGTGTGTGTGTGTGTGTGTGTGTGTGTGTGTGTGTGGTGTCTAACATGCACTACAAAGTATAATCTTCGCACTCACTTTTATTACCCTTGTGCCACGTAAGTCTTGCTGCCGTCGGTGTAAGAGAATGCGAAATGAACACAGTCATTATTAAAGACTCAAGATTAATTTTCAGTGGTTATGTTCTGGTTTCATTTCCTTCTTTTATCTCCGAGGTCTGTATTCTTAAACGTTTCTGTAATTTTTTTTTTCTTGAATATTCTTTAAAAGACTTTATAAGATTTTGTTGTTATTTTAAGTGAGTGTTTCTATGATTAGAGCGATGCTTCATGATGGAATCTGCATCGCTATTGTGGAAAGAAACATAGTTAATGCTTCACTGAATATCTTTGGTGTGTGAAGTCATTATGAATGCACAAAGCGTTTAAGAATACGAGTCTCATTACCATCAAACTATAAATGTTTAGGGTTTATGCAATCTTTTTAGTACTCAATTGCTTTACATATATCAAACTATATGCAGATATTTTGAATTCACTCTTTTCACAATTTTAGTTCCTATGTTGGTATTTACATTGATCATGTGGAGGGAAGTGGCCGGGCTTACCATACACGGGTCTGTTGGCTGCCGAGATAAAGGAGAGGGGGAGAGAAAGAGAGAATGTCGTGGTGTTAACTTGGGCAAATTATGATGTGGAAGGGTTTTTTTTTCACCTTATCCCTACACCGATTGGAGCAAAAATACAACTTATACCTTAATGAATTCCTACGCTGCATCACTTCACTACCAAGAAACATCCTTCAGTCTTGATCGAACACGAGATGAACCAATACCTATCATTTCCTTTTTTTAATGAAACAATCGAGTCAACAGAAGAAGTAGGAAGCTATAAAGTCAAACAAATATCACGTTAGAGCATCTAGACACACGCACAAGCGCCTTAACAAACCAATACAAGTACATATGACAAGAGAAGACAAAGCACAGCGGCCGCATCATCCCAGATCACATTAGGCACATCGCTTACCTATGATGTTCACGTGGACGGGCACCGAGGAGCTCAGGCTGGTGTTATCAATCGCCACTGCCTGGAAATCAAACTCTCTCTTGTTGGCGAAGAAGTTGTCGCCGACACTGATGATGCCATTCTTGGGCTCCACCACGAACTACCGAGATGAGAAGAGGCAAAATGGTGGTTGTTATGCACGTAGACTTTTATTATTTCATTTTTTTTAATCTATTTATTTGTTTATTTTACAAGTGGTCCTTTGAAGCTTAGCGGTGTGTGGCTATGAGCCCTCTCACACCCACTCAATCGTATAAGTATGATTCACCTAGATTCACTTATTTGATTCTTTGTTTTACCCCTAATCTTACTCTTCTGATATACTGAATTTACACTTTTCCACTATCCATATCATCATTTCCTCTTTCTCCTCCTCCTCCTCCTCCTCCTCGTCTTCACCACCACCACTTCCACCCTTCTCCTGCTGTACCGCCTCACCGTGCCAGGAGGTTGGACGCCTCTCAGTTCGTATCTATCAAAGTTGAGTTCGGCATCCCTGGCCACCACCGTCCCTACGTAAACACCTGGAAAGGCACCGAACAAAAGGTCAGTTAATATAAAACCATTACAGCTGCTTCTTCTTATAAGGCGGTATTTACAATGGAAGTATTAATAAAGAGTACTCGCTCCACTGCCTCACTCACCTGTCCCTGCCGATTCTGTGATGGCGAAGGTGTATTGAGAGTTTTCGAAGTAAGGTGGCTCATGGGTGTCTCTGACGTGGACGACAGCAGTAGCCCTCGCCTCCTTCCTCGTAGATCTTGTGTGGCCTGCAAAGTAAACCCCACACGCACTGCATACATGGCGCACCCTCACCCAGCCACAACTTCTCCATTGACTAAGAATTTCTCCTACATTTGCAAGACCTTGTGTTTATAATGCTGCTAAAGTATGCTAATGCTGTATGTGCTTGATGTACCTTGCCTCTCATCTAGTGGGAAAAGAAGGCAGACTGGGAGCAGATATACAAATTCTATTGATGATTGTTAAACTCTAATGCAGCGAGTTCAAGACAAACTGAGAGAAGGCAGTAAATAAAGACAACGAGACCAGCACACTCACCCTGGTCCTCGGCGTACACATAGAAGCGGTACTCCCCTTTCGTATGTTCAAAGTCGAGGGGCTTGATGTTCGTGACCACTCCGCCATCGTCTATCGCGAAGTGCTCGGTATCACTCACTCTGTACCGCACGAGGCCATTGATATCGAGATCATCGTCTGTTGCTTCCACCTGAGGGAGGACGAACAGGGACGATGAAGCAAGAAAAGCAAATGAAAAGTAAGAAGTTTTGAAATCCTAATCAATGTTAAAGTCCAGATAGGTACAAGTTCTTGTCGAGACCACGTGTGTCGAATCCAGGTTTCTCTTCCCGCTGCTTCCACGTTTCATTCTCACGCAGCTGCACGAGTTCCTCAAGAAACCTTTGCTTTCCGATACTCACGTGCATAATGCTGGAGCCGACAGGTAGATTTTCCGCTACATTAGCTTGGTATTCGCTGTGTGAGAACTTTGGCTGGTGTTTGTTGGGAAGGTACCGCCGCCGCCGCAACGACCGCTCGTCGTGGTGGTGGCGCACCTTGTGGTGGTTTGGGTCACGGTAGTGTTTATGGTGGCGGGTGGTGGCAAGGCTGCTGCTGGTGCTCATGCTGGAATGGTCGTGATGGTGGTTGTGGTGGGCTCCGTTTGGGTGATCCAGTGTAGACCACCACGACACACTCGACTCTTCCCCGTCATCTATCGCCGAAGACGCAGACGCCGTCACTCCTGTGGGTGAGGGAGGAAAGTTCTTTATTACACTGTTCAGGAGCAACACACCAAGTGATGAAACCACCAACAAAACTTATTTATACAGCAGAATGAACAAATTCGATAATAAACAGAAACCTATAAGTCCATAAATATATAAGCTCCAATTTAATATAATTTCTCAATCAACGCACTTTCTTCTAAGATAAAATATGATAATTGTCGTCAGTTTGCTGTCACGATCTATTGCTGCAAGCGATCCTCCAACGGAAGGAAGAAAATCTCTTATGCCTTCACTTTGAATATTTTTAGACACAACCCTGACATGAAAGGATTGCCGGGGGGAATCAAGGACCATCTCCTCCACCCCACTCCACCCACTCCAGCTTACCTACCGACACCGCCACCACCACCACCACCACCACCTACTATAGAGTGTGTTTGGGATGGAAAAGCCCCATATGCATGCGTGGGCTTACCAATAACAATTACAACAAAAACAATGGTAATAACATCAGCAGATACATTAACAACAGACAAGAGAACAATGACAGCAGTAAATTATATTCCGGATGATGATGATGATGATGATGATGATGACGCTTTTTAAACATTTTCGAAAACCAAATACGTGAATGTCCGTCCCGATTTATCCCCGCAAAAAGAGGGAAGAAAATTCAGTATCACATTTCCGTCCCATCAACACCATGAACTTCTCCGGGTCCCTGTTTTTCCACCTTTTCCCGGGATTCAAAGCAGTCAGCGGAGGGGAAGGAGGAAGGAAAAGAAGGGACGAAGAAAATTATAAGGGGGGAAAAAGAAAAGGTAACATTGAGAGGGAAGGAAGAAGGAAGAAAAAAGAGAAGGAAAAAATGTGAGAGGTGATGGTGAAAAGAGAAAGGATGAGAAAAAAATAGATAATGATGAGAGGAAAATAGAAAATGATTAGATAAGTGAGCAGGAAGGAAACAAAATAAAAGATAAAGTAAACTATAGAAAAATGTCAAGAGAGAGAGAGAGAGAGAGAGAGAGAGAGAGAGAGAGAGAGAGAGAGAGAGAGAGAGAGAGAGAGAGAGAGAGAGAGAGAGAATGAACCAAGCAGGAAAGGATAGTAGGAGACAAAACGTAAGCATAACAACAACGACAATAACAACAACAACAACAACAACGGTAATAAGAGTAAATTCAACATATCCTCCTCAGATTAGCAGTTCCTCTCCACCATCTCTTTACCACTCTCGCCTCAGTGGTAATCAGGGTTTTCTTATGCAAATGACACTTCCATCAACATTCTGGAAGTGACTCTTATAATGATATTATGATGATGTGCTTACCGGGCCGGGTTGACACTGTTGCCTGAGAGAGAGAGAGAGAGAGAGAGAGAGAGAGAGAGAGAGAGAGAGAGAGAGAGAGAGAGAGAGAGAGAGAGAGAGAGGAAGCAGATGAGAAATTAACACACCTGTGATGAAGACTAAAGAATTCTAATGGCTTATCACTTGAATTGGAAAACAAGTATTGGTAATGATGATGATGATGATGATAATGATGATGCTGATGATGATGATGATACTGATGATGATGATGGTAGTGGTGGTGGTGGTGGTGGTGGTACGTATAAGAATTATGGACGTATAAATAGCAGCAGTGCCTAATGCAGTTTTATGTACATAGCATCAAGGGTGTTTGTAGTAGTAGTAGTAGTAGTAGTAGTAGTAGTACTGTGGTGGTGGTGATGGTGGTGGTCATCGTCGTTCACGCAACAACACAAACTGAAGCACCACCACCACGACCACCACGACCACCACCACCACCACCACCACCACCACCACCACCACCACCACCACCACAAAAAGTTACCATTATCATTGAATAAGCACAAAGTACATAATGTCATTGAGTTACTGCACACTCCTCGCCCCCACAATGTTCCTCCTGAGGCTGAAACACGCTTTAACATTCTTCCCTGACTGTTTACAATCCTCTGAGTCTTTTACACTCAATAAAAATGTGTTTGCTCTTTCAGGAAGCGCTACGTTTAATATTTCACAGGTGACGCTGACTTACTCCTGCATCGATAGTCTGGACAGGTCACATACATCCCGCCTCAGGTGACAGCCAAGGGTCCGCCAGCCGCCCTCCACGACACGATGTATGCATATAGCGCTGTCCACCTTGTCGAGACCATTAAATATTTGTAGACATGTTGATGACTATTCTCAGACTTTCACACATTTTTCCTCTTAACCCTCTCAATATCTGGAAACACTTTTACCGCGAGTTTGGGATGTGATCAGACGTTTTTATTAACATCAGGAAGGGTCTATGGAGCTCAGAAGATTAATGGCCAGAGTCTGTATTATTTTGATCTCCCATATGACTTTCTGAAGCTGCATAAAATCGACATGACATGTAATAAGCGGAATAAATATGAAAATACGTCCTGGTACTAAAGGGGTTAAACTCTACAATTATTCTGCCTGCTTCTGATATTTCTATAACAGTTATTCTCTGATTCAGAATTATTCACTTTTTTTCTGACGGGGGACTGGCACTTCAGTAGGTCTTCCTCGTCTCTGTTTTATTGCTTTTGACCATTGTCTCTCGTAAATAAAATAAAAAACATATCAGTGAACATTTTTTCTCATTGTTTTTTTTTTGTCTTTGGTCAATAAATAAATAATTAAAAGAACACAACTTTCGCAGCATCTCTCTCTCTCTCTCTCTCTCTCTCTCTCTCTCTCTCTCTCTCTCTCTCTCTCTCTCTCTCTCTCTCTCTCTCTCTCTCTCTCTCTCTCTCTCTCTCTCTCTCTCTCTCTCTCTCTCAACAATGGTCGGAAACAGCGCGACGACACTCCTCTGTTCCACCAAGGAAACTACTTATTAAAACACCACCACGCCACCTCACGCCTCGGCCACGCCCTTGAGTCCTGCAGGAAGGCATCAGCAAGCTACAGGCGGTGGCGGCGGCGGGTTCAGAGCGCTGACGACATGGTTAGTAATGAGGTAGTAATGAGGAACACGCCGCTCTTGTGGGAGGCTGGTGGTATTAGGATGTGGATGTGTCGAGATGGCGGCGGTATAGAGGTGATGTTATTGTTTCCATTGCTTGTACTTGGTGATAGTGTTGTTGTTGTTGATGGTGGTGGTGGTGGTGGTGGTGGTGGTGGTGGTGAAGTAGTAGTAGTAGTAGTAGTAGTAGTAGTAGTAGTAGTAGTAGTAGTAGTAGTAGTAGTAATAGTAGTAGTAGTAGTAGTAGTAATAGTAGTAGTA
>CM035204.1:17257013-17268369 GCA_020233015.1 Callinectes sapidus
AAACACAAACACACACACACACACACACACACACACACACACACACACACACACACACACACACACACACACACACTAATAACAGGAAAACATTTCACCAAACCATTTCACTCTTTAAATATTCATACCCATCTACACACGTATCTTCCACTTCCTCTTCCTCCTCCTCCTCCTCCTCTTCCTCTTCTTCTTCTTCTTCTTCTTCTTCTCCTCCTCCTCCTCTTTCTCTGCCACTACCAACACACGTTACAAAAAAACATTTCATACGTTCCCTGTCACATTTTTACGATATTTCACGCCGCGTCCTTTTCAGTTTCAGTTTTCTTTCATTCCTTCTTTTTTTTCCATTTTGTTTACCTCAGCCAAGCGTCATTCGTTTGTTATTGTGATTTGTTTCCATTCTTCTCTTTCCGCTCGTTTTTCTTCTTCTATTTTTTTTCTTTTTTTTCTGTATATTTCAATCCCTTTTTTGGTTTTCTATAATTTATTTTCCGTTTTCTCTCTCTCTCTCTCTCTCTCTCTCTCTCTCTCTCTCTCTCTCTCTCTCTCTCTCTCTCTCTCTCTCTCTCTCTCTCTCTCTCTCTCGCTCGCTACCATTTATAGTGTTTTTCTTTTCTCCCGGTCATTTTACTCTAGCAGAAACAACGCACTTGGTCAGACGTCAAACTTTTCTCTCTGCAAACATTACCTCTTCCATTACCTTCTTCTCTAACTTTGTCCTATCCATTTTCTTTTTCTTTTTTTTTTTTCTTTTTTCTTCCTTCTAGCGTGTATTTACAACTGTGCCTCCTGTCGACAACTCACACACACACACACACACACACACACACACACACACACACACACACACACACACACACACACACACCTATTCATGTCTTATTCACTGCTTCTCTTTTCAACATTATACTTCTCATTTCGTTCTTGTTTCTTACCGATCTGTCAACTCCTCCCCCTCCTCCTCCTTTTCCTCCTCCTCCTCCGCTTTTCTCCTCCTCCTCCTCCTCATCCATTATTTCGCTTCCCTCTGCAACCCTCTTCTTCCCTCCCTCCTCCATCTCGTAAAATTCTCTCTTTTATCCTTTCCCTCCCTTATTCTCCTCTAATCCCTCCTTACCTTTCCCTTCCATTCCTCTTCCTTCTCTCCTTCCCTCCATTCCCTTCTTTCTTGCCCCTAACTCCCTTTTTTCTTCCCTCTGGAGGCGTTTCAAGGAGACTGAGACCCAAGGGAACACTTCTCACGGCGTCCCTAGAATGTGTTAGGTCTGCTTCGTCGCCTCCTCCTCCTCCTCTTCCTTCTTTTTCTCCTCCTCGTCCTCTTTTCACACTTCTTTCTGTTTGTCCTCGTTTTCTTCTCTAGTCTTATATTTGATTCCTCCTTCACTAGCAAGTATAAAATTTCACTTCGAATTTTCATTCCTTAGTCTTGTTTTTATTTGTCCTTGTTCCCCCTTTTCTTCGTCTTTTTTTCTATTCCTATTTATACTTTTTATCCCTCTTCTTAGATTACCAATTGTATATTTCTGTGTTTCTATTTTTTCTTCTTTCTTCTTTATTCTTCTGTTCCTTTTCTTTTTCTTGTCTTTTCCGGTTCTTGCGTCGACATGTGTTTTTGTTATGCATATATTTATCCTCCTCCTCCTTCTCCTCCTCCTCCGCCTCTTTCTCCTCCTCCTCCTCCTCCTCCTCCTTCTTTACGCTGTCATCTTCTGAAGCAAATATCACTCTGTTTCCTCCCTTCTTATCTCCCTCTCCCGTTCTCCCTCCTTGCTCCATTATTTGTCTGTCATTCTGTCTTCTTATAAGTACATTTCCGTCAGATTGTCTTTTTTGTGTGTGAGGAGGGGAAAGTGAGAAGGGGGAAGAGGATGCTGCGTGCTTCATTATATTCCTTCTTTTTTGGAATTCTGTGCGAGTAAGGCGGTGAATTACTTCCAGCGGGGGTGTTGTGAATAAGTCTGTCCGTCTGTCTGTCTGTCTGTCTGTCTGTCTGTCTGTCTGGCTATACAATGGGTGAAGTGCCAGTAAGCTTGTTCTGCATGTATATAATATTTGTCTGTGTTCATCTGTCATTTCTTTTACATAAATTTGTTTCTTCTTTACTGCATTAGCAACGTGATCACTAAGTCTCTCTCTCTCTCTCTCTCTCTCTCTCTCTCTCTCTCTCTCTCTCTCTCTCTCTCTCTCTCTCTCTCTCTCTCTCTCTCTCTCTCTTGTCATAACTAACTTTCACAGATTCTTTTCATCTCCCCATTTCTGGATCTACATATGGTGGCTGGGATACGCGGGAGAGGCTGGGGAGAGACTGGGAAGAGGCTGGGGAGGGAGAGAAGGAAAGGCAAACTAGGTCCCTCCCATCCCAACCTGAGCCTACCAGCCCCTATTCTCCCCACCCCTGTCTCCCCACCCCTGCCTCCCCACCCCCTGTCTCCCCATTCTCGTTAGTTTCATCGGACAACTGGCCTCCCTTCATCCCCTTATGACAACACTTCATCTCCCCTCACTCCCCCTCAATCATCCACCTCCCCTCGGCCCGCCCTCTCCCCAAACATTACCCTCCTCTCTCCCTCCTCCTCTCTCAATGTGCTAGTCTTTCTCTTAACCACCTCACCCTCCCCCCCTTCGCCTCTCACCCCAGTTCCAGTTCGTATAGGCCTCCCCATTCGTACCTTCTCCCCATCACAGCACTCCCCTCTCGCTCTCTCTCTCTCCCCTCGTTTCCCTCAAGTCTCCCCTCCTCTCTACCACTGGCCAACCCTCGTCCCCACTTCTTCTAGGCCTCTCGTGACCAATATCGGCCACAAAAACAAATGGGCCATTTATTCTTATCTGCCACGTCCACCGTTTAGAAGGGAGGTGCGGGTGGCCCATGTACTTTACCCCGCAGCCTCCCCGCGATGACCTAATGCCTACTCTTCCGCTGCACGCACACACACACACGCACACGCACACCCACACGCACACACACACACACACACACACACACACACACACACACACACACACACACTTCTTTTCACTGGTAAAAATATCTGTTATATCATCTAATTTATTCATTCATGTCTAGATTTGCCTCCCCCCCCCTCCTCTCTCTCTCTCTCAATCTCCCCATATCGAACATTGCCCACACAAGATTTCCCCCCCAAAACCAATTTATTATGACAGATTACAAGAGTTTTACCACGGGGAGTAACTGAGAATGGTATTTTTCATGGGAGGAATTATCTTGGGGGTGACATCAACGTGGAAGCGACCCCTGACCCACCCACCACCCATCCCGCGAAGTGAGCAGCAGCGCGTCCCAAGCCAGATGGTCAGTTAGCGGCAATGGTGAGGTCGTTTATCCTGACCTGAAGTGCTTGAACTCTGAATGCCTGGAAATATCGATCGCTGCACTCTCGCTCTTCACTCCCCACTCCAACACACAGATGCTCTATCCGCGGCCCACATTCTCCAGCGTTCCCCGGCGTCCTGTTACTCCTTCCCACAGGTTGTAGTAGAGGATATTGCTGTTTTACAAGACTTTAATAGTTTATACCTGATTCTAGTGATCGTTCAGTGACAAGGAAGACTGAGAAGACCACGGCTAATCATCCCTTTGGCGTTTGAAAATAAACTCGCGACCACAAACAGTTGCAAAACACAAAATAAACACTAAGGATGAAAAAAACACATCAAAACGCTACTGAGCCAAAATCGCTTCCAAACACAAACTAAACACTCAGAATGGAACATGATACAACATCTAAACGCAGCCAAAGACCAATGAGCTTTGTAAAACTGCCTAAGTAAACAACGGTGAAGAGAAAGACGGATTCGGGTTTTCAGATTCATGTGCGGGGAGGATTTCAATAGCGGTCGTTAATGTCGGCTGAGGGAGCGGCGACCAGCCAGACCGAGACCAGACTAAGGGGAGGCGGGGGAGGGAAGGAGAGGTAGACTGGGTGAGCGGAGGAATGAGGAAGGGAGGCAAATAGCAGGAAAGTAGAAATACACCTAACTACACATATATCTTCTATCCATAATATAAAAAAAGGGAAAAAAATTGATTTCTATTAAATTCTTTTAGGGGCCAGTACCTCAGTGGGCTATTTTTCCAATAACATTTTTTTTTATCCCTGGCCGTTTCGTATATTGCATAAGAGAGAGGGAGAGAGAGAGAGAGAGAGAGAGAGAGAGAGAGAGAGAGAGAGAGAGAGAGAGAGAGAGAGAGAGAGAGAGAGAGAGAGAGAGAGGAGGGGGGAAGCATGGTATATACACAAGAGGTTCAGTACGGATGCGGTTGACCAGTGACCACCTTCCTCGTGAATCGTGTGGTGAGACATATGGACGCTGAATGAGAGGGGAGACACACACACACACACACACACACACACACACACACACACACACACACACACACACACACACACACACATAAGAAAAAAGTACAGAAATATTAGACGTAGAAATCCCTGGGAGACCTCCAATCTTAGCTAATCCTTGAATGGCTCCGGGCGAGATATATGGGCGAGAATGGGTGGTGGTGTCGGGGAAATGGTACACTGGGGCCAGCCATCACCATTGGGTCTTCCTCTCCACCTCTGTGTTTTTCGTGAATTTACGGAGTGATATTCTGATTCACGAGGATCTTCCAGTGTCGCCAAAGAAAACGAGTGTGTGGGTCCGCGAGAATGTTGTTATGGAAGGACAGTCGAATTTTAGTTATTTTTCTTAAGAGTAGAGTTCACAAACGCTTAGTTCTCTCACCACCACTACTTTTCAGAGGTTCTAATTGAAGATACTCGTGTTTTTAAGGGTATTTCTATTGCTATGGTGATGGATTAGCAAGTTGAATTTTAGTTATTTTTCTTAAGAGTAGAATTAACAAACGCTTAGTTCTCCCACCACCACTACTTTCCAGAGGCTTTATTTGAAGATACTCGTGTTTTCAAGGGTATTTCTATAGCTATGATGATGGATTAGCAAGATTCCTAGTGTATTATAAGGAAAAACTTTCTTGAAAACTCGGTTAGTCTCTGTGGACTTAGAAAATTGTCGTGATGAGAGAGCAAATGGTTTCTGAATACATTTTGCTCTTTCATCACGACTATTTTCGAGCCTTACAAATTATCAACGGGGTTCTCATGATTATTTAACCTCTTGATACTGTAAAAAATCTTGCTTAGTCTCGTCAATTGAACCATAAAGACTAAAATAAAAAAAGCTACCATACACTTCAGTTAGAGCCATAAAAGGAATGGCAATGATGCACAGAAGTGATAAAGAATGTTCCATATTCTGAAGTATTCTTGCGCTGCACCCTCCAGAAAGAATCATATTGAAATTACAGTAGTTATTTCTATCTATTCCCATTTTAATTTATTCACACCGTATAAAAATAGTTCTTCTGACATATGAAAGAGTTTAAAATTATGTCTTTTATTTCATGTACTGTCAGTATTGGTAGTAGTAGTAGAAGTAGTAGTAGTAGTAGTAGTAGTAGTAGTAGTAGTAGTAGTAGTAGTAGTAGTAGTAGTAGTAGTAGTAGTAGTAGTAGTAGTAGTAAAAGCAGCGTCACCACCCTATCAGCAGCTGCACTTCACTGTCCCTCTTATCTCTTATCTCTATCCTGACAATGTTTATCGGACGGTCAACAACACCCGGACATGGCTGGTGGTGGTGGTGGTGGTTGTGGCGACGGTGGTGGTGGTGGTGGTGGTGGCGACGGTGGTGGTGGTGGTGGTCGTGGTGGTCTCCGTTACTATCACCACCACTTCTCTTCTTCCTCCCTCCCTCCCACAGCCATCGCTCTTCCCTGTCTCCATAGCTCTCTTTCGCCATTATCCTCGCTCTCTTTCTTCCTTCTTCCTTTCCTCCGCCAACGATTTTACCTGCTCTCTGTTGTTCCTTTGGTTTCTTCTTTCTTTTTTTTTTTTTTAGTTTTCATCTTCTTAGTTGTTGTTTTTCTCGTTACTTTATTTCATTTTCCTTATTTTTTCTTCTTCCTCTTTACTTTTCTTTACTTAGTTCTTTTCTTAGTTTTCTCTTCTTTCTTATTTACAGCTCACTTTAATCCTGTATTTTCCTTCTTCTGTCCTTTGATTTCCTTTCTCTTTCTTATTCATTTCTTAACATTAGCATTTTCGCATTTTCCTCATTTTCAGATTTTCTTTTTTATTTTCCTTGACTTGTTTCGATTGATCTTATTTAATTTTCCCTTCCTGCTTCATTGTTCTTGTTTCCCTTAACCAGCTTCAGTTTTGCATTTTCACCCACGAATGTAAGTTTACGAGGCCGAAGTGAAACGCGCCACCAAACACACAACACATCATCCCCATACAGCGCGAGGCAAGAGTCACAGGTCTCGTGAACCCGTGACACTCAAGAACATCATCTCAAACACCCTCCCCGTCACTACAATGAGAAAATGAGTGCGTTTTTATTCATTTACAGAAGCGTGACATTAACATCCACATTCCCTAACCCACAATCGGATTTTTTAAGTGTCCCCCTGTCAACCGCGTGTCTTTTTCTCTCCTTCCCCCACAAACCTTGGCTGTAAAGAGAAAACTTACCCCCGCAAGTTCTGAGAGAGACAAATGAGTCCACATGTTGCGGGGCGGCGACAGGAGCGGTGAGGCGGACACAAAGAGACGCGTCGCGAAATGTGTGCAGAATGAGGAGGAGGAAACCTGAATGAGTGAGACGCACAGTTAGAAAACGGAGACGTGCTCGCGAGTGGGCAAAGGACCAGCGGCAGGCGACAGACACACCGGTGGGGCGAGGCGGTGAGAGGCGGGCGGGATCCTTAATGCGGACAATAATTACTTCCTGGAATGGGAGGAACCTGGTGGAAAAAAATATCAAAGGCTGTCATCTTTCCTGCACGAATGTCCGTCGCGCCGAGGTTTTTCAGAGTCCAGTGCCACCCTTCCTTTTTCTTCTTCTTTTCTATCATAAACCTGACCAGACCATCAAACACACGAGCGCTCTTCTATTTTTCTTTGTCGGATGCTGTTTTCATAGGCCAGGTTATTGTCTGCTGTTATAAATAAATCCCAGATTATTATTCATGAAGAGGATAAGGCGAGGAGGGGATGGGATGGAGAGAGCGGGGAGAAGAGGAAGGAAGGAAGAAGGGTTGCATATGGTGAGAGGGAGATTAAGAGGGGAGAGGAGAAAGAGAGGAGACACAAGGAGGCGGGATAGAGCAGGGTGTGTAGGGTGCTTGGGGGAAGAAGAGTGACCGGATATGAGAACAATGAGGGAGCGAGAGCCTGGGATGGACAGGCGGCCACGCGGCTGCTGAGGCGGGCAAGGGAGGCGAGGGACGGAAGCTGCCTACTCCACACACAATAGGCATCATGAAACCAGTTGTCAAAACACATTCTAACAACTCATCTTCACTCGGGAAAAGCTTCTAAACCGACAAATCTATTCAGCGATTCATTATTTTCGTCTCTACGTCCTACCCAGAACTCGAAATGGTTAATAGCACAAGACAGGGTGCTCAGAAGACCAGGTAAGAATAGCCTCTTTGAAATTCCCTCAAGTGAACTAATCACCGCTTGTTTCTCGCGTCCATGAGCACGCTGGAAATGCACTGAAGGTAACGGAACCGCCAGGGCGCGGGATATCTGAAAGGTGGAAGCTCTGGAGGGAAAGTATCTGGGGGAAATAAAGCGTGTAGAGATGGGAAGAGTCTGGGGTAGAGAGTGTTTAGGATCAAGAAATACCTAAGGTTGGGATTATGGATTACCTATGAACAGACAATATCCTTGAATAGGGAAGTGTCTATGGATAAGTATATAATGACGGGGAGTATCTGTGTAGAGGCGAGGAATATATGTGGCGAGGAGCGGGGCGGGGTGAGGCACATTGAGGCGAGGGAAAAAGGCTCGCTACGTCACATTGTCATGAATAATCCATATTTATTACTGAACAACTATACGAAGGAGGGTGCGTGAAGGCGAGTCAATGTAGGGGAGCTGCGGCGGCGTAAGGAATCAACACTAGGGACTTCGCTGCTCGAATCTATGAATACATGAACGAGAGAAAACACCACAAGTTGCTACACTGTTTCCTTCCCTAACTTATTCATATCAGCTGTCCAGAATCCTTCACTTTGTATCCTTTTGAAGCGAGTATCTTGCTCCGGTGCCCCTCGCGTGACCTGAGGTGACAGCGTCGCGTGCACGGGTGGGGAGCTGCAAAAAGGTCACAATGCAAACTTTGTTCTACCTTATAATGACCAGCAGTGGACATTACAGTGAACAGAAGTATGGGGCGAGAGAGGACTAAGTACGAGGTGAAAAACAGCCACTTGTTATTTAGAGTAATTTCTGTCCACAAATCTGTAACATTAATGAATTCCAAATTTCCTGAGACAAACCAGCAACAGAAAATATAAGACCATACAAAGTAATCAAGCCACGCGGAAAGACACACACAAAGGGAGTGAAGGTACGAGGTATATAATGTTGTGCTTTACAGTATGCCATCGTGAGAAAATTGTTAGGTATACAATTGTACCGCGCCCCCCGTGGCCCTCCCTTTTGGCGTGACTGTCTCCCTTCGCCCCTCCGCCGTCCCTTCCTATACACCCTACCCGCGGCCTCACAGGGACTCCCGAACCTCGCCTCATTACAGCTGAAAAATGAATGGCAACAGACGCCGAGAATAAGAAATTGCTTGTCACGAATGTAATAACTCAGAGAAATGTATCATATTTTCACTCCTAATGGTGGAGTTAAATATCCGGTAGATGAGGTGTAGGAGAGCTGGGAAAAAAGAGGATAGTGGCGCGATTCACTCACTTCCGCGTGCAGAAAACAACGGGGTGAGAAATTGTGTCCATCTGTGTGTCTCTGGCGACTTGCTCTTCATTTACTCCTTCGTGGTAGTCCTGGGTTACATTTCCAATTATCTGGCCGAGACCTCGTTACACCATTGGCGGGAGTGGACGTCGTGCATTATTCAACAGAGACGAACATTACACCCGACAAACGGACCTGACTTGCTGCGCCCTCCGCCCGACTGCTGCCGCCTGCTGCTGACGACAAACTGACAACAAGTACGAGCTGACACAATAACCGGTACTCCTAAACATTTTGCTTTCTAACTACGACTGTATTAAAAGGCCACAGATATGATAAGAAAGGTTCTCAAACTAACTTCTTCGGTCATTAATGTGGAAATCATGTTAAATCACTCAGTAGAGCTATAAAGGCACATTTAAAAACCAGTCTAACTTCAATTAGGCCTTGTTGAAAGTAGAGTGCGTGGTACGAGCAGGAAGGTTTCAGAATACAAAGCAATGAATGAGTCTCCCGCCCCCTGCAGCTCCTCCAGAGTGTCAGGCCGCGGTGACTCACTCTTGGGCTTCGCTGACGGAGTGAATAGCTTCGTGGATTAGAATGACAGAAAAAAAAGGCGAAATTATTACCAAGGTCAAGAGAAACCGACAATTTTCAGTGTTACATCATGACTAAGGCAGAATTCGTGAAAACAATAAACGGAATGAAGACTTCTAGATATTAGGGATCGAAACACACACACACACACACACACAATGACCAAGGGCGAAGAATGCAGAATTTCGTGAAAACTAGTGCAGGTTTCTGTGGGTGTCTCCTAGAAGTAAGGGAGAGTGGGAGAGAGGGAGAACAAGGTAGAAAGACGGAGCAGGGAGGGAGGAAGGGAAGGAAGTGATAAGTGGTAGTGATAAGCATTAGCCAGACATGACTATGGAGAGAAATTATCGCCCACTTCTTCGCTTCCCTTCCTCATTCAGTGTTCCGTGAAAATTACAGTAACTCGACGCACATGTATTCCGGGATTTCCTCGACATATGCCTCCTTCTTTACTCTCTCTCTCTCTCTCTCTCTCTCTCTCTCTCTCTCTCTCTCTCTCTCTCTCTCCTGGACACTTTTCCTTCATGATTTATTCCTTCCACGACATTTTCCATCGTGGACATTAAATTTTCTTCTCCAGACAGTTTTTTTTCCCCACCTTGACATTTCTTTCCTTCCAAAACATTAACATCATTTTTCTTTTTTTTCAGACATTTTTTTATCTCACCACATTTCCACCTCCACTCATTTTCTCTCCTGGACATGTTTCACTCCAGACATCTCCAAACACGGCAAGAAATAGTTTTGGGGCCACTTTTTTCTGTTAGCCCAATACAATGCTGTCCAAACACGTCTAAGGGAAATAAGTGACGTCAAAAAAAGGTATACACACAGGTACATCTTTGGAGGGAAAAAAGTCAGTGGGAGCGTTTAGAAACAAGAGGAGGAAGAAGACCACGACGACTCACAGCCACTTTCCACACCTTCTTTGGTCTCTTCTCTCTTCCACTACCAACCCCATCACTTCCACTCGACTTCCTCAACATTCATTCCACCCTCATGCTCCCCACACACATCACTTCAACTCATCATTTTAGGTTGGCTTTTAATTGTTTTAGTTATTTGTATTATGTTGGACTATGCAGCTGGTTTTTCATATTCTTTTGTAATGTTTTTTTTTACGTTGTGGTCAATAAATATATATAAATCTGAGGCCCATATTTAGAAACGCTTTACTCTCTCACCACGACTATTTTCCAAGGCCACCGATATGATTAGCGGGGTTTTCAAGAGTGTTTCTCCATTTAATAACGTAGAAATCTTGTCAATCTTCCTCTAGAACCGTAAAATTACCTTTAAAAAAACTCGTATAAACTTAACCTTTGGAAATAGTGTAGGTGAAGCACAGAAATGTTTGAGAATACGAGCCTGAATCTTATCTCGTCATTTTTTCAACACGGTAAGCGATCCGTCCTATCCTTGAACATAAAGAAGCAATACGTGTGTCTTGCAAAGGACAGAGTAGATAAGGGAGACAAAGAGCCATTATAGTTTGTTCCTTGTTGAAAAGAAAGAAAAAAAAGACTTTACCAGAGGCATCAGTAACGCGGCCTGGCAGTGTGTGAGCAGGAGACGCAGATCTTAGTAATGTTGGTAAGAGAAAGATTATAGGGTGGTGATGCTCGTGTACGTGTGTGTGTGTGTGTGTGTGTGTGTGTGTGTGTGTGAGTGTGTGTGTGTGTGTGTGTGTGTGTGTGTGTGTGTGTGTGTGTGTACATACATACATACATACATACATAAAAACATACATAAAAACATACATACATACATACATACAAACATACATACATACATACATACATACATACATACATATATACATACATATCTTAAAAAATTAGAAGGATTATGGAGACGTAAAGCAACACCTACGTAGTTATTCAGTATCTATGCTTGTGAACTGAAAACTGTGACTGAGAGCCGAAAATCACGTTAGATGGTTATACAATTGTGTATCTCTT
>CM035204.1:17308358-17315858 GCA_020233015.1 Callinectes sapidus
TCTCTCTCTCTCTCTCTCTCTCTCTCTCTCTCTCTCTCTCTCTCTCTCTCTCTCTCTCTCTCTCTCTCTCTCCCTGGCGATACCAACACCTTAGTTATGACATATCAACCATTATATTAGGTTTGATTATCCCTAACTTGCCACTACTCTCCCTTTCCACTTCCTTGTCAAGTTACTTCCTCCCTTCCTCCTCTCTTATCTCCGCTTTAACTTCATACAAACAACCTGCAAAAAAACGGACCCTTGAGTCTTCTGTAATTTTCACAGAACAGATCAATAAGAGTGGTTTTTCATATCCATCTTTTGTTCTCTATTACTGGATTGATTTTTTTTTTCGCGAGTTCGTGCAATGATGAAGTGTTGAGTGATAATGAAGGAAGATTCTTATTAATCCAAAATTTTGTGTCTCGTGTGAAGCAAAATGTTACAAGAGTGTCTAAATATGTATATGAAATTAAGTACATCTTGATACAACGCAATTTATTTTTCTTTTGCGCCCTCAGTAAACTAACCTATCTTAACCTAACCTAACCAATAAGATTAAAAAATAGATTCTTGATGTGATTACGTTTTATCAATTTAACCATTACATAAATTTTCTTTGTTCCATTTGTCATTTGTAACTTTCAGCTCTTTATTTGTGTACTAGTCTCTTAAACAGCTCTATAGTCAAGATGAGACAAAATTAATCTTCTGTTCTCTTTTTCATAGTGTGTGTGGGCAAGCAAACATTTTTTCACCGTGTTCTAAATGGCGACAGAGAACAACTACAGCAGTGAGAGTTAGGGATGGTAGTAAATTTGAACGTCGCACAGTTTCCCTTACTTGACTCGAGCAAATAATGGAGTTAATGTCAGGATATTCTTTCATGTCTTTCGCAGCGCCGTCCCCAGTGATGAGGACGCCCGCAGCCTGACAAAACCCGCTGGCTAGTGGGAAAAAAAAATTAGCAACGTTGCAGGAAGCGAAGTGAGGGATGGTGGCGCGGCGCTGCGTGCACGGCGCCTCTAACAACACTGACGGGGTGCAGGAAGTCCCTCAGGAAAGGTACACAAGCTCTGTGCTTTGCAGAGTTCACGAGTGACCGAGTAACCAGGACGTGTTGTACATAAATCATTATTAGCGAAAATATGAACAGTTTTCAACCATCTTTAATAACATCCCGAAGTCCATCAAGCGAAGTAAGAGTTTGAATTTTTAGAACCTCGCATTGAAATCTTTACACGTACACACAAACATGACAATTAAGTTTGCTGAATAGACAAGAGAGGTACGTACGGGACGCGCGCCCCCGCATGCACACACACACACACACACATAGTCCTGTTCCCAGGTGATAAAGAGTGCACCCAGCAAACACCAATGCGGAACATAAACAAGTGACATTCAGGCCACTTTTTCTCCTCCCTGGTGTACTCAAGTAGTAAGTGCGGCGCGACACCAGCTGTGTGTTGGCCCGTGAATACTACTGCCCATTGATTTCCATTACCTCACGCCGCCTGCAGCCGAGAGTCCCAGACGTACCTGCAACAGAGGAAGACAGTACCATTAGAGGGGAAGACGCAAACCCCTGCCAGACACTAGACAGGGAAACATGAATATTCGGGAATGTATCTAAATAAAACATGCCACCGTGTGCATTTTGTTCCTGAAAATTTGGGATATAAAGAGTATAGTGTAGGACAGCATAATGCATGGCAGATGTGAGTGTATGTATGTATGTATGTATGTATGTATGTATGTATGTATGTATGTATTATGTTGGTTTATTCATTTATTTATTATTTTCTTCGTTATGTGTGTACCGAAGAGACACAAACCTTTTAGTGACGGTGACGGAAAATTAAAATGGGAAACTCGGTTAACAGTAAAATGTTGGAGAATGTAATCACATTAACAACAAATTGCTAGTTACTATAATTATTCAGTCTCTCTCTCTCTCTCTCTCTCTCTCTCTCTCTCTCTCTCTCTCTCTCTCTCTCTCTCTCTCTCTCTCTCTCTCTCTCTCTCTCTCTCTCTCCACACACACTATCTATCTATCTATCTATCATCTCTTCATCTAACAGTTCCTCCTCATCGAATTCACTTAATTCTACGTTTCTCCTCCTCCTCCTCCTCCTCCTCCTCCTACTCCTCCTCCTCCTCCTCCTCTTCCTCTTCCTCTTCCTCTTCCTCCTCTTCCTCCTCTTCCTCCTCTTATTCTCACTTAATCAAGGTCAGTTTTCACAGTCCAGCCTCTCAACAAACTCATGAAGGCACCACAGAATCTCTCGGACACCGCAGAATAAAACAAACAGAATGCATTTCGGTCTCCTTTAAGTGACAAGACCTAATTCACCACAACGGTAATGAGTTCAGCGGGACGACTAATGAGTTTCAGCGACCAAATTAAATCATTTTCGACTCTGCATCTGCGTTGGGAAAGGTTAGGTTAGGTTAAGGGAGAAGACGAGCGAGTGATATTTGTTTGTATGGAGAGGTTGTGTATGGTGTTCGTGTGACAAGTGTGACAAGTGAAGATAAGGAAAACCAGAAAAAGTGGTGATTTAAAGGAAAGGTTAGGTTAGGTTAGGTTAAGGGAGAAGACGAGCGGTGATATTTGTTTGAATGGAGAGGTTATGTATGGTATTCGTGTGACAAGTGTGACAAGTAAAGATAAGGAGACACGGAAAAGTGGCGATTTAAAGCTGTAGGGTTAGTATTCAGTGGGTGAGTCAACTCTGTATTACTTGGAAGAGGTTCAAGCGGAAGTTGTTAGTTTTCAAGAGTGTCTTCAGGTTACTAGTGAAAGTTTATAGCGTATTAAAGAAGGTAAAGCTGCCTGATGATTTCCTCTGTTTTTTTTAAGGGTAATACAAATAAGGAAACAATGCGTGTAAGAAAAACCTACTATTGTGATATTGGAATATTTTCGTATAGAATTAGAATCCTTTCACTGCTACTCTGCGCATCCTTCATTATTCACAAACCATTCTGACATTTCTTTTGTTGGGAAGCCGATTGCAAACCACATTACACTGAGAACAAATTAGAAAACCTAACATTTTCATCTTCATTTCACTTCATTGCAAGTGCTTGAATGTACTTTTGTCTTCTGTATGATTGCGTTCGAAGTTGAAAGAATTCATTTATTTTTATCATTTAATCGCATTTCAGTTTTTAGTTGATGTCGAGGTTTTCTATTCACTCATTAAGTACGAATATTTCCATTAAAATACATAACATATCGAAAAAATTATTACAGAAACACGAAAAGAAACTCTTATACCACAACTCATACAAACTGAGACACCACCACCACCACCACCACCACCACCACCACCACCATCACCACCACCACCAACACAACCAGCGAGTGCCCGGTACCGAGAGGGAAGCCTGCAAACTGGATGGTAGTAGTGAAGGTGGTGGTGGTGGTGGTGGTAGTGGTGGTGGTGTGGAGGCATGGGGGGTGTTGCTCCCGCCCATCACTCGGTTCGTTACCTCATACCACAACTACGAACAAATTACACAAATGTTTTTTGGTGATTGGCGGGCAGAGGGGGGTGGTGGTGGTTTTTTTTTTCTTCTTTTTTTCATTTCTCTTTTACTTCTGTGTACCGTGACGCAACGCTGTGCCGCAAGGGGAGACGGCTAATGGGGAGGGGAATGGGTAAATAGGAAGGATGAAACCGTCCCTTGACAATATATAGAAATTCATTGCACTTTCATTTTCATACTCTCTCCCCACGACCATTTTCTAAAGCCACAGAAATTACTAGCCCGGTTCTCAAAAGTGCTTCTCTTGTTGATGATATAGGAGTATTCTTTATCTGTCACTCGAACCATAAAATTACCCTTAAAAACTCAAACTACTTAAAGTCTTTTGATAATAGTGACGTTGTAGCAGTGTTTCAAAATGTGATCCACACACTGACCAATTATGTTTTTTACTGTAAATATTGCGTCTCACTTCCACTATTCTTTTTCTTTATTATCTACTAATTATTTATTTTTCTCTCTCTCAACAAAATTTTTAAAAAGATCACTTGGAGATAAAAGTGTTTGGCAAATATCATTCCTGTTTTTTTTTATCTAATGAACAAAACAAAAGAAGCGTGACCTTCATAAAAAAAAAAACACTAACATAAAAACTACAATAAAAATACTAACATAAAAACTACAAAAAATTAACAGCAGAGATCAAAGAATTCACTTTAATAATGATAGTAACAACAACAACAACAACAACAACAACAACAACAACAACAACAACAACAACAACAACAACAAAGACTTTCACCATCACAATAATAAATAGAGACGAAGAACCAACGCTGACCCATAAAATTCACTAAATGGATAGAAAAAGAAGTAAATAAAAGATCCAATTGTCGGAGTAACATTAAAACCCTTTCCATTAGATAATGGTGATGGTGGTGGTAGAAGTAGTAGTGGTGGTGGTGGTGGTGGTGTGGTGGTGGTGATAATAGTAGTAGTGGTAGTGATGGTGGTAATAGTAGTAGTGGTGGTGGTGGTGGTGGAATAGAGATATACGAGAAAGGACCCAAAGAAACACAATAGAACACAAAGGCAAGACAAACGGCACCAGACTTTTTGCCCCTTAATCCCCTTAGTACTGGGACACATTTTTACCACGAGTTTGAAGTGTGATTAGACGATTCTATTGACATTAGGAAGGGTCTAAGGAGGTCAGCAGATTAATAGCCGTAGTCTTTACTATTTCAATCCCCATGCGAGTCTCTGAAGCTGTAGAAAATCGCCAAATGATAAGCATAACAAATGTGAAAATGCGTCCCAGTACTGAAGGGGTTAAGAGGTTGTCGGTTATGAGCTGCATTAAGAGTGTGATGTATAGGATAGTACAGGCGAAGGCTCCTCACATCGACTTCTTAAACATAATGATAAATGAAGTGAAAAGAGTAATCAATAATCAATATATTATCTATTTCTCTCTCTCTCTCTCTCTCCAAATTATGAAAAAAAATGACTTGGAAATCATTTTCGTTGTCATTGTATTAAATAATGCAAACAAAATAACAGCCAACACTTATTTCTACTCCAAACATATATTTTTACTGATGATTGTTACTCGATGTAGAGGGCCATTAGTTATGTATATTATCAGGAATTACTTAGTCGACAGTAGTTTAATTTTTGCTTCTTTTATTTGAGTGAATATACCTGCTGAAGAAACAGAAGTCAAGAGTCAGGCAATTATTTGAGGAAAACGTCTCTGTGTTACAATCTCATCCATTCACACACAAAACCAATAACATGTTAACATTATATTACAACCATGCAGTGAAAAGGAAAGACTCAACTTAAACAACATAGCATAACATAATTGCTTAACCTACTGTAATGATCCCCACTTGCACTTAACGTTGACTTTGGCTACAAGAATCAGCAAAGTGGTAAGTCACAAAAAATGACGGTAAATTTCAAACATTTCAATTTGAGAATAACAATTTGGTGTTCTGCGATTCAACAAACTCAGTAAAGTTTAAAGTCTTCCCCGTTCCAGAATCCCATCACTACCACTACCACCACCAACACCACCAACACCACCACTACCATCACCAACAACACCACCACCAACACCACCAACACCACCACTACCACCACCAATACCACCACCAACAACACCACCACCACAAAAGTCATTTACTCGGCCGCCTCTTTCACGTCACTGTGACATTTAGCCGTCCCCAGAGATCCCACGAAGCGCTACACAAGACAATACATTCCTGATAAGACGCCTGCAATGTTAATACCGGCGATCAATATCCTGAGCTACATTTGGACAAGGTGTGATGGCCGGTCACTAATCGTGTCGAAAAGTTGGAGGAAATCCGACACCGCGAACCTACGGGATGTATGATTATGGCTTCTCGTGTGTGTTTTGATTCACGGTGCGGTATTTCGCCCTCATTAGTTTGTCATGTGGCTGCGATGGTTGATATTCCAGCATGGTTTACTGAGGCTACCAAAGCAGCGAGGACATTCTCGTTCTGGCAGCTAGTGAGGCCCGTATTCTGAAACGCTTCGTTCTTTCACCATCTCTACTTTCAAATGTCTAGCTCTAATTGGAGATATTAATGTTGTCAAGGGTATTCTTATGGTTCTAGTGATGAATTTTCAAGGTTTCTATTTTATTACAAGGAAAAACATCTTGAAAACCCAGCTAGTTCTCTCTGTAGTCTTGAAAAATAGTGGAGGTGAGAGAGCAAGAGTCTGAGCTGTGACAAAGGTGGACGTGCGCGTAACACTAATTGAGGAGTACTTTGCTTCCATCATTCTCCACATCCTTCATTCCACCTCCCTCATGTTCCCACTGCCATCTACCCCCACAACCTACACTACTGGGGACGCATTTTCTTGACAAGTGTTCCTACTCTCCTACATAAACCTTATCAGCTGTATATTGCACCCTTCCTCTCTCTTTTTGTACAGTTGTTAGTTTCAATAGTTTCTCGTGGTTTAGAGCATTTCTTATGTAAGAGGGGGAACCGGCCAAGGATAAAAAGACCCACTCAGGTACTGGTCCCCAAACAAGTTATATAGAAATGACTTTTTTTTAGCTTTGTATTCTGCGTTTAGTGATGTCAAATCTCTCAGTATTAATCCATTGCTTCCTCTTTGAAATTTCACGTAATACTTTGCAAGACAACACATCCTTTCACCCATCGCTCAAATTATCCTTGACTTTTTTCTCCTCCATGCAAATCCTCACTTCCATTCTCTCCTCTTCTCACGGAACACATCTTTACAGCTCCTCGCTCTTCGCATCATTCATCCCATCCCTCACCTTCCCATTCCAGCAAATCCCTACTTCCCTTCTCATCTTACTCTTCCCCCCCCTCGGATTTACATACCTGACCCTTCACGCCTGCTCTCCCTAACACAACCAACTCCCTCTTTTCAGAAATCCCTCCCTGAACAACTTCCCGTCACTCAAGAAATAAATCTCCCCACCGTCTCTCCCCTGTGCACGAGTCTTCCCTCACCACGGGCAACACTCTGACCTAACCCCGTTCATTTTCCCCTTCCTCCCTTACCCTCCCTCTCCCCTACTTACAGAATATCCTCAGTCTTCGTCCCTTAAGAATACTCCCCCACCACTCACTATCCCTCTCTCCTCCTTACTCCCCTCTCCTCTCCCCTCTCTTCCTTCACCCCTTCTCTCCTTTATCTCGCCCTCATCGAATTGATCCCGCCAAGATTGAGTTTCGTGGGCTTGTCCTTTCACAGCAAGTTTGTACGAGAGATAATGAAGTAATTAAGGCAGGGTACTTCTTGGAAATAGAGTTACTGAGGGATCGAGGCGGGGGATTATTTCTTGAAAAACTTGCTTAGTGAAAAGTAATTAGGCTCGGGTATGATATTGAGCGTTGGCTTTACTCTTTTTCGGGTCTTTTTCTTTGTTTTGTTTTTGATTGGTAGCGGCACACACACACACACATACACACACACACACACACACACACACACACACAC
>CM035204.1:17318358-17321613 GCA_020233015.1 Callinectes sapidus
AGGGAATGATATAAAAACAGACGGATCCTTCAAGCTTTAGGTATAATCAAAAGGATAACAAGGAGATAGATAATAAGTGTGAATATCCTAAAGGCTGTAATGGAAGGCCAGCAGTGTTCAAGCGAAGAGTAAAATAAGCTTACGCACTGCACACGGACATAACGATAAAAAATAACCATCTAACTTTTCTCCTTTTTTATGTAATGAGCAATGAAGTAGAGCTAAGTTTAAAAAAAATGATGTGATGAGTTTCCTTCTAATTTGACCTTAGGAATAATAGGAATATATATTTATAATAACATGTATGCTTTTTTCCATTTTTCCAGTGTTATGTGGCTATATTTTTCTTCTATTTCATTGGAACGAATGCTCTTTTTCTTTTATAACTTATCCATTTTCTTTTCTAATTTATCCATGGCGATTGTGCATGTTTTATCATTACAATCCTATTCATCCATAAAATTGCGCATCTTATATTTTTTTTATGACAGCAGTGATAACAATAATAACGAGTCTTTATGTACTTTATCCATATTAATGATGAGCTTTTTCCTTTTTCCTTCTTTTTTTTAGCAACAGCAGCAGCAGCGGTGCGTGGTTTCAATATGCATCAATCCTTTAAAAAAAAAACGCAGCAAACAAGGCAGTGCAGATGACAGGTTTTCACATAACATAAAGAAAAGATAATCCACAAAATATGACGCACAAAAAGGCCAGACGGGAAGACCGGGAAGGTAACAACGCTGGAGAGAATAGCGTGACCACCAAGACCCCGAGACGCTCACCCCTCCCACCCAGGCCACCGCGACCCGCCGACCCTCACGCCAACAAGGTAAACATCCCCCTGGTCCTCGCAGCCGCCCACCCCCTGCAAGCACCTGCTGAGACTCCCGCCGCCCTTGTTGTCCCTCGCAGGAAAAGGAACAGAAAAGCGACGGTTTGTGTGAATAAAATTAGGTGGTCTTTTTTTGTGTGTGTGCCTGTTTGGGTGTTTAGTCTTATTGAGTCATTGGAAGAGTGTGATGGCGCAGTGCTCCTGACGAAACACAATACACTCATCCAGGAAGGCTGTCATGTATGTCGCCACTCTGCTACAACTCCTATAGGCAGCGAGACATCCCAGAGGCGCCTCAGTGACGTCATGAGATTGTTTTTGGTAGAGACCGAGGAGTAAAAACTCGGCCAAACGCACGCCAGCCTGCATAGACCCCACAAGGCTGTCAGTGAGTGGTCTGGCAAGGGACACATACCAAGTTGAATTTGTTTATCAATTAACTTTTACGTACGTGACCTTTATAGTACAAGTTGCACTGTTACATGAAACAATGTGCCGATAAGATAACCAGACTGTGACGCACTCGTTAAGAAGAATTTCCGTGCGTATCAAGTAAGATAACAAGATAACAGCCAGTTCTCCATTAAATTTCACCATTACAACATTTACATTGTGAGAGGAGCGCAGTGATAAACATGGCGAAAGAACACACTAATTGCTGGAAGACTTCAATATCAAACAGACTTGACACTCTACCACGGATATCGATTACGTATTGGAAGTAATCGATTGCCACAAAAATTCAATGCATGCTAAATTACCTCGCCCGCAGTAAAGGGAAGGTCAAGTAAATGATCTGCCTCCAGAGATCATGGCGTGTTATGTCTGACGGTCACCGAGACAAAGAGCTGCCTTGGCACTTCACATTTTTGTAGTTAATACGCAGAGTGATATAAAAGACAAAGACAGATAGAGAGAATAACAGACAGACGCACGGACAGACAGAAAGAAAGAAAGATAGGCAGATAGACAGACAGATAGACAGATAGATAGACAGATATTCTTAGGATAGATAGATAGATATAGATCGATGGATAGATAGATAGGTAGATGGATAGATAGATAGATAGAAAGACATATACCGTAATAAATAGAGACAGACAGATAGACAGATAGACAGATAGACACATAGATAGATAAATAGATAGATCGGAAAGGTAAATATTGGGTATATAAAGGAAATAGAAAAGTATCTCCAAATGTTTAGATAAATATTGAAGCCGCCACTCCAGTCCTAATTGAAAATCATAATACATTCCGTTTCACATTGCGCGATTCAGAAGCCGCAAAGGAAATGCATTCATTATTTTCCACCGAGCACTTTTATCCTATTTCCACCATGAGGCAAACGCAAAATAAATACATCGCGGCAACTTACGTATGCATATTCTTTCCGTACACACCTCGCCTGCCCCCCTTCCACCCCCAAACACGGCTCAAATTACCACTTCCTTACAGAAACACAACCATCACGCTACTTCGATGTTGATAAAAACAATGTTGATACTCTCGACAACGTGATATTGCAAACCCAACTGTGACTTTACCTCGTCTGTCAATTAGAACCAAAGTTATTCTGCCCACAAACCCTCTACAATACCTCCCAGGCCACTATATCGTTAGCCATTTAAACAGGCAGCCAGTCAATTAGTCATATATCGAGGGAAACTACGTCAGCTTCACACAGTCAGCCAATCAGCCAGGCCAGTCAGTCACTCCGGTCAGACCATTACACCCTCGCAGGCAGCCAGTCAGCCTTTAGATCCCTCAGACATCCAGCCGGTACCATTAGCAAGGCTGCAGTCAATCGTTGAATGCGAGTGTTTTATACTGATGTAGTGGTTCCTTATTGAAAATGGGTTCTTTATTATTCTGCCTCAATTAAATTCCGTATTATTTGTTGCTCTCGTGATATCTTTATCGTTATTATTGGTGATAGTGGTGATAGTTGTGGTGGTGATGTTCATTCCATTGATGTGATCCCGATGTGGAAACGAGGAACTGGAATAATAATATAAAAAAAACTCTCAAATGAACCCCACAAAAAATAAAACATTCCTGCTTCTCGACCGTCACGACAGAATCGACAAATATTTGTGATACATAAAGTGTCGCTTATATTTTCGATTTTGGCATAAAAGTCCGTGGCTCGCATCTTTTTTTCCCCAACTGATTGATACGTCAATATGTTGCGTGCCAGAAGCCTGCCGGGCGGAATCTATAATGCAGGGAGGGTTTGCAGGATGGGGGGGGAGGGTACCGCATGCTGACAGGACACGGGCAGTGAGGTGGACAACAAGCGCTGCTGAAAGAAAACCCGCCACTTGACGGTGACAGGACTTGTCGACGGCTGGAAGAGTAGCATCTGGGGACACGTCAAGTATTCCTTCACGTTCTTTATTGGACATGCTTCCCTGTAC
>CM035204.1:17334760-17344940 GCA_020233015.1 Callinectes sapidus
CTCGAGAAAGTCCAAACAACTGGCACGTCATTATTTACAAGGCCTTCTCTGGGCGCAGCGGGAGAGAGAGGGAGAGGGAGAGAGAGAGGGAGAGAGAGTGAGGGGGAGGGGGAGGGTGCCCAGCCGTGTTTGCGGATTAAGAAAGTTCGGGTTATCTAAAAGTTTCATCTGGAAGAGAACGATTAATGAAAATTCTTGAGTGGGAGAGGAGTAGAGAGAGAGGGAGGGAGAGAGAGAGGGAGAGTGGAGATGTACCCAGCAGCTATACACAGCAGGTCTATCCTCCTTCTCTTCCTCCTCCTCCTCCTCCTTCTCTTCTTCTTCCTCCTCCTCCTCCTCTTGACTTACTCCTTAGTGTAGGATACATTATATAGTATTGTAAGGATCTCGAGGTCATTGGCAGGTTGTTTTCCTCTTTCCCTCCTTTGTTTTCATTCGTTTTTCCTCTTTCTCTCCTTTGTTTTCCTTTCTCTTTCCTTTGTTTTTCTTCGTTTTCCTCTTTCTCTCCTTTGTTTCCCTTCGTTTTCCTCTTTCTCTTCTTTGTTTTCCTTCGTTTTCCCCTTTCCCTTCTTTGTTTTCATTAGTTTTCCTCTTTCTCTTCTTTGTTTTCCTTCGTTTTCCTCTTTCTCTCCTTTGTTTCCCTTCGTTTTCCTCTTTCTCCCCTTTGTTTTCCTTCGTTTTCCTTTTTCCCTCCTTTGTTTTCTTTCGTTTTCCTCTTTCCCTCCTTTGTTTTCTTTCGTTTTCCTCTTTCCCTCCTTTGTTTTCCTCAGTTTTTCTCTTTCCCTCCTTTGTTTTCCTTCTTTTTTCCTCTTTCCTCCTCCTTCCTTTTCTTCACTTCCTTCACTCTTCACTGACTTTTCTCTATCCTCTTCACTTTCTTCTATTTTTCTCTTTCCTTCACTCTCCTTTAATTTCTACATTTTTTTCCGAACTCCCTTTTTTTCCCATTCACCTTTAATTTCCTTCATTTCCTTCACTCTCTATATGTTCCTTACCTTCATCATCTCTTCCTTATCTCATCTCTCCCTCGTCATCTTCATCTCTTTCCCTGAGGTCTTGCTTCTTCTCCCTGTCTCCTCACATTCTGTCTTCATCACTTCTACTGTTTCTTATCACCACCTTCAGTTTCTTTCCTATTATTTCTACAAACTACGTCATCTGTTTGTTTGTTTTTCTCCTTGCGTCATGTACATATCATTTTTTTTCTTAAAGTTTACTGATTTTTTCTTTCCGTTCCTTTCGTTGTCTATTACTTCTTTCATCGTCACCTATTGTTTATTCTTCCCATCGCTTCTACAGTTCAATATACAAAGTGTGTTGGTTGGAGTTGATTGTGTTTCTTCTTCCATTCACGTCCCATTTCTTCCTTTATCGTTTTGTAAGTCTTTCTCATCCTATTCTAAATTTTTGTCATTTTTTTCTCGTGTTTAGATCGTTTTTAGCTTCTTGTTGAGTTAACTCTTTTAATCTCCTCAATACTGGGACGCTTTTATTTTTTTTTTTTATTTATCATGCTTATCATTTGTCGATTTTATACAGCTTCAGAAACTCACGTAAGGATTAAAAATAGTACAGACTCTGGCCAACAATCTTCTGACCTCCTTAGACTCTTCCTAATGTCAACAAAATAGTCTAGTCACATTCAAATCTTGTGGTAAAAATGTGCCCCAGTACTGAAGGAGTTACTGTGACATGCGGCTATTTACTGTACTAAATGCAATGTGTGAAATCTGTGTCTACAAGAAAGTACGATAAAAAAAAAGAGGAGAAATGCTGCACTTATTCCTGGTACAATTTGAAGAGGTGGAAGAAGAACAAGAACATCAAAACTAAACTAAAAAAAATATAACCCATAAAAGAAGGAATAGAAATCATATAAGTTCACTCGCATCACAAGTGTCATATTCTCATTAGCAGTTAAAGAGTTATGTTCCACCGCATCACCGTCATTAAGGCATTCCCCCATCACTATACAGCCACTATACGACCACTACATCCTTGCGACATCACCCACCACCACCACCACCACCACCACGATATCCTCCTCCGACACTGCCACCACCGCCACACATTGCAACACCACGGCCATCAAAAACGAGTATAATTCTCATTAACAAGCCACCCTGCCTCCTTCTCCTCCTCCTCCTCCTCCTCCTCCTCCTCCTCCTCCTCCTCCTCCTCCTCCTGTTCCTTCTCTCCGGATCTTCCATTCTCTTATCCCGTCCTTATCTTCTTCTTCCTTTCTCTTCTAGCTATTTCATTTCATTTTCTTCCTCCTTCTCTTCTTTCTATTTCTCTACCAACAGAAAAAGTGTTTGAAATAACGTAACTATGTAATATTTATCCCTCCTTTCTATTCCTCCTCCTCCTCCTCCTCTTCCTCCTCCTCTTCTTCTTCTTCTTCTTCCTCCTCCTCCTCCTCCGCCCCAGGTGTAGGGTGACGCCAGTACGCACACACACATTCCCGGAAACATCCTCAGGTGGTTTTTATGGGACGATGATGATGGGGATGCAGAGAAGGCTGGGCAGGAAATGACAGGGTGCTCCTACTCTTTGTCTTGCAACCGTGAGTGTCTTGTAGTCTGTTTATGGACTGTGTGTGTGTGTGTGTGTGTGTGTGTGTGTGTGTGTGTGTGTGTGTGTGTGTGTGTGTAGGTTTGTTTCTGTGTTTACCCCTGTTTTTTTGTCTTTTTTTGTCTTAATTTAGCTGTTTTTTCATACGTTTGAATGTGTGTGTTTATATGTTCATGCTCTTTCTCTCTCTCTCTCTCTTGATAACTCCTTCCTCCCACGCTGCTTCCTTCTCTTCAATTCCTTCCTTCCCCTTCCTCCTCCTCCTCCTCCTCTTCGCACACCCGCTTCCACACCACCACCCTCTCATCCCCTTTCCCTCCTTTCCCTCTTCCCATCTTTACTCTCACCACACACAGGGAAAGGGAGGGAGTGAAAGGGCTTATCTTGGATTAACGGTAGTGGTACACAACACACACACACACACACACACACACACACACACACAGATAGATAGATAGATAGTGTTTATTGATCACAATTTCATATGATAAACATTTGAATTATAAGGTTTAACCAGTGATAGAAAGAAAATGTACATATTATATTTGGGTGTAACAAGTTGGTGAAATTATGAAGGAAATTGTAACATAAGAGGAATCAGTGCTAAAAAAAATGTTATTAAAGAAGATAAAAACGAAAAAAAAACGAGCAAGTAAAATATAAAAAAAGGATGCAAGATAAAGGAAAGAGTAAAAAAGCATATCAAGAAAGTTACATTAATAAGATAAACAAATTAGTAAAACCAGAATTTAGCATCATGAATTTGAATGGTATTACTGCCTGCCTGTGTGTGTGTGTGTGTGTGTGTGTGTGTGTGTGTGTGTGTGTGTGTGTGTGTGTGTGTGTGTGTGTGTGTGTGTGTGTGCGGGCGCGCGTTTTAACGAATAGACGGACGAGTAAGGAGTGCCATTCATTATTTGATACTGATACCCTTATACGACACATCAGACGAGAGAGAGAGAGAGAGAGAGAGAGAGAGAGAGAGAGAGAGAGAGAGAGAGAGAGAGAGAGAGAGAGAGAGAGAGAGAGATCAAGGAAGTGAAAGACAGGGAAGAAACTGAAGATCACAATACGATACCATCACGTCTCCTTTCCCTCTCCTCTTCCCTCCCCCTCTCCCCCTCACCCCCCCCGCTGAGGTCCAAACACACCAGTAACCCCACCTTTCTTTCCTCCTCATACCGCGATATCCTTGCCAGTATCCTTCACTACCCGTTCCCTATCAATCCAACCTCTTACGAGAAAATAAAATAATCTTCTTTTCTTTTAATTTTGTTTAGGGACTGGCACCTCAGATGACCTTTTTTTTTTTTTTTTTTTTTTTTTATATCACAATGTATATAACCCTTGGCCAGATTCCCTTCCTATATAAAAAAAAAAGGGTATTGATCTCTTAATTCTAACCATGCATGATATTTTATTCTTTCTTTTTTTTATCACAATTTTTTATTCTTTCTTTTTTTATCACAATTTAACCCTTAGCCAGATTCCCTTCCTATATAATAAAAAAAGTGGTATTGATCTCTTAATTCTAACCATGATATTTGATTCTTTCCCATCTCTTCCCCACTTTGAAATAGTGAAGACTCTACATTAATTAACCTTCTCAAACCCCATAGACCATTCTTTTCGTACCAATAAAATCGTCCAATAACAACCAAAACTCAATGTAAAGAAATGCGTCCCAGTACTGAAGGGGGTTGGGTGAATCGTTCATATGGTCACTATGCACTAAAGGTTTCCATCACAAAGGCGTCACTGTTGTGTCCTTATTACTCAAAGTCACCTACGTAAGCCAAGAGACCTTCACACACTCACACTTTCATTCCCACCGCCTCACTGTGCCTTGTAATTTCGTGATTTTTCCTTTTTTTTCTCTCCTACTCAATGGGGATGAAAATTAACAGTAATCGGTTTCCTTTGATATATACGTAAGGGTTTGATTTTTTTATTTGCAAGTTTTTTTCTTCTCTTTCTTTTGTGAGTGGCTGCGTGTTAAGATGGTAAGGGTATTTGTGTTAACGGAATTAGGTTAAGTTTTGATAGTTTGTGTGAAGAAATTAAGAAAAAAAGAAAAGTGATGTCCTGACAGAGAGAGAGAGAGAGAGAGAGAGAGAGAGAGAGAGAGAGAGAGAGAGTGTGTGTGTGCCATTCACCTCGGTCGCCTGCTGGTCACCCAGCCAGCCTTTCCCTACGGAGGGAGCTCAGAGCTCATTTAGACCGATCTTTGGGTAGGGCTGAGACCACATCACACACTACACACCGGGACAGCGAGGCCACAACCTCTCGAGTTATCCCGTACCTACTTGCTGCTAGGTGAACAGGGGCTTGATACACATTAAGAGGCCACTTGCCCACTTGCCTCGCCGCGCCCGGGACTCGAATCCGGGCCCTCTCGGTTGTGAGCCGTGCGTGCTAACCACTACACTACGCGGTGATACTACACTACGCGGTGTGTGTGTGTGTGTGTGTGTGTGTGTGTGTGTGTGTCTTGTGCAGCGAGGAAGCGGCAAGAGGGAGGCATGCAGCTAGCAAGATCAGAAGAGCAATTGCCATAAAAATGGTGGTAAAAGACAGCAAGAAATATTTTCAAGCAAACACTGAATCATCCAATGTAGAGTTTTTTGGTTTTGAGGGAAGAAATAGATTGGGTGGCAGTAGTAGTCTACCATTGATATGAAATAAAGGAAGGAAAGATGAAGAAGCAATTGTATTAGAGCTTTTTTTGTGAGATTTTTTTATAAATGAGGGAAATTTTGGGTCATTGAAGAGCATGATTTCTGGCAGCAATACAAAGCGCATGAGATTCGGGTCATGGCAACCTCAAGTAACTTTTGTTGATCACCTTCCTATCATGTGATCTACAGTCAATACCCCGATGATCAGCTGTCAATCCCATCTTTGCTTGGTGATCTACACTCAACCTCCACACCTCTTCTTTATCTCCCCCTGGTGATCTCTACTCAAGTCTTCTCCCCCTGTGGTGAAACGCAGTAAGTCTTCACTCTGGTGATTTCCAGTCAATTCCTTCTCCAGTTGGTGATCTCCAGTCCCTCTGGCCCTGATTTTCTGTGGATGATGCCCTCTCTGTCCAGAGCCATGCAGGCAGCCCCTCTCTGCCTGAAGCATGGTAATGGTGATGCAACCCCCTTCATTGCTTTTCGAGTGGAATCCTGGCAAACAATAGTCTGCCATATCCTCACCTTTAATCTCACAGCTAATCCCTGCACCTGCTTTGGATGCAAGGAGTCCCTTTTCCAGCCAGCAATCTACGATAGGCCCCTTTATCTAGCAGCAATCCCTACACCTTAGGGAAATTGATGATATACATCTGGATGACTTCTAGCTAACCTTTCCAACGCTTGGTGAGTGAGCAGAGTGAGTACTGAGTGTTGTTTTGCACATCGCGATTCATGACTTCCTTCTATACTGCCAGCTAACATACAGATCATCCGCTCAAAGTTTAATCACTGAAGAATTGACCTGTGGCTGCCAGCAGGGTCATGAGCTGTTTAGACAGCTAGTGGCACTTCGTAGGTATTTCACACAGTTTGGGAGGCCACTAAGGTAACCCACACCCATGACTTTTATGACAATGATTATGTAGTGAAGTGTATATACTTACAAGAGACATAAAAACAAATGTCGTCTCTAAAAACAAAGTATATATATATATATATATATATATATATATATATATATATATATATATATATATATATATATATATATATATATATATATATAATCGAAATTTTCCATACTGTCTCACTCACATAACATATCAATATTTTTTTCCAATTACAAGAATCGGAATCTCACTAGAATATACTTAAACAGATGGAGGATTTATAATATATTCATTACTCAAATCTTTTTCAGTTTTACAGTACTTGGATGTGTGTTGGAAGAGGAATTTCTTGGTATGTCAAACAACTCATCTCTAAACTTTGTCTCTAAACATTACAAGTGAAGAGAACTTTCTGCGCTAGACCTCGAGTCAAAATGTGAACTTGTTTTTATTATTATTGCAAGAGTTTCCAGGTAGACTCAGGTCATAATTGTTTTTATTTTCTCCTCAAGACATTTTCAGCAAGTGTGTAAAGAATTTTGTGTATTGTGGCTTTGATTTTTTTTTTTTTTTTTTTTTTTTTTGCGGAAAAAACAAGTTAAGTATCATTACTAAAAACAATAACAAACGATAAGAATATTAACTAGGCTTACACTTACATCAACCACAATACTAGATCTAAGAACTACTAAAGAAAAAAATCTTGTGTTAGATTAAGTTGTCATTCCTGACGTAGTAACAGATCAAATTCTAATCAATATCAGTAAATCTAAGGGCAAAGTCAGAGTTTAAAACTTTTCGATATCTTGATGGATGTAGTAAAATTTTTTTGTCAACTTTTAATGGTACAATATCATAGTTTCAAATTTATATTCCTTTCTTTTTTCTTCGTCTTCCTCCTCTTCAATTATGGTCGTGTCTTTGTGTGTCTTTAATTTCCTGCTTGTACATGGAAAATGGTCTTCTTGTCTCTCATTCTTATGTATTAGTATACGATTGTCCTCTCTTCCCTTTATACGTATTCACTCTTTTTCCGATACCATTTCGTTCCACTTTTTTTCTCACGTCAATTAATCGTGTGCTATCAGGCTTGGACGTACCTGTTATTCCACACTTTACTTTTCTGAATCTTCTTCATCTGTTTTCTTCTTTTACCCTGTTTGTTTTGTCGTGTTAGTGAGAGTTGATAGCTCATCACATTGTATGTCTTATTGTTTTCAACGACAAAAGAGTGTAGTGGAAGTGATAATAATTTTCCTTTTTGTGTACCTCCTTGCATCCATCTTGCTTCATCATTAATTTACACCTTAAACATGTGGCGACGCACTTCTCTCCTCCTCCTCCTCCTCCTCCTCCTCCTCCTCCTCCTCCTCCTCCTCCTCCTCCTCCTCCTCCTCCTCCTATTCAACAAATCTCAACTTTCTTTTCATTCAACTTTTGCTTGTCCCCTCCTTTCAGCTTCCTCGCTTGCCTTACCATCCCTTTCACTTCCTTTCTTTCCTCCTTTTCCCTCACTTCAGTTCTCATTCCATTTCCCTTAAATGCCGAGCCTTTATTCCACTCCCTCCTCTCCCTCAGCCACTTCATTCTTTCTCCGGTTGGACTACTTCGCTCCTCCAACTGCCACGGCGGCGCACCACATATATACGTTTTCTCTAAGCTGTGGTCTTGAAGCGTCTTCGTCCTTCCATTTCTCATATATTTATGCTTTGTCTGCTTTGTGCTTTTTCTTCCTCCTTCAGACTCATTGCAGCTTCCAGTACCATCCTTTTTTTCTTCCTCCTTCAAATTCATTACAGCTTCCAGTACCATCCTTGGTCTTTGTTCCTCTTCTTACTATGTACAACTCTTCATCTTGAATTCGAATTTGCGCTCAAAATCGAAGAAGTGACTGCTATACGATCTTCTGAACCATATTACTAGAACTTCACTAGTCTCAAAAAAAATTGATGACATTGATGTGGGAGATAATGATGATGATGATGATAATGATAATGACTGCGATGGTGAGGTGGAGAAGGAGGTGAAGGAGTGAGGAACAAATAGTATAATACAAATTGATCGCTACGGGACTGTTTGTGAAGATCACATTATGTAACACACCACAAAAGGAAGAGAGAAGATTAGAACGAAGATGGATGCTTCTGTCCATCCACCACTTCTCCAGCCGAGAGTGGCAGGAAAAAGAGGAAGTACCACGTAGTGCGGTGAAACTAAAAACATGTTAGAACTGCAATTCCTGTATACATGCTACTTTCAGATAGATGGCTGACGCTGAGCAACACCTCCTCCTCCAGGAAATACAAAGGAAAAGTGAAGTGATAGACCAGCACACACGTTGCTCCTTGAAATGCTATTTGTGAAGATAATACTTTCTAACATACAGTGAGAACCACAGATGAAATCTTTCTTCATTCATCACACTTCCATCCAAGACTGACAGGAAAAGTACATATTTGAATGGGGAGAAACAGAGTGGAAATATTATTTAACAGAGAAGAATTGTCACTATTGCTGCTCTTAAGGCTATAGAAGTGCCAATGTTCTCACTGATATGAAATTTTAAACATTGCCAGCTTACTTAAAAGTTGGAACCGTTGTACTGTAAACAGCAGAGGGTAGGGAGCTCCAGACGTTGACAGGAGACTAATCAGCCTTATCTGCACTACCTAAGCATTCCAAAACCCACCATCAGCATAAACATTTGCGTTCAATATTTTTCTTAATTTCCAAAGACACACTACATGCAGGTAGCTGCAGCTGTATATTTCCTACACTTCACTTTACTTGTATCTGTCTGATTGAGTGCCAGTTGTAACACCCATAGCAACTGGGATGCTGAGGGTACAGGGAATATTTATATTGGAATAAAAGATACCCCCCCGATGCAGACACAAAGACCAGCACGGAGCTAGAGCGTATCACCTACGTTTACATTCCTTGGACTTTTGTGCAATTTGTTTGCTAGTAATATTCTTTTCAACCTCCTTTCATCATTACTGCGATAAAACGTATTGTATGTACTTCATTGTTGTTCTCCTCCTCTGCTCCTCTTTTCTTTACGGGGAGAAAATTATTGGAGTCAGCCTTAATTAGTGTCTCAGGAGGATGCCAATTAGCAGAACTTTGAATCCTCGATCCTGGGAAGACTCCAGGTGGCAGGGTGAGAAGAGCCCACGAAGAGGTACATAGACCAAGCGAGCACGAGAGAGAGAGAGAGAGAGAGAGAGAGAGAGAGAGAGAGAGAGAGAGAGAGAGAGAGAGAGAGAGAGAGAGAGAGAGAGAGAGAGAGAGATTTGATAACTCTTTATATAACTTTGTTCACATCAAGGTCTGAAGGTTTATTTTTGCACTTTTCTTCGCACAGCAGATTCAGTGATGGTCGACATTGTTTTTTTCTTTCTCGTATTTTAACTGTTTCTGGAACATTCAAGCTGCATTCAGTTATTGATAGTAAAAGTTTGGTGTTGTTATCTTGAATACTGCTCTGGTTTCCATATGCTTTCCGTTGTGGCTTTTTTCACATACCATTAATTACTTTCAATTTTTTTTTCATATCGGCTGGCAAACTCCATTTATCAATTAAAATCATTGAATGTGACTTTCTTTCACATTCCATTTACGAGAACGAATGTCATTTGCCTTTTTTCAGTCCATTCCATTAATCCATTCAAAGATGCAGCGTAAATTTTGATAACACTTCTCGCAAATTTTCTGCATGATTATTCCTCATCAATGAGTATATCTGGTACACTCATCGATATCTAAGCAGCTTATTCGTGATATCATAAGTGTAATTTTCGGTGGAAAGACATGTGAACACACTCATTAACTTTTATTCATCCGATAAAAAGTAAAGAATTACAAATTTATTCAGATTACAGCTATATCAAGTTTCTTCTTTTTCTTTTCATTTCTTATCATGTTAGCATCATATCAACAACTGATTCACCGGCTTTCCTTTTCATATAACCCTTTTTAATTTTCTTCTTTCTCCTTTTTCCAATTGTCTCCCCTTCCATCACCTTTGTTTTC
>CM035204.1:17348231-17359583 GCA_020233015.1 Callinectes sapidus
TTTTCATTTTTCTCTCTCTCTCTCTCTCTCTCTCTCTCTCTCTCTCTCTCTCTCTCTCTCTCTCTCTCTCTCTCTCTCTCTCTCTCTCTCTCTCTCTCTTTCCAGCAGGCGCAGCAGGTTCCTGTAAGCATTTTACATACACTTGCCATGCGTCACGCGAAGCTGCTGATCGTATCGTTACTTCCTTCATCACGCATTCCTGAAAACACGGACAGGTGAACCCAGACTTAAGGTATTCGTACTGCTATGGTCCGGATTATCTAGGCACGCACCCAGGTTCGCTCTCTGCTCGCTCGTCGTATTTACCTTATCCTGCTTTGTATTTTCAAGCATAACTCTCGCCAAAAACGAGGGGTCTGGAAAGTGTTAGGAAATACTAACTAAACACATGCAATTACGTTCCTATTACTGTTTTTATTTCACATTTATCGCAAACTACCAACACGAGAGGGAGTGACTGGGTTACAAATTCAAAGAAAACATGAACTAACGGAAAGTCCACTTATTTTCACGCGTAGCTTAACCTAAAAGTGAGGAAGGAATGATTGCATTAGATAATATTTAAAAACATGCCCGTAAAGACGAATATGCCACAATTTACTTCTTGCACACACGCACGCGCACACACACACGCACGCACGCACGCACGCACGCACACACACACGCACACACACACACACACACACACACACACACACACACAACTCGCAAGAGATGAGCCGGGTGTTGCAAACTATAAAATGGAGAAATCAAAACTTTGCAACAATTTCTCCCTGAGTTGTTATTCAGTATATCACACACATGGATGACGCCGAAAATGAATATGAAAAGAAAATTTAACTATATAAAACAAAAAAAAGATAAAGGTTTGAATCAAGTGATGAGAAAAGAGGAGCTGGTGGTCGACTCCGATAGAGAATACCTGGATAAAATAAGAGGAAGGTTAACCAGTGCTCTCAATCATTCCTATACATTCCTTTCTCTGGTAAACTCTGGAACTCCTTACCTGTTTCTATATTTCGAACTCCCTACTTTATTTAAAAAGGATGTTTCAAGACCTGTCCCTGTCTTCAGGCTAATTCTTTTAAACCTACAAGGGGACTAGCAAATTAGTGGGCTTTTTATCTTACTGTCTTTGTTGCCCTTGGCCAGTTTTCCCCTCTTACATAAAAATGATACATAAAAACAAGTCTTCGTATCACCTGTCCTCCAAAGACAACTCTCTTTCCTCACACAAAACAACATGCACCAAATTACGCATATTTTCTTTATGCAGAATATAAAAAACTTATTTTCTGGTATAAAATTCGTTTAGAGACCGGCACCTTACTGGGTCTTTTTAATTACCTTTAATATTGCCTTTGGCCGTATCTCGTCTTACAAAAAAATAAATAAATGAATAAATAAAGATGGTACAGTGAGCGCAAAACGTTAAAATATTCAATAGGACGACTTCGACAACGTAAGAACACACGAATAAAGAAAAATAGAGAAAAAAAACAAGAAATTTCACACCAAACTTACATACAGTACGACAATATCACCACCAAAAAGAATCTATTTACCGACATATTCCTACATAACAGAGCCAGCCTGAGTCACCAGCCACTAAATCACATGTACTTCGCTTACAAGGAAGAAGGAAGGCAAGTAAAAAGAGCGTCCCTTGAAATTTCACGCCCAATGCAAGTGAGTGACTGACCTGTGTATTACTTCAACTGGCAGCAATCTTTTTTACACACCTGGTTGGTAGTGACACATTTATTCCCCCCCCTCTCCCTCTCTCTCTCTCTCTCTCTCTCTCTCTCTCTCTCTCTCTCTCTCTCTCTCTCTCTCTGACAGCATGCGACTCGGCGGCGACACATTATACACGTCGTAATGTAAGGATCCAAAATTGTGTCAGCAAAGCCACGCACGCAAACACCATCTCTCAGGTCGATAAGCAGCCCCGCCAACACACACACACACACGCACACGCACACACACACACACACACACACACACACACACACACACACACACACACACAGTTTCTTACCAGTAACTAGTGTAAAAGTTATGGAGAATACGAAAGCCTAGAATACTTTTTTGAGACTTGTTTACATGAAGGAGAACATGAAATCTTTATCTAGGTGCAAAATGAGGAATATACAGTAGCTAAGCACAAACGGCAAACGAATACAGAAAAAATAGAGAAAATACGAAATATATTAAAAAAAAAACACTGAGAGTTAAGAACCACACGCCAAAAAATAATAATAATAATAAACTGGGAGAAGAATACGAACAGGGAAAAAAACTATAAAAAAAAAAGAACGTTAAAGGAATGATATAAAAACAGACGGATCCTTCAAGCTTTGGGTATAAAGAGGATAACAAGGAGATAGATAATAAGTGTGAATATCCTACAGGCTGTAATGGAAGGCCAGCAGTGTTCAAGCGAAGAGTAAAATAGGATTACGCACAGCACACGGACATAACGTTAAAAAATAACCATCTAACTTTGCTCCTTTTTTATGTAATGAGCAATGAAGTAGAGCTAAGTTTAAAAAAAAATGATGTGATGAGTTTCCTTCTAATTTGACCTTAGGAATAATAGGAATATATATTTATAATAACATGTATGCTATTTCCATTTTTCCAGTGTTAAATGGCTATATTTTTCTTCTATTTCATTGTAATTAATGTCTTTTTTCTTTTCTAATTTATCCATGGCGATTGTGCATGTTTTATCATTACAATCCTATCTATCCATAAAGTTGCGCATCTTATATTTTTTTATGATAGCAATGATAACAATAATAACGAGTCTTTATGTACTTCATCCATATTAATGATGAGCTTTTTCCTTTTTCCTTCTTTTTTTTAGCAACAGCAGCAGCAGCGGTGCGTGGTTTCAATATGCATCAATCCTTTAAAAAAAAAAAAAAGCAGCAAACAAGGCAGTGCAGATGACAGGTTTTCACATAACATAAAGAAAAGATAATCCACAAAATATGACGCACAAAAAGGCCAGACGGGAAGACCGGGAAGGTAACAACGCTGGAGAGAATAGCGTGACCACCAAGACCCCGAGACGCTCACCCCTCCCACCCAGGCCACCGCGACCCGCCGACCCTCACGCCAACAAGGTAAACATCCCCCTGGCCCTCGCAGCCGCCCACCCCCTGCAAGCACCTGCTGAGACTCCCGCCGCCCTTGTTGTCCCTCGCAGGAAAAGGAACAGAAAAGCGACGGTTTGTGTGAATACAATTAGGTGGTCTTTTTTTTTTTTTGTGTGTGTGTGTGTGTGTGTGTGCCTGTTTGGGTGTTTAGTCTTATTGAGTCATTGGAAGAGTGTGAGGGCGCAATGCTCCTGACGAATTACAACACACTCATCCAGGAAGGCCGTCATGTATGTCGCCACTCTGCTACAACTCCTATAGGCAGCGAGACATCCCAGAGGCGCCTCAGTGACGTCATGAGATTGTTTTTGGTAGAGACCGAGGAGTAAAAACTCGGCCAAACGCACGCCAGCCTGCATAGACCCCACAAGGCTGTCAGTGAGTGGTCTGGCAAGGGACACATACCAAGTTGAATTTGTTTATCAATTAACTTTTACGTACGTGACCTTTATAGTACAAGTTGCACTGTTACATGAAACAATGTGCCGATAAGATAACCAGACTGTGACGCACTCGTTAAGAAGAATTTCCGTGCGTATCAAGTAAGATAACAAGATAACAGCCAGTTCTCCATTAAATTTCACCATTACAACATTTACATTGTGAGAGGAGCGCAGTGATAAACATGGCGAAAGAACACACTAATTGCTGGAAGACTTCAATATCAAACAGACTTGACACTCTACCACGGATATCGATTACGTATTGGAAGTAATCGATTGCCACAAAAATTCAATGCATGCTAAATTACCTCGCCCGCAGTAAAGGGAAGGTCAAGTAAATGATCTGCCTCCAGAGATCATGGCGTGTTATGTCTGACGGTCACCGAGACAAAGAGCTGCCTTGGCACTTCACATTTTTGTAGTTAATACGCAGAGTGATATAAAAGACAAAGACAGATAGAGAGAATAACAGACAGACGCACGGACAGACAGAAAGAAAGAAAGATAGGCAGATAGACAGACAGATAGACAGATAGATAGACAGATATTCTTAGGATAGATAGATAGATATAGATCGATGGATAGATAGATAGGTAGATGGATAGATAGATAGATAGAAAGACATATACCGTAATAAATAGAGACAGACAGATAGACAGATAGACAGATAGACACATAGATAGATAAATAGATAGATCGGAAAGGTAAATATTGGGTATATAAAGGAAATAGAAAAGTATCTCCAAATGTTTAGATAAATATTGAAGCCGCCACTCCAGTCCTAATTGAAAATCATAATACATTCCGTTTCACATTGCGCGATTCAGAAGCCGCAAAGGAAATGCATTCATTATTTTCCACCGAGCACTTTTATCCTATTTCCACCATGAGGCAAACGCAAAATAAATACATCGCGGCAACTTACGTATGCATATTCTTTCCGTACACACCTCGCCTGCCCCCCTTCCACCCCCAAACACGGCTCAAATTACCACTTCCTTACAGAAACACAACCATCACGCTGCTTCGATGTTGATAAAAAAAATGTTGATACTCTCGACAACGTGATATTGCAAACCCAACTGTGACTTTACCTGGTCTGTCAATTAGAACCAGTTATTCTGCCCACAAACCCTCTACAATACCTCCCAGACCACTATATCGTTAGCCATTTAAACAGGTAGCCAGTCAATTAGTCATATATCGAGGGAAACTACGTCAGCTTTACACAGTCAGCCAATCAGCCAGGACAGTCAGTCAGTCCGGTCAGACCATTACACCCTCGCAGGCAGCCAGTCAGCCTTCAGATCCCTCAGACATCCAGCCGGTACCATTAGCAAGGCTGCAGTCAATCGTTGAATGCGAGTGTTTTGTAGTGATGCAGAGGTTCCTTATTGAAAATGGGTTCTTTATTATTCTGCCTCAATTAAATTCCGTACTATGTGTTGCTCTCGTGATATCTTTATCGTTATTATTGGTGGTGATAGTGGTGGTGATAGTGGTGGTGGTGATGTTCATTCCATTGATGTGATCTCGATGTGGAAACGAGGAACTGGAATAATAATAAAAAAAACTCTCAAATGAACCCCACAAAAAATAAAACATTCCTGCTTCTCGACCGTCACGACAGAATCGACAAATATTTGTGATACATAAAGTGTCGCTTATATTTTCGATTTTGGCATAAAAGTCCGTGGCTCGCATCTTTTTTTCCCCAACTGATTGATACGTCAATATGTTGCGTGCCAGAAGCCTGCCGGGCGGAATCTATAATGCAGGGAGGGTTTGCAGGATGGGGGGGGAGGGTACCGCATGCTGACAGGACACGGGCAGTGAGGTGGACAACAAGCGCTGCTGAAAGAAAACCCGCCACTTGACGGTGACAGGACTTGTCGACGGCTGGAAGAGTAGCATCTGGGGACACGTCAAGTATTCCTTCACGTTCTTTATTGGACATGCTTCCCTGTACCACACGTTAAGTCTTCCTTCACTCTCTTTTATCCAATATGCTTCTCTGCACCCCAGGTCAACTATTCCTTCACTCTTTATCCAATATACTTCCCTATGCCACAAGTTGCATCTACGTAACTTTCCCCCATAAACCATCACAAATTATTTCGTGCCCCTGATATTTAAGAGAAATTTGATGCTTATTTGAGGGATTTGATATAGGAAGGGATTTTCCTTATAAAATGTTCATGGAAGAAATCTTACTTCAGTAGATTTTACACTAAAGCGTACTAAAACAGCTAATGGTGCAGAAAGGAAGTTTTCTTCAGATACAGAAACTTGTGAATCAGTATTTTGAATCAACATAGGGATAGTTATGACGGTCCAGGTAATCATTTTAGAATCATTACGAGTGGAATCTTGGGTAGAATTCACGCATTTTCCATATGAACACTGACCTTTCCTTTAAAACTGAACACCATAAACCAAAACTAATACATGAAAAAAACAACTCATAACTCACTGAAGCAGATCAAGGAACCAACACTCACACCAACACTCAACTCTGCGTTTCTTTGGTCCCTGAATCGGAGGAGCCACAAACAAAGTGATGCAGCGAGGAGGAAGAATAAGTGAGTTACAACTTGTATCTCATTTTCCACTCAAACTATGAGTAAGACCCACGGGAGACGTTTCCTCCAAATGCCAAACTTCACCAAGCTCAACCTTTCGGGAGCCGCACAGAAACAAGTCAGACTGCTGGAAGCCTTAAAACTGGAGGTTCCTGTTTTGGCCGTCATAAAGTTTGGCAGACTTGTGACGCTTCGCCTTGGTAATGATGAGACAAACTTTTTCATCAATCAATCTTTCCTTGGCATCTCTCTCTCTCTCTCTCTCTCTCTCTCTCTCTCTCTCTCTCTCTCTCTCCCCGGAGCTCACGTGCAGGAAACTAGACTCACTTAGGTAATGAAAAACGTCACAGGTAAGGAAGGACAACCAGCTCAAAAAATCTCTCAAAAGCGTGACGATAATAATAACTTTCTCCTCCGTAATTCATCATCTCAAGCTTATGTGAGACTTGCATAAGGGAACGAAAATGAAACTAAAACGAGGACGAGAAAGAGGACGGGAAAAAAAAAGATAAAAAGAAAAAAAAACTGCATGATGGAGAGGATAAAGATGCGTTGCACTTCGAAGATATGGTGATGCTTGGTGGTGTGGAAGAGTACTGGTGCTGACACGGTACGAGGAAGCAAGGTTGGCAGTTCTGAAGGAGGCAGGTGCTGGAGTCTTGTGAGAATGACGGTACAGGGTGTGGGCGAGATACCAGAAAGGAGACAGCGTGGAGGAGTGCCGTGAGATGGGATGAGGGATAACTGAGATGGATGGGTGAGTGGATGGATGGCTGAATGGGAGAGTAGAGAGGAATGAGGAGAGGAGAGTACGGAAATATGTGTGCAAGGAGAGGGGAAGGAGAGAAGGACTAGGAAAGGAAGGGAAGAGAAAGGAATGGAGGAAAAGGACAAGGAAGAGAAGAGAAGGAAAAAAAGAAAAGGAAAAGAAGTAGAATAAAAAGGAAGGAAGGAAGGGGAATTAAAGGACAAGTAACGTACAGAAAAGGCAAATTAATAGAAGTGAAGGAAAGGAAGGGAATGAAATGGAAGTGAAATTTAAAAATGCAAAGCAAGGAAGAAAATGAAATAGAGAGGAAGAGAAAGGGGGAGGGGAGGAGAGAGCGGGAAGGGGAGGAAACGAAGAGCAGGGGATTGGAAGGAGTGCGGCATCCCCTCCTTAATTCCCCCTCACGCGTTCAGAATCTGATGGAGAAAACTTGTCGCCGAGAATACCTGCGTGGACTTTGCCGAGAGTTCGAGCCCCGTCCACCAGCCAGCCAGGGAGGCAAAGTTAAAGCAGAGGCAGGTCTCCCACGCTCCACAGATACTCAGCCTGCACTAAACGTCTCCTCAATAATACCCTAAAAAAAAAAAACGGATCTTTCACCACGCTATGGATGTGTTGATAAATTTGCACTTAGACGAGGAAGTGAGGACGTGATAGGGACGCGCATACATTATCCCGCTTCGTCACTATGTCATCTGTACTCTGTTTCTACGTTCCCCTTAACTTTTTTCACTGACACTAAACAAGCAGCAGCACTAGAAGAAATTCGTGAGGTCTTTACAAGCATACTTTTTTTACGCTAGAGGGGGATGCTGGCCAAGGGCAACAAAAACAATGAAAATAAAAAGCCCATTAATCTACCAGTCCACTTACAGGTCGAAGGAATTAGCCGAAAGCCAGGGACGAATTCTTGAAGCCTCCATGTACAAGAAAGTTAATGATAAAAGATACATTTTCATTTAATTTCCCTGTTCAAGGAATGGATGTGGCTGTAGAGCACGAAAAAATGTCTCAGAGTGGATAGTGATTAAGGAAAGGTGTACCAAGAGGCAGTTCAAGGGTTAAGCACACCGTGTTACCTTCCTACAAACTGCATCATTACGTTCTCAGCTCGTCAATACGTATTCTGCATTCTCTCCCCCTTGGCTAGAATTACACTTAGTTGTATTACCACTACCTGCACTGTTATTCATCAAAATGCATCGTAATACTTTCATTTCGAACATTTGGTATTCCCACTTGTACTGAAAAGATATATTCATACTTCATTTACTCTTTTTCGTGCATCTTGTATAAATCCATGAAATTTTGATGTTACAATTTTTTAAGTAACAAACATACATTCCTTACTTCGTCGTAGTGGAAGTCTCAGTTGCCTTTTTTTTTATTTTGTGTATGTTTTAATTAACAACTTTTCAAACCATAGTGTATTTTTTCAAACAAACACAGAACATACCTTTGTCGTGTACTGAGAAGCCAACATACATACGTTCCTTTATTTCTCACTCTTTTAAAGATGAACTAACTTTTCCTCCTTCAGTACTGGGACGCATTTTCATATTTTATTCTGCTTATTAATTGTCGATCTTATACAGCTTAGAAAACTCATGTGAGGATTAAAATAGTACAGACTCTGGCAATTAATCTTCTGACCTCCATGCACACTTCCTAAGGTCAATAAAGTTGTCTAATCACAATCAAAACTCTTAATAGAAATATGTCCCAGTACTAAAGGGGTTAAGAATACATGCAGTGATATGTAATGGTCGGCATGCGAGGATTTTTTTTATGTAAGAGGGGAAAGCCGCCCAAGAGAAACAAAAACAATGAAAATAAAAAAGCCCACTAATTTGCTAGTCCCCTCAAAGTTCAAAGAGTTAACCAAAAAAAACAGGGAAAATGTTTTGAAACCTCCCTATTAAATAAAGTCAAGTCATACCAGAGAAGGGAATGAGTTATTGGGAGTACTGGTTAACTCCTGCATTAGAGAGTTGGAAGGAATGAATGATTGGGAGTAATGGTTGATGAATGAGAGTTTTGGACAGAATAGTGATGAGAGGAGGAAGAAAGACAACCACAGGACACCAAGACGCCCCACGCTCCTCATCACGTCTCCCCACAAAGCCCACCTGATCCACCTCACGAAGGCGGATATTACTGCCCACACACAACACCTCACACACACACACACACACACACACACACACACACACACACACACACACACGTCTCGAAAGTTTCTTCGTTTAAGTCTTTATTTTTTTCCGCGTATAATTTCATAATGATATTTTTTTTTGTAGCTCTCTCACTCTCTCTCTCTCTCTCTCTCTCTCTCTCTCTCTCTCTCTCTCTCTCTCTCTCTCTCTCTCTCTCTCTCTCTCTCTCTCTCTCTCATACACACACACACACACACACACACACACAGTCACATCCTCTAGCAGCGAGCCCACCACTACAACATCAGTAGGTATAATGCTTGACGCTCCACCAATACAATGCCGCACCACGTCCGTTGTCTGCGGGAGGGAGGGCCGAGCCGTGGCCTTGCATGTAAACCACGCTTAAGACACTGGCCGCCGCAGAGGGATTCACCAACTGAGGTTCCAAGGTGGTGGTGGTGGTGGTGGTGGTGGGAGATGAGTAAGAACCTTATTCTCAGACACTTTTACTAAATTACATTCAAAAGTCTCCAATTGAAATTACATAGGTTACTTTGACGATGTTCTACCTTTCCAGTGACAGATTAGTAAAATTTCTGCGTTACTAACAGAAGGAATACTTTTGGTGACCCAGATGATCACCACTGTGGCCTTGGAAAGTAGTGGTGGCGAGAGAGCATTGTTTCTGAACCATTGGGCCAAAGTGACTCATCTGGCGTACGTCAAGAATGAGTCAGTATTCGATAGAAGACAAGTAAGACATGAGTGAAAGATCCAATATAAGGAAAAGGCAGAGTAAACCAGTACTCCCAATCATTCATTCCTTTCTCTGGTAAACTCTGGAACTCCCTACCCTACTCCCCAACTTCCTACCACTTGACTTTATTTAAGAGGAAGGTTTCATCAAGACATTCGTCCCCGACTTTCGGCTTTTGTTATTTAAAGGGGACTAGCAAATTAGTGGATTTTTTTTTTCATTGTTTTTGTTGCCCTTGGTCGCCTTTCCCCTCTTACATTGAAAAAAACACTCGACAGGACCGGCTCGACGGAGGAAAGAAGAGGAGACGATAACTGAAGTACTTATAAGGAAGGGAAGGGAAGATGGATGGGCAGTGGGAGGTAATGAATACTAAAAGGAAGAGCTTCGGTGTGGACAGAGTCAGCTTGATACACTGGGAGGGGCGCAATGGGTTTGTTGAGGAGGAGCGAGATGGTTATTGTAACGTACCCTAGCGGTGGTGATGGTAGTTGTGATGGTGGCGGTGATGGTGGTAGTGGAGAGAGACAAGAGCAGAGATAGCAGAGGGAACCGGGGAAGGGAAGCAGGAGGGGAATGAAGGACAGCAAGGGAGAATAGTGAAGAACCAGGAAAGGGAGGAATGACGGAGCTCTGCGGGTGTGAGTTATAGAGATGATGGGATGATGGGGGGGTGATGGGGTGATGGGGAGGTAAGGGGGGGGTGAAAGGATCGCGTGCAGGAGTTGATGATGCAGTAGTCGGAATGGACGCGAGACAAAATGGCCCCCCGGGTAACACAAAAACAAACAAACAGACGCAATCCATATCATACCCCCCCTCCCCCCCCGCCCCCGCCCCCCCCACACACCTCTCTACTCGTACTTCCTCCTCTTCCTCTTCCTCTTTCTCGTCCTCATCTTCCATCACACAAGCCACGAAAAGTTCAGAAGTTTAATGTTGTTTTATTCTTCCTTGGTATTTCTTTGTGTGTTATTTCTCCACTTCTTACTGATCTTCCTTCTCCTCCTCCTCCTCCTCCTCCTCCTATCCTTCTTCTTCTCTTTTTCTGCTTCTTCTTGTTCCCCCTCCTCTTCTTCGTTCTTCTATCCCTCTGTCTTGCATAATGTTATTTTTCCTCCAAAAGAAGGGATAAATATAAAATAACAACCGCCAATCATCTCGTATTTTTACATCCAATCTTACACAACTGAAAAAAAAAATCCTCAACTGGAAACAATGATAATACATGAAAAAAAGTAAATAAAAAACAAACAAACAAATAATACAATGAATAAATAAACTCAAACCTTGCTATACACATACATACATACATACACACATACATACATACATACATACACACATACAACGTTACTGGTTTCAACGAATAAAAAAGAAATGAGAATAAAAGAAACATGTACAAAAAAATGAAATAGCTTTGACGATTTGAATGGCTGGGTTCGGTCTCTCTCTCTCTCTCTCTCTCTCTCTCTCTC
>CM035204.1:17359603-17370453 GCA_020233015.1 Callinectes sapidus
GCAGACGGTTGAAGAACGTGAGGCAGAGGCAGTCCCGGTCACAAGTGCTCATAACCATTCTGACAGCTGCCACCCACACCTTCCTGCCAGATAGTTAAAAAATAAAGAAAAAAATACGTAAACGAAACAATAACAACATTTTGATAACACAGGATGGAAAACACCAAATAAACAATGATAGCGAAGACGGAAAACTTACACTGTCAATAATAACACACGCCGAAGAAGGAAAACTCGATAATTAAAGAGGAAAATGACAGAAGTAAACACACACAAAAGATGGAGAGAGAGAGAGAGAGAGAGAGAGAGAGAGAGAGAGAGAGAGAGAGAGAGAGAGAGACGAGACAAGTATCTACCACTTAACAGTATGACACCCTCTTAGCATGAAGACTCAACACGATCATATGAATATTGTCGACGCAACACTTAAAATACACTGTACTTTAACACTTGAGTCCCCACCACCGCCTCCGCACCCACCACACAACCCTATCACACCACCACCACCACCACCACCATCACCACCACCACCACCACCAACACACTTCAACGTTCTACCTTCCCTACATTCAAAAGGCTTGATTGGAAGACACTCGAATTATATTAATGTTTCTACTATTCTCGAGATAGATTTACAAATTTTCTACGTTGCTAATTGGGGAAATAGTCTTGAGAATCAGGCTCATCAATTTTGTGGCCTTTGAAAATAGTTATGGTGAGATTACAAGGAATTTCTGAACACAGGCCACTATCAAACAGCGTGTAATCTCCAAACAGTATTCATATTGCGCAAAAGGTGTGTATCGATGTGAAGAACGGGGTTTAGTAAGGAAATAAGAAAATAACCTTACATAATGGATACAGAGGACCTTTTCTCCTTCTTGCTATTACTACTACAATTCAATTTACACACACACACACACACACACACACACACACACACACACACACACACACACACACACACACACACACACCTGTTTCTATTTTTCCAACTTCCTATGACTTGACTTTATTTAAGAGGGAGGTTTCAAGACATTTATCATCTAATTCTTTTAACTTTCCAAGGGACCAGCAGATTAGTGGAGTTTTTATTTTCATTGTTTTTGTTGCCCTTGGCCAGGTTCCCCTTCATACATATAAAAACGCACAAAAAGCTTAACCTAACTAAACCCGACTTACACTAACCAAACTTAACCTAACTCGACCAAACCAACATTAATCCGACACAGCTAAACTAATACAAGACAAGATCCCTCCATGCACCTTCACATACTACGGAGCAACTATCGTAAGCCCTTCGAACTATGTCCCGGCGCCCACTACTCCGTCCTGCCAATAACCCACTTCAAACACTGCCCCTGAATACCGCACTCCCCTCGTCATATTGTGCCACAGAAGGCGTAGGGGTGGGAGCGAGGCAGGGAGGAGGGAGAAGAGAGGGATAGAGTTAGGGGACACTAGTGTAACAGGAAATATAACGGAAAGGAATGGCAAAGAGGGAGAAAGGGAGGGTAAGGGAGGGTACAGATGCAAAGGAAAAGAATGGTACAGCAAGGGAAGGGGAGGGAGAAGGAGGGGAAAGGGAGAGGAAGAGTAAAGGGAGGCTAAAGCAGCAGGACATGTATAGGGTTGAGTTTTAATCTTCTCAGCCCATTTTTAATTTGCGTCATGAATGAAGGTGGTCGCCTGGCTGCAAGCAAATGCATGAATAAGCTATTTGGAGTGGTAGTGATGTTGCTATAACTATGTTTGCAGTGTGTGTGTGTGTGTGTGTGTGTGTGTGTGTGTGTGTGTGTGTGTTTGTGTGTGTTTTGCGTGTCTGTTTTTCCTCTTTTTATTCCAGTTATGTTTTTTTTAATGATATTCTCTATTGTATGTCTCGTATTTCAATCATAAGCCTTCTATGAGTGTTCTTATTTTATTTTTCTCTCATTTTCTTCCCTTCTTTTTTTTTCTTATCTTTTACATCCGGTTTCCCAGTGAGGGTTCCTGTTACTGTTGTGTCCTTCATGCTTTTATTTTACACTTTATCAATTTCAGGCCAGAAAATCTAATCTTATCTAATCTAATCGTTGTGTGGGAGGAGAGAGAGAGAGAGAGAGAGAGAGAGAGAGAGAGAGAGAGAGAGAGAGAGAGAGAGAGAGAGAGAGATGAAAAGTGACACCCACCCACACACACACACGCACACGGCTTAATCATAATACAGCCTCGTCATAACAAAGAGGTAAGGTAATCCCCTTCTTTGAGTCTTCCTATCCCAGTGACATCGCAGACTTAGCATCTTTTTAATCCAGAGGTCACACATTCAACCTCTCCCTTACTCTCCCTTACTCTCCCTTACTCTCCCTTGCTCTCCCTCCCTCAGTAGCTCCGTGTTCCTCCCTTACGTTCTTCCCTTTCTCTTCTTCATCCTTTCTCTTGTTCCCTCGTAACTTTTTCCCTCGTCTCTCTTGCTCATTTATTCGTTAAGTTCATTGCTCCTCTGCTTCTCCCCTCCCGAAAATAAACATAAATTTCACTGTTAATTAGCTGTTTAAGGGACGAGGGTAGAACACCATCGTTTTGTAAATACAAGATAAACTTCTTTTTTTTCTTCTTTCAGGTGTCCAGTGTCGTTTCCCCTACTTCCTCCTCCTCCTCCTCTTCTTCTTCTTCTTCCTCTTCTTCGTTTCTCAATATTCGTGTCACAGAAACATGATAGAACCACGACAGATCACCGGGATAGTTTTTAAGTCGGGAAATTCTTAAAAACTTTCGGCAAAATGGGTTAACCGGAGCGGACAGGAAGGGTGTGCGTGTGCAGGCTGAGCGTGAGGCAGGAGGGGACGAGAGCATTGTTGGGGGAAAGCAATACTGAAAGATTAAATGGAAAATGTCAATGAATACGTTATACGGTGGATATATATATATTCGCTTGTTTATTTGTCTATTCATTTTTCCACGGAACGCTTTTTAAAAACTACAAAATAATGAATGCCAAACGTGTGAACTGGAACGAAAAATTACCATACGAAATAGAGGACAGAGAAAATTAAAAAGATCCATATTGCGTTACTAAGTTCTGGAAGTTGAGAAGGACCACAAAACTTGACTACAATAAAAAAAAAAGAGAAAGGAAAGTAAAAAAAAATAGCCTTCTACCATTCAATTAAAGAACGACCATCTGCTGCAGCTCTGTCTCTCATTTCAAAAGTTTGCCACAAAATTATCCATTTAAAGAGTTCCCGCCGCACTTCGGGTCAAATTGAGGAAGATTGCATGAGAGGAACAGGTCGTCGAGGAGGTGCGTGGTGGAGTACGACCTCACCACACTTGACACCCCCACGACCCCCACCCCCCACACACAGGCTCTGGTAGCACGTGAAGTCATCGGCACGAAACCAATAGAAATCTTGGACATAAAGCATAACAAGTACTCTGAGCCTGTGGTATTATGTGCTTAAGGTTTGTTCCTCGGTGCAGGGTCACGGGAAGGGCGGCTGGCGGAGGTCGAGGGTGGGTACGAGGAAGACCAAGAGTAGGGTGAGAAAGACGAAGCCAAGAGCAAAATCGAGGACAAGGATAAAGAAGAGGAGGAAGAACATGAAGCCGATGAGGAAGAGACTGGGGATAAAAATTTGAATAAGAAATGGAGAGAACGAACACGGGAACAATGAGAAAAAGGTGGAGGGAGAAGGAAAATGATAAGAAATGAGGTGAGCAAAGACGTGAACAATAGGAGAAAGGAGGAAGAAAACTGAAATGATGAAAAATACACATAAAAAAAGGGGGGAGGAGGTAAACGAAGATAACGAGGAAATAATAATAAAAAAAAGATGTAAAAGACAAGGAAGAATGACTAGGAATAAACATACGATACGAAACAAAGGAAGAAGAAGAAGAAGAAGAAGAAGAAGAAGAAGAAGAAGAAGAAGAAGAAGAAGAAGAAGAAGAAGAAGAAGAAGAAGAAGAAGAAGAAGAAGAAGAAGAAAGATGAGAAGAAACGAGAATAAAGTCTTTACTCCATTTCGTTGCTTACCTTAATCTAGAACTCATCAGAAGTTGTGTTGTATTGAAGGTTGGCATAGTATGTTTTTTACCTGCACCGATCCATCAGCTCCCTCTGCTTACCTGTGGGAGGGAAGAAAAAGAAAGTAAGATTAGTACCATAATATCATATCTCCCCTCCCCCGTCTCTCTCTCTCTCTCTCTCTCTCTCTCTCTCTCTCTCTCTCTCTCTCTCTCTCTCTCTCTCTCTCTCTCTCTCTCTCTCTCTCTCTCAAAGATTTTATTGTCCGTATTCTCAAAGACTTCTGTGCTTCATCTTCACCATTTCAAAGGACTTTATTTAAAATTTCACGAGTATTTTAAGATGTTTGTTTTTTTACAGTTCTAGAGGCAGAATGACAATATTTTCTCGTTATGAAGTGAAGAAATACGCTTGAAAACTCCGCTAATTATCTCTGTGGCCTTGAAAAATAGTGATGAGAGAGCAAAGCGTTTCTGAGTACCTATCTATGCGTTTTATGTGCGGAGGTAATCATATGACGAATCCCATACTGAGGTGGAAAAAGCAAGATTCCTAGTCACTAACCGTCTTATAAGGTGTTGGAATCTTTGTCTGTGTACTATCACCAACGAAGAACACATACTCAATCCCCCTCTTTGGTTCGTGTCAGTTGAGCATACGGTGGTTGTTATGACACCTCGCCTCTACACAATTAAGGTTAGACATGGACAGACACGCACTGACACACTGAAACGTTGGCACATTCTCTCATAGCCACATGTACTGACGGTGTTGTTTGGTTTTTCAGTCTCTTGATATCGCTACTCATTGAAACCCGCTGTAGTTCTCATGACTTTAGAGTTGAAGTGTTTGAAATGGTATTTTCCTGTATACAAGTTATCAAATATTTTGTGTTAAATACCTCTAGCTTTACTGCAAATTCGAATATTTCGTTTTGAATATAATGGAGAAGCAAATACACCACTGCGCTCTTAACGGTTTCATTGCAACTGGTAACAATTCACACCAGTAGAAGCCTTACATAAAATCTTCACAAAAACTAAACTTACAAGAAAGGAAAATGGCTTGCAATATTTTTTTCAATATATAGCCACTAAAATATCAAGAGGAGGTGTGGAACAAAAGAATATCCAAGTGTGGTTTGTCATTAAAGAACCATGTGGCAAACAGCAGTGAAAGAGTTCGTATTTTCACTGAGTACGAAGGAATCTTTTGAATTTCGTTACTTAGCAGTATTTCATTGAACATCGGATGGTGTTAAAATTAATACGTTTGAACTCTTTGATGTGGAGGAGCAAGACAGGCAAGCAGACAGGTACATAAACAGACCTTCCTTTCCTACAGAGAACAGTTCATCAACCACTATGAATTCTGCCCTTAAATTTTCCATCATCACAATGAAAACGCGAGACAAACATACAAAATACTCATAGTTATACATACCCATTCTGATGTGGAAAAGCAAGACAAGCAGACAGGTATGCAAACAGAGATTTTAGAGAACAGTTCATCAAACACTCAGCTCTTTGAAAAATATGAATTCCGTCCTCAAATTATCCATCCTCACAATAAAAACACGAGAAAAACCGCCAAACAAAGTACTCAGAGTGATACACATCCACTCCCACCACTTCAAATACCAGAAAGTCATCGCAATTTTCAGTGGCATCAACACCGGAGTTTCCCGCACGGCTGACTACCACCAAACCAAACAAAGAGTGCAGCCGGAGAACAACAATCGCTCGCCACAACAACAGTAATCAAAATTGACGACCAACTTGGGCCGACCAATAGAAAAGTTTATCCAGGAGCGAAATGCATAAAATATAACATTGATAAAGCTGAGCGACAGACTCTCTTGTACTCTCCCTCTCTCCACATTTTCCTCTCACTCTCTCCATGCTCATTACTCTCGACAACCATCATACAAGACACATAATACAGAACGAACATAAGATAGACAGGTAGAGAGACGGGGAAACGGGCATACAAACATACAGGCAGCCCTACCGAATGCTTATAATATTTGTTCTTCCCCTGCCACGCCCCCAGGTTAGAGTTCTGGCAGGCCCACGCTGTTGAGGAAGGGGTGGGAAGAAACATCAAATATTGGCCCACACGAAAAGACAGACAAATAGAGAAATGGCTGTGTGAGAACGAAAATGGGATATGGAGTGTATGTGTACCAAGGAATAAAGAAATTAATAGATGATTGAAATGAGCGAAGGAAGGAAGGAAGGAAGTCTATTATACATGAAGAAAAGAAAAAGGGAATAATAGAAAAGAAAGGGGGAAAAGAAAAGAAGCAAATGAAGAAGAGAAAACGGAGAAAGGAGAAAAAGAAAGACATCAGATCAGATCAGATCAGAAAGGAAGGAAAAAGAAACTAGGAAGAAGATAAAGCAAGAAAGAAGAATAGAAAAAGAAGGAAGAAAGAAAGAAAATAAAGAGGACAAACAAACAAAAAAGAAAGAAAAGAAAAAGAAAAAGACCAAACAAGAAAGGAAGAAAAAGATGAGAAAAAGAAGCAAGGAAAACCAAGAAGGCACAATCTTATCTTACACCAAACCTATTAGGGAATATCGTGGTTTATCGATAAATTCACTAAGATTCCGTACAGCCAAAAATAAAAAAAATAAATAAAGAATAAATAAAAAAACACTCATGGGGCTCGCCTGAACAAAAATCCAAACAAAACTAAGTAAGTCTCTTGGTGGATATTCATAGTCCTTTTTAACTCAATGCCTAGACTCCCTTTAATGAATGAACTAAGCCTATACTACTGCTACTACTACTACTACTACTACTACTACTACTACTACTACTACTCCTGGTGCTGCTGTTAATATGGACATCCCTTTACCCTATACTCCCCCTCACCTCTCTTCTCCCTCAGTCCCCCCCCTAGAACAAATCCGATTTACACACGACGGAAATCTCACTCCCCGGACCCCCGCCTCCACTGGATCACATCGGTCAGGGAGAAGCGCCCCATTACCCCGCAACGTCCACCTGGGAACGTCGCCGCTAAAATACTCGGGGGTGATAATGTCCGGACACTGACGGAGAGGAACTGACGCACTCTATGGTAATTCAGGCCCACTCGTCCTTGTCCCCGTCCTCGTCCCCGGATGAACTTACGCCTCTCAGTGTTTAGAGGTAGAGTTACGTGAATTAAAAGTGCGAGTGTGTCTTTGTGGATTGTATTGGTGGTGTTAATGTTACAGTACTAAGGGACCGACACGCTCCTTCCCTTCAATTCAAGGCGCCTTTGTCGGTGTTTGGAAGCTTACCAGTGGACTTAACCCTTTCAGTACTGGGACATGTTTTTGCCACGAGTTTTGGATGTGAATAAGCGATTATATTGACATTAGGAAGGTTATATGGAGGTCAGAAGATTAGTGGCCAGAGTTTGTACTACTTTAATCCCCATATGAGTTTCTGAAGCTGTATAAAACTGACAAATAAGCACAATAAATATGAAAATGCGTCCCAGTTCTGAAGGGTTAAAAGTGGAGTGTGTTCACAACTAATGGGAGTGTTTTTAGATCTTTTAATATTGCTTGTATGCATTTACGGTTCTATCAGAACGAAATGTTTTAGTTACGATTGTTTTTTATTCACAATTTCAGTATCACACATATGATTTCATAGAGGAAAACGCTATATCATTGTAAACACATTTTATCAGTAAACTACTACTACTACTACTACTACTACTACTAATAATAATAATAATAATAATAATAATAATAATAATAATAATAATAATAATAATAATAATAATAATGCTGTTTCTCTGTCGTACTGATACTGGTAATACTCAGGCTTTTAAGAATCTATTCACCTTAAGACAATTTAAATCCATTCACTCTTCTTTTTATCCTGAAACCTATTAATCTCAGTATGTGTTCATTTCATGTGGATTTAAAAAGAGCGTATGTGTGTGATTTTTGTATCCTGGTATTGGTGATAATGTCCAAGTACTCAAGAATCTACATCCTCTACTCTTCCTCCTTCAACTCATTCATCTGTGTAAATGTTCAGAAGCTCAGCAAAGTGGATATAGAAAGAGCGTGTGTATTTCCGCATTACACCTATGATGATAATGCCCAGGCAGTCACGAAGAGGAGTTCAGACCCTGTATGGTAATTTAAACCCTCTTATCCTCTTCCCCATTGAACCTGTTTCCCTGTGTCGATGTATACAAGAGCTTAGTAACAGGAATTCAAAAGGTGGGAGTGTGTGTTTTCGTGTTATTTAATGCCGAGGTACTACCTAAAAAAAAGAACTTCCACAGTGTATAGTAATTTAGAGCCACACCTTTTCGTCCCCTCGAACACAGTCACCCTGGCTTAGTAACGTGGATTAAAAACGAGGGTGTGTGTTTTCGTATTATATTTACATTCCTCGTTCTCTCTCTCTCTCTCTCTCTCTCCTTCCTCCCCGCCTCCCTCCCGCCAGGAACATAAACACATAATAAAAAGAGAAAACAGTGAGCACATATTCAGGTTGTTATACACACGAGTCGCTTTACCTGGAAGGATGTTCGTCCCACATGATTAATGCAAAGGCTGCCTCGAGTCATTCAGCTTGTCTACGTGTTTGTGAACGGAAATGCTTATCATACTCCCCCTCCTTCCCTCCCTCCCTCCCTCCTTTACTCCTACACATACATAATTATACACTAAAACATATATATAGTTACACCTACATTATATACCCTTTCTCTCCTACAAACACATAAAACTATTATGTCTTCCCATTAAAAATAATGGAAACTCTTTTCTTCGGATTACATACCTTTTGTAGTTTATCACGCATCATATGACCAAAGCGTCTGATGTTGTATGTTATTTCCTTATGTTCATTTTATCTTCTAAATAACACACACACACACGCACACACACACACACACACACACACACACAAACACACACACACACACACGTGAAGTCAGATAATTAGATAGTTTATTGACTACAAAAAAAAAAAAACAAATACACGTAAATAATGCCTAAAGTAATAATGAAATCTATATAGTGCAATTTACTATCAATTTCTCTTAATATTACTTGTAGTCACACACACACACACACACACACACACACACACACACACACACACACACACACACACAGGCGTAAACTTTTCCATATGTTTACCAATCTAACCCCTCCCTCCTTAAACACACACCCACACACACACACACACACACACACCATATCATAACCACTGCCCCTCCGTCTCAACTGTTAAAGCTACTCTAAACAATCCCGGAAACAGCTACACCCTTCTCTCCCCTACCCATCACCAAACACCCACACACCAACACACACCATCGTACCACACAACCCCTCCCCTCCCTCTCTCTCTCTCTCTCTCCTCACTTACACCGTTACGGCATTTCGAAAACTAACAAACAAAACCACCGCACAAAATATCTTCCACTCCCTCCTTTCCCTAAAAACACGAAAAACAAATCAAAGGGGAAAAGAATAAAAGCACTGGCGAGGAGAGTGAACCAGGTAGGACCTTCGGCGGTGGCTAAACGCAGGTGGACTGGCCGAGACCGAAATCCCTGGCTACGTCCTTCTCCCTTCCGTGCGTAACTCTTTTTTGAGCCGCGGAAATAATGGTCTGCAGAGGCGGGTTTAAGTTTAATAAGAGCCCGCGATTAGTTACGAGGCTCCGGACGCTGACGGTACACGGTGCAGGTACAATTGAGGGGTGGGGGGGGTTCCTGTCCCTTACCCCTCAGAGGTGGCTGGTCTAATCGTCGAGTTCTCCTCATTGTGTTCAGTTGTTTCTTTATCGTGTGGTTTCAATTCCAGTCTGTTTTGTTTAGTTTGTGTCAATGTCTCTCTCTCTCTCTCGCTCTCTCTCTCTCTCTCTCTCTCTCTCTCTCTCTCTCTCTCTCTCTCTCTCTCTCTCTCTCTCTCTCTCTCTCTGGTACCCTGTTAGGTTTGTTTTCAACTCCCAATTTCCTCTTTCACTTTTCTCATTTCCTCTCTCTCTCTCTCTTTCTCTCTATTCTGCATCTCTTCATCCTCCTAGCCCTCATTGTGTATTTCTCCCTTCTCTCTCTCTCTCTGTCTCTGTCTCTCTCCCTAAGGTTGTTGAATTTTTACCCACGTTCCTTATTCTGCCGTTGTTCTTTCCCCTCTTCATCCCTCTCCTCAAACTCTTTCGTACAAGCGGCTTTCTCTGTTCATCCATGTTCCTCTTTTCCGCCTTTTCTCCTCTTCCTTCCCTCTATTTTTTCTCTTCTCTTGCTCCACTTCCTCCAACATTCATCCCGTGTAGCTAGTAGGTAAGAGAGAGAGAGAGAGAGAGAGAGAGAGAGAGAGAGAGAGAGAGAGAGAGAGAGAGAGAGAGAGAGAGAGAGAGAGAGAGAGAGAGTTATGGCGTGAGGCTCTAGGCGAGGGAAGTGAGGCAAGGGGTGGAGGGGAGAGAGAGAAATGGCGAGGGAGGAGAGAGAGAGAGAGAGGCTTATTATACTCGCCCAGCTACACAAACACAAAAATAATAAAAAAAAACATATACGTATCCATCTTTTTTTTCATTTCCACTTTACGAGTCTTTTCCCAAGCGAGCGGTGAGATCCATTAAAGAACTTCCTTAAAAAAAAAAAAAAAATGAAATAAATAAAATAAAAAATACCGCATTTTGAAATATAGTGTAGAATCCGGTCAGATAAGTGGTGGTCGGCTGATGCTCATGGGGAATACTGTGGTGAGTTATTGTTCGTTGGTCTAAATTAGTGATGTGGATTGTAACTCTCTCTCTCTCTCTCTCTCTCTCTCTCTCTCTCTCTCTCTCTCTCTCTCTCTCTCTC
>CM035204.1:17421609-17433419 GCA_020233015.1 Callinectes sapidus
AAAAAATAAAGAAAAAAATACGTAAACGAAACAATAACAACATTTTGATAACACAGGATGGAAAACACCAAATAAACAATGATAGCGAAGACGGAAAACTTACACTGTCAATAATAACACACGCCGAAGAAGGAAAACTCGATAATTAAAGAGGAAAATGACAGAAGTAAACACACACAAAAGATGGAGAGAGAGAGAGAGAGAGAGAGAGAGAGAGAGAGAGAGAGAGAGAGAGAGAGAGAGACGAGACAAGTATCTACCACTTAACAGTATGACACCCTCTTAGCATGAAGACTCAACACGATCATATGAATATTGTCGACGCAACACTTAAAATACACTGTACTTTAACACTTGAGTCCCCACCACCGCATCCGCACCCACCACACAACCCTATCACACCACCACCACCACCACCACCACCACCACCAACACTCTTCAACGTTCTACCTTCCCTACATTCAAAAGGCTTGATCGGAAGACACACGAATTATATTAATGTTTCTACTATTCTCGAGATAGATTTACAAATTTTCTACGTTGCTAATTGGGGAAATAGTCTTGAGAATTAGGTTCATAATTTTGTGCCCTTTGGAAATAGTTATGGTGGGATTACAAGGAATTTCTGAACACAGGCCACTATTAAACAGCGTGTAATCTCCAAACAGTATTCATTTTGCACAAAAAGTGTGTATCGATGTGAAGAACGGGGTTTAGTAAGGAAATAAGAAAACAACCTTACATAATGGATACAGAAGACCTTTTCTCATTCTTGCTATTACTACTTTCATTCAATTTACACACACACACACACACACACACACACACACACCTGCTTCTATTTTTCCAACTTCCTATGACTTGACTTTATTTAAGAGGGAGGTTTCAAGACATTTATCAGCTAATTCTTTTAACTTTCCAAGGGACCAGCAGATTAGTAGAGTTTTTATTTTCATTGTTTTTGTTGCCCTTGGCCAGGTTCCCCTTCATACATAAAAAAAACGCACAAAAAGCTTAACCTAACTAAACCAGACTTAACACTAACCAAACTTAACCTAACTCGACCAAACCAACATTAATCCGACACAGCTAAACTAATACAAGACAAGATCCCTCCATGCACCTTCACATACTACGGAGCAACTATCGTAAGCCCTTCGAACTATGTCCCGGCGCCCACTACTCCGTCCTGCCAATAACCCACTTCAAACACTGCCCCTGAATACCGCACTCCCCTCGTCATATTGTGCCACAGAAGGCGTGGGGGTGGGAGCGAGGCAGGGAGGAGGGAGAGGAGAGGGATAGAGTGAGGGGACACTAGTGTAACAGGAAATATAACGGAAAGGAATGGGAAAGAGGGAGAAAGGGAGGGTAAGGGAGGGTACAGATGCAAAGGAAAAGAATGGTACAGTAAGGGAAGGGGGAGGGAAAAGAGGGGGAAAGGGAGAGGAAGAGTAAAGGGAGGCTAAAGCAGCAGGACATGTATAGGGTTGAGTTTTAATCTTCTCAGCCCATTTTTAATTTGCGCCATGAATGAAGGTGGTCGCCTGGCTGCAAGCAAATGCATGAATAAGCTATTTGGAGTGGTAGTGATGTTGCTATAACTATGTTTGCAGTGTGTGTGTGTGTGTGTGTGTGTGTGTGTGTGTGTGTGTGTGTGTGTGTATGTGTGTGTGTGTGTGTGTGTGTGTGTGTGTTGTGTATTTTGCGTGTCTGTTTTTCCTCTTTTTTATTCCAAAGTTGTGTTTTTTAATGATATTCTCCATTGTGTGTCTCGTATTTCAATCATAAGCCTTCTATGAGTGTTCTTGATTTATTTTTCTCGCATTTTCTTCTCTTTTTTTCTGATCTTTTACATCCGGTTTCCCAGTGAGGGTTCCTGTTACTGTTGTGTCCTTCATACTTTTATTTTACACTTTATCAATTTCAGGCCAGAAAATCTAATCTTATCTAATCTAATCGTTGTGTGGGAGGAGAGAGAGAGAGAGAGAGAGAGAGAGAGAGAGAGAGAGAGAGAGAGAGAGAGAGAGAGAGAGAGAGATTAAGACTTCTGATTGTACATTCAGGCATTCAAAGTGAGTTGGTCTGTAGCGGCGGCGCATAGACCATTTGCACTAACTTTCTGATAACGTGGTGAGCGCGCCGGTACTATTAGAGAGAGTACTTCCCGGCGGACGGTCTAAAGGCGATCTGAATATCCTGGCCTGTGAGGAGGGACTTCGAGAGTTCACTGTTGGCTTCCTCGGAATCCACAGTCACCACCTCCCGCAGTATTGGAATATTGGTGCATTGCGTCTGCCTGTATTTCCATCTGCTGGTAGGAATTTGCTCGCAGAAACTCGTGTATATATGTCAAGTGTGTTTTTTTTCTTTTCTTTTTTTTTTGTTTTTGTTTTTCCTTGGAGTCTTAAGGGTTTATAGTCTCGATAGTAACCTTCTGTACTGGCTATTTGTAATGTGCTTCTATGGGTTTATTGTATTGTATTGGCTTGGCTGGTTTGATTGGTCGTTTGGTTCGATTGTTTGATGTAACCTGCATCAGCCTCGATTCACTTTGGCTTGGCGTGGAGAGAGAGAGAGAGAGAGAGAGAGAGAGAGAGAGATAGAGAGAGAGAGAGAGAGAGAGAGAGAGAGAGAGAGAGAAGAGTAGTCATATTAAAAGAGATACATCATTGAATATCACATCACTAACTAACTAACTGTTGTTGATCTCTAAAGGCTAAACCAAATCATCATCATCATCATCATCATCATCACACATCACTGCCACTTCATGCAAAACTGACTCCACTCCTTAACTTCCAAGGTGGTGACACACTAAAATTAAACCCATCTTCATTAATCAAGACAATCAAATAAATACCTGCAGGAAATATAATACGAGAGACAAAATATATATAAAAAAATACTGCATATCTTATCTTACTCTTTAGATTTGATGTTAATTCTAAGCTGGAATATAAAGTTTGATTGACTGAGGCTATAATAGAAGATCTGTGCTCTGTGTTGATATGAAATGTTAATACATATATATACGTATACATACACAGAAATGTCAATAAACACTACTGAATGTGCTGCTGAAAGGTATTATTTCTTACTACCTACCTAACCATCCCAATACTCTACTAATACATTCCTACAAAATCATTTCAATTCTATTCATACTATTATCCACATGCAAGTAGTTCTTTTCATTAATTAATACACCTGACTTCATTAACATATACACCATCTCATTACCTGAACCTCAAAACACCAGGTTAATCATTCTACTGACCCCAAACACACCTGCAGTCACACACACACCTGACACAGCCCCCCAGGTATCAATGAACACACCTGTACATATACACCACACATATACCTGACTCTGAAAGTTAAGGTAAGGTATAGTTAGCACATCTGAACACATACAATGGTGACCACAGGAGATTAACTCAGGCCCTGTAAATCTGAACTAGGTAAATACAACTTGGTAAATGTAAGCACCATATCTGACTCTGTAAAGGACTAAAAATTCATCAAAACATACGTATAAGTAGAATATCTGACTGAAAAGCATTAACCCCTTCAGTACTGAGACACCTTGAGTTTCCAGTGTGATTAGATACTTTTATTGACATTAGGAAGGGTGTATGGCAGTCAGAAGATTAATGGTAAGAGTCTATACTGTTTTAATCCCCACATGAGTTTTTGAAGTTGTAGAAAATCTCCCAATACTAACCAGAATGAATATGGAAACATGTCATACTACTGAAGGGGTTAAAAACTGCCTTATACCTGACAAAGAAAGGGAAAATCAGATAAACATTTCTCATTAACTCCTTCAGTACTGGGACACATTTTTACTGTGAGTTTTTGGTATGCTTAAACAATTTTATTGACATCAGGAAGGGTCTATGGCAGTCAGATGATTAATGACCAGAGTCTGTACTGTTTTAATCTCCTCATGAATTTCTGAAGCTGTAGAAAATCTCAATATGAAAACCCATCACAGTACTGAAGGGATTAAAAGCTACCTCATACTTGACAAAGAGAAAGTCAGGTAAACATTTCTCATTAACCAAAGCACACCTGAACTGGCACATAATATGGACTAGGTAGGTGAATGAATAGACACAAACATCTTATTTTGGAGTACAGGAGGAGGGAGTGACTTACTATGTTGAGTTTCTCCTTCCTGTTCAGTCTGAGTTCCTTGAGCATCTGTGTGCGCTGCTCCATCATCAGAGTGCGTTCGTACGTGTACGTCTGAATGTCGCTGTCCATCTGGCGGCCCAAAACACTGAATTAGTCACCGATTTACATGGGTTTTGTTCTCTTGTTTGGTGTGTGTGTGTGTGTGTGTGCTTGTGTGTGATTTTCTACTGCTGTTTTATCTCCTTTTTTTGTCTTTTTTCTATTTTCTACTGAGGAAAGCGGAGGGATGTGGACAGACTCACCAGCTCCACCACATCCACCTCGGCCTCAATGCGGAGGTGGTACAGGAAGGTCTTGAGGTCTTTCTTCATCTGGATGCTGTTGTCTTCAAGCTGAGCCACGGTGAAAATTCTCATCTTGCAGTTCTTCCACACCTACGAACAGAAATGTGTAACAGTAAATGCAATTAGAGATTAACCCCCTTCAGTACTGGGACATATTTTTACCATGAGGACTATGAGGACTATGAGGACTATGACTTACCTTGTGTTGGCGCAGGAGGAAGGGCAGCAACATGAGCAGACCACCATCGTGCACAATCCACCAGATGTCAATAGTGCCAGAAACCTTAGACATGGAGTCGGGGTAGAAATTGATGCCTTTGGGGACGAGCAGGGCCATCTTAGCAGCCGACACGTTGCGCACTGTATCCAGGAACACCCGCCACGACCTCTCATCCGGGGAGTGGCGCCATCCGTACGGCCAGCCCAGGATAACTGTGTTTGGCTTCATGCCGCCCAAACCACACGTCTGAATGCTGTGGAAGGCGGCGCTGTGTTACTGACTGGATGAGTGGATGAGTGGATGACTGGACAGTGTAAGGTGATGAGGTGATGCAGATAATGGTGGAGATAGAGATAATAGGGAAGAAGTACTGTTAGTGAGGTAGGAAGGAATTAAAATGGTGAAAGAAAGGGAATAAATATAACATGTAAAAAGAGCAAAAAAATGAAAATGGCTGTGGAAATGATTAGAAGGCAAATATTACAATGGTGAAGGATAAACACATAAAATGAAAACAGTAGTAGAAACAAAAATAACCATAACAAAATCACAACAAACACAAACAAAACTTGAACACAAAGAAGAAAAACTGACACATACAAAGACAGCAAAACAAGACAACACCCACAGAAATAAACACACAAAAATACAACAAAAACAAAACAAGACAAGAACATCAACAAAACACAGAAGAAAAAAAAAAAAAAAAAAAAGAAGAAAAACAAACAAGAAGATAGTGAGGAACATAAAAAAAACCCAGCACTTACATATGACTAATTCCCTCAGTGATGTTCTTGGCAATGAGAGTGTCGACAAAGCCCTTCACTCTCTCCTCGTTCATGGCGCGGCGAAGACTCTGCTTGGCTGCGTGTGACTCCCCGTAACTCTTCTGTGGGCGGACCAGAGGAGGTGAGTGAGTGAGACAGTGAAGGGAGAAACTGAGTGAGGAGGAAACTGTAATGGCAGGAAGATAAGTTGACAGAGAAAGTGAGAGAGAGAGAGAAGGAGAAAGTGAGAGACTGTGTGTGTGATGAAAGGAAGAAGAGCTGTGAGAGAAATTGAGAGATTGTGTGTATAAGGGAAGAGAGATGAGGTGTAAGAGAGAGAGAGAGAGAGAGAGAGACTACTGAGATAAGAGAACAAGAGAAGAGAAACAGAAAACATTATCCAGACAATTTTCAAGACAAGCAAGCCATTTTATATTCTTAAGAGGGAGAATCTGGCAAAGGGCAACAAAAAAAAAAGGCTGAAAATAAAAGGCCCACTATTTTGCCAGTCCCCTTGCAGACAGGCAGTTAGGCCCCTCACCGCGTACTCTCCCTCAATGACGGACACAGCGATGGTCAGACCCTTGCCCGCCTTGAGTTGTGAGGCAAAGGTAAACAGTTTCTTGTATTTTGGGACGAGATCTTTGGTGAGCTTGGACAGGATGAGGATCTGTGGCCGCCAGTTCTTGGTGTGTGGAGGACCTGGCGGGACATTGTAAGGTTAGTCACAGTCATCAAATAGACAATCGGACTTCAATGATATAACACGTCTATAAGCTTGGTTACCTTTGCTGTTTGTGAATGAAAGACTGAGGGGAAAGTTTGATCTTGTATGATGTAGACAAGTAAATAAGAGGAGGAATCTTCACAATTAAGGCTTTCACAGGATTCAATAGCCCTTCAGTACTGGGACACGTTCTTACAAGATTTGGATGTGATTAGATGATTTTATTGACACTGTACTGAGATTAATCCCTTCAGTTCTGGGACACGTTCTTACAAGTTTTGGATGTGATTAGATGATTTTAATGACACTGTACTGAGATTAATCCCTTCAGTACTGGGACACATTTTTACCACAAGTTTACCCAAGAAAGGAATGAATGAATGACTGGGAGACCTGAGAGATACAAAAGGCTAAACTGACCTTCTTCCAGCCTTAGCAGAGAGTAACATGCAGCAGAGACCTCCCTTTTAAACAGTCAAGTTGTGGGAAGTTAGAAACACAGAGGCAGGTAAGGGGGAGACCTGAGAGAGACAAGAGGCTACACTGACCTTCTTCCAGCCTCAGCAGGGAGTAACGCGCAGCAGAGAGGGCCAGACCACGAATGCCGTCACCCCACTCCTTCTCTGCCCCTCGGAACTCAATGTACTTGTAGATGATGCCGGCAATGAGCATGGCCAGCAGGGCGTAGTACCAGGACGTCATGAACATTACCGTGATGCACAGCGACAGACCCACAAATGACAGGGACCTGGGGAGGAGGATGAGAGAGTGTTTGGGGTGGGGTGGGGTGGGGGGGTCTTCTTCTGCTTCTACTTATCTTCATCTTTCTTCCTTTTCTCGCGTTACAATATTCTTTTATTAGTTTGTTCATTTGTGTCTTTCCCTTCTTCTATCTATCTTTTCCTCCTCTTCATGCTCCTCTTCCTCCTCCTCCTCCTTCTGCTTCTCTTCATTTATCCTCCTTTTTCTCTCATTACAATATTCTTTCATTAGTTTGTTCATTTGTATCTTTCCCTTCTCTCTATCTTTTTCTCCTTTTCATGCTCCTCCTCCTCCTCCTCCTTCTCTTCCTTTACATGCTTACTTCTCCACCACCTCCTCCTCCTCCTCCTTCAATCTACCTCCCCTTCTCCATTTCCTAACCTTCCTTTACATGCTTACTCCTCCACCTTCCTCCAGCTCCTCCTCCATCTTCAGGACTCACCAATGATAATACTTGAATCGAGGCCGCCAGTTGGGTGTGCGCAGGAGTGTCTGGAGGGCACAGGCGAGGTTGACGAAGCCGTAACACATCAGGAAGAACATGGACAGGATGGGGGCGATGTAGTCCAGGTTGCCGATGAAGATGGCCAGCTGACAGATGCCTGGGGGAGCACAGAGGTGGTGAAGGACTCGGATTGGGTTTGGTTAGGTGAGTTATTGAGTGTATGTATGTCTAGAGTGAATGACTGAGACTCGGTTTGGTTTGGTTAAGTGAGTTATTGAGTGAGTATAAGTCGAGAGGGAATGAGATAGTGAAAAAAATGTATCATAGCCAGTAAAGGTTCCTCACTCGTTGACAAAAGACTGGTGAGGTTAGGACAGGTTAGGTTAGGTTAGGGACACGAACAAATGAAGAAATGTCTGGAGGAAACAAAATGAAGAAAAATATACCTTACAGCCAGTAATAGGAAGGACGTGGAGAGGTTCCCTACCCACTGATGACAAAGAAGAAGTGACTGACAGAGGCCACAATAGGTTAGGTCAGTGACAAGACAAAATGAACCAATACCTAACAAAACGAATGAAAAAAACCAATGCACATCTTACAGCCAGTGATTAGCAGGGCACGTAGAGGCTCCCCACGCGCTGACGACACACTGAACGGAGAGAGGAATGGGATGATGTTGTCCTTGCTGATGGCCTGCATGAGTCTTGGGGCACCGGTGAGTGACTGCAGCCCCGCCCCGATGGTAGACAGCAGCGACCCCACCAGGATCACCCACTCGTTAGGCCACGATATCGCAGCAATGGCAAGCCGACCACCAACACTGTAGCCAAACCTGGGGAGAAGTGGTGGTGGTGGTGGTGGTGAGGTAGTGATGGTGGTTGCGGTGGTGATGAAGTAGTTATAGTGATGTATTGTGTGGAGGGAGAGGGAGAGGGAGAGAGAGAGAGAGAGAGAGAGAGAGAGAGAGAGAGAGAGAGAGAGAGAGAGAGAGAGAGAAGCACAGGAAATACACATAAAAAATGGCAAAATAGAGAAACGAATGAAAAAAATAGAAAAAGATCAGATGAAAATGATAAAAATGACACCAAAATAGAGGAAAACAAGAAAACAAACCTGAAAACCCATGGACATAAAAATATTAAGAAAAATTACACCAAATTAGTGAGAAAAACAAGAGAAAAAACTGAAAACCCACAGAAGACAAAGAAAAAGACAAAATAGAGAGAAAAAGAAAGCAAAAGATAAAGAGAAACACGAAAAAAATTGAAAAGCCATAGAAAGAAGACAATAAAATGACAGAAATTAGAGAGAGAAAGAAAGCAAAAGAAAATGAAAAGAAAAAAACTGAAAACTCACAGAAAGAAAACTAAAAAGACAAAACAGAGAGCAAGGAAGGAAAAGATAAAAAAAAAACAAGAAAAATGAAATCAGAAATAAAAAACAAACAAAAAACACAAAAAGAAAAGAAAAAACTGGAAACCCCACAGAAAAAAAACTAAAAAAGACAATAAATAGAGAACAATAAATAGAGAACAATAAAGGAAAAGATAAAGAAAAAAACAAGAAAAAGTGAAAACAAAAATAAAAAACAAAAAGATACAAAAAGAAAAGAAAAAGACAATACATAGAGAACAGGAAAGAAAAAGATAAAGAAAAAATCAGAAAAATAAAATAAAACCCCCCCACAAAATAGAGTAAAAAAACAAAAAGATAAAGAAAAAACAAGAAAAATGAAATAAAACCCCCCCACAAAATAGAGTAAAAAAACAAAAAGATAAAGAAAAAACAAGAAAAATGAAATAAAACCGTCCCACAAAATAGAGTAAAAAATGGACATATCTCTCACTTGTCGCGCATGAGTAGGATGTCGTAGGAGCCAGCGAACAGGAGGAGGTAGGAGAGGTACACGAAGGAGGTGGTGCAGATGGCAGCCAGAGTACCCACTGGGATGCTCTTCTGTGCGTCAGCCAAGTCACCAGACCTGTTACTGCCGGCCATGATGCCTGTGGGAGTACATTGTTAGCTCACTGCCTCATAACGTCACATCATAAGCCTAATTAGGGTCTCCTTTTCATGTAATAGGGGAAAGCTGGCTGAGGTCAACAAAAATAATGAAAATAAAAAGAACGGCCCACTTATTTGCCAGTTCCCTTAAAGGTCAAAAGAATCAGCCAAAAGACAGGGATAAATGTGTTGAAACTTCCCTCTTCAATAGTCAAGTCATAGGAAGTTGGAAATATAGAAGCAGGCAGGGAGTTCCAGGGTTTACCAGAGAGAGGAGTGAATGATTTGGGGCACTGGTTAACTCTTGCATTACAGAGTGGCACAGAACAGTTGGTGAGAGGAAGAGGAAAGTGTTGTGCGGTGAGGCCACAGGAGGAGAGGAGGCATGCAGTGAGCGAGATCAATAGAGCAGTCAGCATGAACACTCCACAATTTTATGATAGTGAATAGTTTGCGTTAGATTAGGTTAGGGTTGTTGTTTTATGTAAGAGGGGGAACAAGCTTAGGGGGAAAAAGTGATTGAAAAAAGGCCCACTGAAGGTCACTGGGCCATTACAGTAGTAGGTCAAAGGTCACACACAGTTAGTTGTCATGAAAGAGAAAGGAGAAATAGAGAGAAAAGAACCACACAAACAGAACCACTTGTTAATTTATCCACACACACAAATAGAACCACTTGCTACATATCTTATCCTCACACCCACAAACTCAACAACCACACCAGTCAATTGATTTACGAATGAGTTACTTTCCCAGAAAACCATTTGTAAATCGAGAGACTGGCACACATATCTCTAATGACCTTTTGCAGCTTCCCTCATTCCTTTATGTCCTTTGTTCTTACTAGTTAACATTCCCCATCCACCCAGAACCAGCTTGGACATCCTCATTCCTCATTCCCCATACCCTCCCCACCACTCAGTCCTTACCAGTGCAGGAGGGGAAGAAGATGCCAACCAGCACAGTGAAGGAGGTGGTGATGTCAATGATGACTTGGTTGTAGGTAGGGTTGTTGAGGGACTCGTAATCATCCGGGTCGTCTGTGTCTGCCACGATCTGACCCAGCTTGCCAAAGTGTGGGCCCAGGTTGGCTGTGGAGGGACGGGAGTGAACCAGTGACAGAAGGAGTGAGGGAGGGAGTGAGTGTGGTATCGTCTTATGAGTGATTAAATGATGTGTTTGATACCGGAGCTTGAGTAAATAGAGAGAGATATATAGACAGGATAAAATTAGCTCACTCCCCTTCCATAAACCACAACTATTTCAATATAACAAGGTAAACAAACACCCTACACACAGACAGACAGACAGACAGACAGACTCACAGGTAAACAAGCCCGACGCCAGGCCAACAATAGCCCTCCTCTCCGTGACGTTGTGGGTCTGGAAGTACATGTCGCAGTCCTCAATGTTCTCCGACACAGTGTTGTTCTCCTTGACGCAGTACATGTTCCACAGAGGGCCGCCCGGTTCCTTGGTGCAGTTCGTCACTTGAGTCAAAAGTCGGGCTCCCAAGATGCACATTCTGGAAGGAAGGGTGTTGTTTGGGTGTGGTTAGTGGTGTAGTGGTGGTGTTTGTGGTGGTGTTTGTGGTGGTGTAGTGGTGTTTGTGGTGGTGTTTGTAGTGGTGTTTGTGGTGGTGTGGTGGTGTTTGTGGTGGTGTTTTGGTGTTTGTGGTGGTGTTTTGGTGTTTGTGGTGGTGTAGTGGTGTTTGTGGTGGTGTAGTGGTGTTTGTGGTGGTGTAGTGGTGTTTGTGGTGGTGTAGTGGTGTTTGTGGTGGTGTGGTGGTGTTTGTGGTGGTGTAGTGGTGTTTGTGGTGGTGTAGTGGTGTTTGTGGTGGTGTAGTGGTGTTTGTGATGGTGTTTGTGGTGGTGTAGTGGTGTTTGTGGTGGTGGTGTGGTGGTGTTTGTGGTGGTGTAGTGGTGTTTGTGGTGGTGTAGTGGTGTTTGTGGTGGTGTAGTGGTGGTGTTTGTGGTGGTGTAGTGGTGTTTGTGGTGGTGTAGTGGTGTTTGTAGAAGTGTAGTGGTGTTTGTGGTGGTGTGGTGGTGTTTGTGGTGGTGTAGTGGTGTTTGTGGTGGTGTGGTGGTGTTTGTGGTGGTGTGGTGGTGTTTGTGGTGGTGTTTGTGGTGGTGTGGTGGTGTTTGTGGTGGTGTGGTGGTGTTTGTGGTGGTGTTTGTAGTGGTGTGGTGGTGTTTGTGGTGGTGTAGTGGTGTTTGTGGTGGTGTAGTGGTGTTTGTGATGGTGTTTGTAGTGGTGTGGTGGTGTTTGTGGTGGTGTGGTGGTGTTTGTGGTGGTGTAGTGGTGTTTGTGGTGGTGTAGTGGTGTTTGTGGTGGTGCAGTGGTGTTTGTGGTGGTATGGTGGTGTTTGTGGTGGTGTAGTGGTGTTTGTGGTGGT
>CM035204.1:17526652-17571652 GCA_020233015.1 Callinectes sapidus
GCACAGTCCACCCAGCTGTTCGTTCTCCCTGGCGTGTCGGTCGATAAATGGGTACGTGGGGAGGCTTAGGAAAGGTAAACTGTGGTAATCTGGATGTCACAGGCGGCCCCGCGTGCAGAGTATGGAGCTGTTATCCTTTGTACGCTCCAGGGACTAAGAGACGCAGGTGAGAGTTGAGGTAAGTTGTGAGGTCTCTCTCGCTTCTCTCTTCTCTCTCTCTCTCTCTCTCTCTCTCTCTCTCTCTCTCTCTCTCTCTCTCTCTCTCTCTCTCTCTCTCTCTCTCTCTCTCTCTCTCTCTTCTCTAGCACAAACAGCATCCATCTTAATTGTTATAATAGATATCTTACATCTCATTTCCTCTCATTATCTTTGAATAACATGATCATGGCGGTGGTGGTAGTAGCAGTAGCAATAGCAGCAGCAGTAGTAGTAGTAGTAGAAGTAGTAGTAGTAGTAGTAGTAGGAGGAGGAGGAGGAGGAGGAGGAGGTGGAGAAGGAGGAGGAGGAGGAGGAGGAGGAGGAGGAGGAGGAGGAGGAGGAGGAGGAGGAGGAGGAGGAGTAATGGAGGCATGAATGATAGTGAAGACGGTAATGAGGATCATGATAAAGATGATGATAAATGATGATGATGATGATGATGATGATGATGATGATGATGATGATGATAAGGAAGAACAAGAACTAGAAAAAACTGCTACCACCAACACCACCACCACCACCACCACCAACACCACCACCACCACCACCACCACCACCACCACCACCACCACCAACAACAACAACAACAACAACAACAACAACAACAACAACAACAACAACAACTACAACAACAGCAACAACCTGAAAGACGAAAGATAACTCAGAAATAGCGTAACTGCAGCAAAGGCGACGAGAGAAGCCCAACAAGAATCAATACCAATGTTACAAAACAATGGCAGACGTGGATAGCAGTGCTGGAGGCGGGAAGTGAATGACACAAACCAATATTAGCAGGAAGACAAATACAGGATGGGAAGGTAATGAGCTAAGTGTTTGTAAGAGGGTGTTTTAAAGTTGTCTGGTGTTATTACTGGCAGAAGAGAGAGAGAGAGAGAGAGAGAGAGAGAGAGAGAGAGAGAGAGAGAGAGAGAGAGAGAGAGAGAGAGAGAGAACAAAACACTTATCATCTCAGTCACTTAGCAGCGGCAACAATTAACCCATTCAGTACCATGCCACGTTTTCATGTTTATTTTGCTTACTATTTGGTGATTGTATACATTTTCAGAAACTTGTGTAGGGATTAAGATAGTGAAGATACGAGGCATTAATCTTCTAACCTCCATAGATCCTAACTAATGTCACTAAAATCACACTTAAAACTCGTGATAAAAATGCTTCCTAGTACTGAAGGGGTTATGGACGCTTTTGTATTACTTATCGAAAACTTCTTTACTTTTCTCACTTATTCTCGAGTTATATACAATTTTGATCGACTGGTTAAAGAAATCTTATTAGGCGTAGTTTCATTTTTGGTCAGTTAACTCTTTTACTGCGATACGAGACAATTAACATCATCAATAGCAATGCATGAGATCTTCATTAGCATCTGCGAGAAAAAAATGCATGAAAGAGTAGGTATATTTTGCAATTTCTACCACTTTAAAGATTTAAGGTAATTACTGAACAAGTAAAGATGTCACAGAGTGATTAGAAGTTATTACGGAAAGATGGAGCAAATAACAGTGAAAGGACTAAATGAAGAGTCACGTGACACACTCTCATTAGCGGTCTATTGTTTGACGATACGAAGAACAAAGATGAGAGAAACTTTGATAATGAACGACAAACTACATCAGAAGTAATGCATGCGATCCTTAAAAATATGTACAAGAAAGTAGATTAAAAGAATAGATTTTGCAATTTCAATCAAGTTTAAAAGGACTGAAGATGGATGTAGAAGAAGTAAAGATATCTCAGAATAGTGATTAGGAAAAAAGTGTACCAAATACCAGTCAAAGCCCTAACAAGGTGGAGGACGGAAGCCTGTCGAGAATTCAGTCCAATATGCAAGTTAGAGGTTACAAAATAAAAGTACCTATACATAAAGCCGTATAAATTGCAGATGAAATAGTTAAAGTTACGACAAGCTGAGGCAACACATTGGCATGCATGAGGAAAAAAAAACTTTCAGTGTACATAAAAATAATCACAATAGTACTAAGAAAGTCTTCAAAAAACAAAATGCATGTCAATAGTATAAAAAATAATAAAAAGTATATAAGTAGATGAGTGAATAAGAACAATAATATGAAGAAAGTCGATGAGAACTATAAACGAAGAGAAGAAACAGAAAAAACTGCGTCGACATGCAATGCAATGCAAAAAGAGGGCGAAGCGAAGAAAGGTTGTGCAAAAAACAGATAACAAATACTAACACAGAACATCGCGTTTAGAGGAGATACATTAATCATAGCGCCCGCATGTGTGTCCCTCTGATAATGACCTGCTGGACTCAAAGCAGAGACTAGGGAACTCACACGACATTCGCAGATATTAAACAGTACAAGCAGAAGGAGGACGAGGAGAAAGGGGATGAAGAGCAGGAGGAGGAGGAATACTAACACTTACGCAATGGACATAACGAGGAAAGGGAGTACCAGACTTTCAGATCCTATTGCAGTGTTTCCTTTACCTGTTGTCTTCTTGTGTCTGCAATTATCATCTCCTTTGAATGGTACACTCGCGCAATCCCTCCACAGACACCATACCTCCCCCAATACAGACTCGGACAGCGCAAGCATCAGCAGATTGTGACCTGCACATTACTATGAAGAGAGAGAGAGAGAGAGAGAGAGAGAGAGAGAGAGAGAGAGAGAGAGAGAGAGAGAGAGAGAGAGAGAGAGAGAGAGAGAGAGAGAGAGAACTGAAGCATCAGGTATAAGTCAACTTGTGTTATTGTCACCTCAAATACGAGTATATATTCCGGAATTTGTAGCCACAGTCGTATAGGAAGAAATACATATCAGATCGCTATTGAAAAATCTCTCTCTCTCTCTCTCTCTCTCTCTCTCTCTCTCTCTCTCTCTCCTAAGTTTACTCCAGAGAAGTTCAATGTTAATATCATCACGCCTTCTCTATGGCTTACGGCTCACCCTTTAGTCGAACACAATAATTACTAGTTTAATTTGAAGCTCTGTTCTTTTCTTCATCATATGGTTGTTATTTCTATTTCTTTCCAGGTGAGGTTATCTGGCACACTTGACAAGAAGGAGCGCTGTGGTCCGAGTGACAATTTTCGGTGGTAAATAATTTCTGAAAAGGTGGGGTTTAAATGCCAAGCCAAGACTCACTTTGTTTGGTCGCTGTCTCTCTATTGATCTGAAAAGGTCATGCGAAAAAAAGAACCACCACCAACGATGCAGCTCCAGTTAAACCATCATTTTTTAAGCTTGTCTCTTATTATATTCAAAGGTAATGGTATACATGTAAGTTACTTTATGAAGTGCTTGGTTTTATCTCACCGTTTTTCATTCATCGGCAGTTGGAATCAAATTAGATAAAGATTAGCAAGTTAATCTGTATTTTCGTTATCCTCACTCGGTTGCGTCGCGGAACCATGATTCAACTGATCATTTTCAATCTAAAATGTACCGCCATACATGCTGTGTTTGCCTTCCTTTGTCACCTTTATGAGAATATCCTCCTTGTCTTGCCTGTGATGATGAAACAAGAGCCGACAACAATAAAGGAAAGTTAGGTGGGTGACCCGTGGCGCGAGCGAGGCAAGAGGATGCGGTCATAGATGTGGACTCTATAACCCCCGACACATTTGCCTCCACTCACTACCTTTCCACACCACCACCCCTTCCCCCAACAACTCTACTTGCCCATCCAGGAGTGCAGTATCAATAAACCCACTACACACTACCTTCCCACATTCTCATTACACCTCCATCTTTCTAGCATGAGGTACAGTACAACCGCCCACACTATCTTCCCATACTCCCAAACACTTCTATCTGCCCAGCCTGTGATGCACCATGTCACAGGAGTAAGTGTATGAACACTATGAAAGTGAATTCAAGTCGTAGGAAGGTGGAAATACAGATTCAGGTAGAGAGGTCCAGAGTTTGCAGTGGAGGCCAGAGTTAAGGTGTCATTCAACCTTCTTTAACATTCTAAGGATTCAAGTTTGAGGTGAAAGGAGATATCAAAGGAGTTACTTTAGCTTACCGATTTTCTTTTTTTTTTTTTTTTTTTTAAAGGTAAAAGGGGAACCGGCCATTTTGATGACATCATCAAATAGCCGCCCAGGAGAACCAGCCAGTTATTTCAATAATATGTTTTCCTAACATGCAAGTACGGCACTGTGGATATGAACCAGACCAACTGAAATGGAAGACTTGACATCCATCTTCACTCTAAGACATGTCTGGCATATAATAGATAACAAATAGTGCTAGTAATGGCTGAAGTATGTCCACCGCTTCTGCCTATGTTAACTGACTAAAAGTTTGAATATTAGAGGTCCTTTCAAGTATCTGCAGGTGTTATTTCATTAATACATATATCGTCTTAGAGGAGGGATGGTCAAGTTAAAATACATGAGAACGAGTTAGGACCGTGAAATCTTGAGTTATAGTGATGTTATAGGATTATGTTTACTATAGTGAATGCTGTCTCTGGCTACCACATACCAATATACAACCTTTCAAGGTTACTTACTCTTTTCACTGTTTAAAAATTTGTTACACTCACCAGAACTGTATTAACACTTAAAAGCGCACTTCACCTCAACTAAAGCCTTTCAAAGGTGCTTCATTTCTAAGTAGTAATTCAGAAATGTTGCTAATCACAACACTTAAAAACCTGCGTCACTTCAACTAAACACTTTACAAATTATGGAATTGCCAAGCTGACCTCACCACCTCCTCCCTAGTAAGTGTAACTATCACAAGCCCTCACAAACTAAACTATTTATTAATAAATGGCATATATTTTACAAAATGAGTGATTAAGAGGAATAGAAGGAAAGAAAGGAAACCAAACAAAAGGGGAAAGAAAGAGGGTTAAGTTCAAGGAAGAGGAAGAAGAGAGAGAGAGAGGGTCTATAATACAAATCAGAGGCAGCTTAGCTTTAGCCAATAACGGATATCAAGAAAAAAGATGAAATAATGTCACTTTCATTAGAATTATAGGAAGAAAAACTGCTCCATGTAGGGAGCCAATTGTACCTGTCTTGTATGTACTAATTCTTCTCTCTTTAAGACCCATCAATATCTTATCATCAAAGCTTGGAAATATTAGGCAACCACACTGCAACCACACAAAATAGTAATGACCTTTTTTTACAAACATTTTATTACTTATTTGCACATGTGGCCAATGCATATATCCTTACTGCATATGGATCAGCACCATTTACAAGTAAATTTCAATAAATTACTAGGGGCAACTCCTTTTGTTCCTCTGCCATAGGAGAAGCTACAAAAAGAAGGTGAAAAGTCATTCTTATATAGTAAAGTAAGATGGTGTTCTTTACAGACAGGGATGTTTGAGTACAGAATGAAAGTCTATACAATCATCAATTTCGAGACATTACCTGGGTCAGCATTGTGGGTTCAGCCTCCATACCAGGGACCTCTGCTTCAACCTATTCCTCCTTGCCAATGCCTGACAGTCTGAACAGAAGGACATTCCATCACTGTCTACGGGTCCCAGCCCTGCTTTGGGGACAATCTTAGGGCGAGGATTTGTCCACCAAAGAGGTAACGTTAGTTCCTGAGCAATGTCAGAGGCAGTCCATGACTTTGCAATTTGGTGACATCTTTTGAGCAAGAAGGAGTGGCACAATGAGCAACGTCTCTGTATGGCAGGTTCCTTCAAGACAGGATACTCAGAGCACTTATCCTTCAAGATCTCAACAACTTCCTTAAGATGTTCTAGTTGTTCTGTTTTCCTCTTTTCTTTCTGTCTTGCAATCTTAACTTTCCTTTGAAGATCTTGTATCTGTGGGGATAAAAAGTTTAGTGTTTAAAGAGGCCTATATTACATATTTGATTCACAATACAGTCAGCATCACTACAGCCTCATTTTCAGAAGTGATACAATCCATAAAAGAGGAGTTTGGAAATTAATGATTATGTCTGGATTCTATCATAATCTTTTCATATGTGTAGAGAAATTTTACTGCCATATAGAAAGGGCACTTGCCAAGTGCAATAAAAATAGTACTAAAAAAGACCCTCTGAAGTGCCAGGCTTCATATTGTCATGAATGCTAACCAAAACCGGAGGATAAGTGTCTTGAAACCTCCCTCTTGAAAGAGTTCAAGTCAAAGGAAGGTGGAAATACAAAGTAAAAAGAGAGTTACCTAAGAAAAGGATAAATGATTGAAAGTATTGGTTAATTCTTGCATTAGAGAGGTGGACAAAATAAGGGCAAGAGAAAGGAGAATCTTATGCTGTGAGGCCAAAAGATGGGAAAAACATGCAGTTAGCAACATCAGAAAAACAGCTGACATGACAGCAGAGATAAAAAATAACTAGGTATGCAAAATTGCAGTAATAAGGAGGCTAAACAGTCAGTTAGAGGAAAAGATTTGATAAGCCAAAAAGCTTTCGATTCTACACTTCAAGAGTGGAACCCACAATATATGTGAAGCATATTCCATACATGATTGGATAAGACCCCTGTACAGACTTCATATAAGCTGTTTTAACTAGAGATGAGATATGAAGTTTCCAGTATAAATTATAAGTAAAGGAGAGACTGAGGATCTTAAATGTAGAAGAGGGAGACAGTTTAGTGTCACTGCAAAGGAGGGGATAGTGGCCAGAATATCACAGCCATCACTCACCTGCTTGTCCTTCTCATCCTGCAAACCACTCGGCCCCATAATCATGGAGGCCGTGTGGGAGAGGATAGACTCTTGGATGGAAGAAATTTGCTCTACTGTGGCTGGGGCTCCCTCCTCTTTAGACTCATCCTCATCCTCTTCCTCCTCATCCCTCACAAGGCTGCAAGCAGCTGTTGCATTCTTCCCTGCTTTGGTTGGCTCAATCATCACCACATATCGGATGAATTTGGCTTTAGACTTCTTTTTCTGAAGACACCATAAGACAATAATTACACCACTACACCTCAAGAGAATATTGTCACACAATGTCAATCACTACATTTTCACTACCAGTGCATTAGGGTACAGCCACACTCCATCCAATTTGTTGGAAGGGTAGAAGGTAGTGGGATGCTTTGCAAGTAGAGGCAAGCAATGTCGTGCCCACATCAAAAGAGGAAAAATAGACCAAGATGTCAGTCATTGTTTTAGGATTTGTGACTTTAACAAGCAGCAAGAAAAACTATAAATTTAATAATGTGAAGCTCACAATATCACCTACAGCCATCTCTACTAAACTGCAAAATAACCTAGTCCTTTCATACTACTCATGTCTGAGCTTGTGTAGATGATCGCTTCACATCCTGTAAGCCACTGAGCAATTTCAACAATGAGTTCACATAGTGAGGAGGATAGCAGGTAAGCTTGGATGGAACCTGCTACCCCCAACCAGTATGGCCACTCCTATTAGATAACATGTTTATTCTTGTCTTTGTCCCACCAGACATCCCATTATCCTCTATCCTCCCAGCAACTTGCATGCAGTGTGGCCAAACCATTGGGAAGCTCATGGGAGGTGGCAGGAGATTATGACTCATATTCTTAAACATTTCTGTGCTTCACCTCCACTATTTCCAAAGGCTTCATTTAAATTGACAAAAGTTTTTAAAGTTGTAGAGGCAGAGTGACAAGATTTCTATATTATTAACTGGAAAAAACTCTTGAAAATGCTGCTAATCATCTCTGTGGCCTAGGAAAACAGTTGTGGTGAGGGAACAAAGCACAGACATCACTTAAAATTCTACTTGCACCATCTTGGGTAAGGCTAATCATCAACTAAAACAAAGATGAATGCATTTTAAGTAGACTATAAATAAATATTGGGAAAAAAATTATGTATAATGTACCTATTATTCATACTTTTCACTAAGAAATTAGAAGAGTAAAATATAGAGGGGAACAAAATTGGTATGTATGTATGTACACATTTATGACATTAAAGTTATAAGATAAAACATAATCAATTCAACAACACATCTTGTTGACGCAAGTGTAAATATTCAGTAAATATACTTACCAATCTACGATTTTTCTGTTGTAACACTTTGATCTGTTTTTTAATCTCCTCTGCCTGAAATCAAGAAGTACAACAGTAATTATGATCATATTATTCAACTTCTACATTTATTGTTAAAGACAAATTAGAAATCATTCTTGTGAACCACTGTATTCATGAAGCTACATTCAGGAAAAAAACTACATCGGTATTTAAGCATGTAAGCAATACAACTGAGCACAATGTAAGCAACTACAATAGTAAAAATTGTAGTAATAAAACAGAGGTAGAGGTGTAGTCATGGAGGCAAGGAAAAGGACACAGCCCACACCAAGATGTCAACATCATTGAAAAATATGGTGTAAATCTTCAGATGTACAGATGAAAAAAATTTAAAAATAAATCTACACGAGGCTTTATACATATTCCCATATAAGAAGCAGTGATTTTTTTGTCATTCATATGGAAAAGGTGCATCTTATATACTATTAAATAGAATAAATATAATGAAGTAAACAAAGTTAGTACAGTGCCTTCACTCATTTTCAACCCATATAAGATCTAGCATGTGAGTTGTATTCCAAACAAAGATCATAATACCAAGCAATTTTTTTTAGTTTAAACAGGACATTTACCAAATTGGGCCAATTTCAAAGTAGACCAATGTACCACTGAACTACAGTATTCATATTTTCCCCAAGATACTCCTTAATCTTTAAACTTACCATACCTCTTTGAGCTTTTCCCTGAGCTGTTCATCCCTTCTGAGGAGATCTTTAGTATTAACATTGCTCAGTGGTGATGAGCCAGTCTGCAGTGATGCCTTGATTAACTCTGCCTCTTTCTGTAATGCTGCACGGCGAAACTGTGTCCAATCCAGAGGCTCCTGTTTCTATAGGAAAAAGAGATAAAAAAAATTGATATAAAGATTTTTAAAAAATACATACTAATTCAACAGCTTTATCAATACTGGTAGCTATATGCACTGCAAACACTCACCATAATCTTCTTGGGAGAGCTCAAGTAGTCCAGTTTCATTTTAAGGAACTCAACCTATAGGACAAAAAGGTTCAGTGGGTAGTGCAATCTTAATGGAGATAATCTTGATTTCAACTATTGTTTAAAACACAAGCCAAGAGTAATGAACATGATAGCCTTAACTAAACTTTCTATGATTAACAATACCAGTGTTAACTCTGAAGTAATCAGCTTTCAAATATACAAAACTTTTATAATGCTAACAGTACTTCATTTTCTACAAAACATAACAAAAAACTGTACACTGACATATACAGGCCATACTACCTACAATCCTTTTCTTTTCAGTTTTTTTTGTTTTCAGAACATTTATGATAGATGAACTCAATGAGCCTTACATTTTGTTTGCATGGATACACACTATGTGATTTTTAATATTTTTGCTCAGAAAATTCAATATACAAGACCTCACTTGAAATTTGTTTCCACCATACCACAAATTTGATATCTATGCCAGAAGCAAAGTTATCATTATGAAACTTAAGGTGCAATTTTCTCGGCTATTAAGAAATGATGCTTGAGTCTCCTATGCTTCTGGGCCATTATATACATATGGTATCTATATATTGAAAAACTGGCATTTCAAGTAGCTACTGCACTTTCATTAATGAGGAAGAAATGAAATCTCAAAGTAACTCATTCTTTTGTTTTCCCTTATCATCATGCAAGTGATCTAAAATATCTTAAAAGATTCAAATGCAAACCTTTTGTTCACTCTTCCTGAGAAGCACTTCCATCTCATTTTGAGTACGGCAATAGAAGTGGTCAGGATATGTTGAGGGAGCTGGGTCAACTTGGGAATCAGAAGCCATATCAAGGAATGGTGGATCATCAGGTTCAAGTGACTCCACTTCTTCTCCCTCTGATGGGTCCCTCTTCATTGCCGCCACCACTGCAGCCATGTGACCATTCAACTGCCTACCTGATCGAGTGGTGATGCCATGCTACCAGAGAAAGAACAAGTCTTACACAAACAGGGATTCCTCAAATTAACAATTAAATTATAAGTTATTTTTTCTGCTCTCTCTCTCTCTCTCTCTCTCTCTCTCTCTCTCTCTCTCTCTCTCCCCAAGAAGTGCAAAATATGGTAATAAAAGATAACTATGTTAACAATAGCAAACTGAACAATGAGTATATCTCATATATGTGGTATACACGTTACAAACTCTAAGAGTACTACCATACACACAAGAATAATTCCGTTAATTCATGCATTGATAATGTTATAAGATATTGGAGCCAATCAATTACTCAGAGAAAGTCATCAATGTGTCCACAAGTCAACATAATATACTAAGTAGATCAAAAGTAAGTTCTTCACGGCACTCTCATGAATAGTACCTTGTTAGTTGGTTTCTTTGGTTTTTGCTCATCCTCAGGTTCCTGCTTGATATGTGTCAGCTTCTGGAAGACAGGCATTTCATAAAAAGAGGTCATTTTTCAACAATAGACTATGTATACATTAATAATAATTTTCAAAAAAGAGTTAGTTCATTTCTAGAAGAAAAGACTTATGTCATAACCAATGACATTATAATCTAATTCATCAAATCATTCTCTTGTATAATCATAACTAAATACAGATTAAAGTAAATATCATTGCAAATAATTACAAAAGGCAAAAAAATAAAGTCAAGAAATAAACAAATGTAAATAAAAGTAAATACTGATAATGATGATAATAATTATCTAGAAATATATACCAACTTAAACTCATTAGATGAATATATGTATGTGTGTGTGTGTGTGTGTGTGTGTGTGTGTGTGTGTGTGTGTGTGTGTGTGCAAGCAATTAACAGTGATGTAAACAAAAAACTAAATCACTCACATTGACTTTCAAGAATCCTATACTACTTTAATTTGTAAAAGTACAAAAAATTGTAAAAAATAAAATAATAAATAAATTACAGTTTATCAAGATGTATCACAAGAGGTAGTTTTAGAATGACGCTCCATAGCAAATACACCAAGTGCCATATTTAAGGGCATAAATATGAGAGAGAGAGAGAGAGAGAGAGAGAGAGAGAGAGAGAGAGAGAGAGAGAGAGAGAGAGAGAGAGAGAGAGAGAGAGAGAGAGAGAGAACAAAAGTATTTCAGATCCACCAATTACTAACAAATTTTCCCTTGGTTGGCACAGCGCCAATCCTGAGTCTGGTGGTCTGGCCGGTGCGGTCAAAGCATTTTTCATCAAAGTGCTCTGAGCAGAGTACTGCACGCTTCCCCGGGACCCAGTTCTTTCGTCCTGTGGCAGGAATCCATTTTTGACGGGCTTCATTGTTCTTTGGGAAGCTGGAACAAATTATAAATATCATTGCCAATAAAACAAAATTATAGTTTATTTAATTATCTTATTTCATATTGTCCTTCATTTATCTATAGTTATTACTTTTCATGACCTCCTTGTTGCTTTAGACCATTTCTGGTCTTTTACACCAACTGTTCTTACAATCACAAAGCATAGTGCTTAATTTTATACCTATTGGTTCTACTCATTCCCCTGTATTTATACCTATTCTCTGATAACTAAGGACATACAAATTACATTTGCTGACTAGAACATTAGATGTTTCAATAATGTTGGGAAGCTCATAACAAGAGTTGTGAAATCACAGAGCATCCATGATGCTAAAAGCAAACTAAAGAAAACCAGATATGAAGAACTAACAACTCAAGAATGATAACCAATAAAAAGAGAAACACATATAGCAGAATACTAACTCATAGAAAATGCATATGCTCATTACTGTGTCAGTTGTTATACAACAAGGAGATACTGCACCCTAATACCTCAAGTCCATGTTATACTATCAACTGTTAGTGTTCCGCAAAGACTACCAAGAATCTGTTGAATCAAACTTTGGACAAGTATACATTAATATGAACAAACAAATGCACAAACAACAAATAAAAAAAATATCCACAGCAAAAACTCTCAACTTACAGGTGAAATGTAACCTTAGCTCCACGACCACTCCTATTTGAACAGCCCCGTGCAGAACAGGAAGGCATTTTCTTCTATATCTTGTTCTTGTTTGTTATTAGATATAATCCACAGCCAATGATATCCTGAAATTACAAATAATTAGATAATCTTGCTGTTTTAAGAAGTTTGAAGTGACTTTAATAAAAACAACACATCTATCCAGAACTTCTCTTGATTGTTCCAAAAAATTTCCATGTTACTACATACAGTATTGCACAATATTTGGCATATTTTTAGTTTTATACCACTCTCTCAATTTCAGAAGAAACTCATTCTCCCTGGTAGATTTCTGTGTTTTGAATGAATCTGCTTGTTGTTTTCTTCACAAATCAATATTTTTTGGGGGTGTGTCCCCCAACCCCCAACCCATAACCCCAAAACTAACAATTTGCGACAAATACAACAGGCAGATTAATTCAAAACAGACTGAAATCTAACAGGGAAAAAAAGCTTCGTCCTAACCAATGAGACACAAAAAGCACAAGTTTCAGCCTTGCCCATACCCCCAATATCACTAAAACATTAAAATTCCATAATCTGCGAACTAAAGTAGTTCATGCCATACAGCCATTCAAAATGAAGTGAATAACCTCACCTTTATGATAAAACTACCATCTGTGGCCAGCAGCGCTCTAAGCTAAAACATTACACTAACTAAACATAACCTAGGGGGGGGGGGTCAAATCTAGCCCTGGGGTGCTCAAACTGAACTATGCAGGCTCTAACTGAATCCTGAGGGCTCTACTTATTAGCCAAAAGTCGTTACCTTATAGGACATCAGCATGTAGTGCACAAAGCACCTCTCACGGCCCAGACATCTTCCAAGACTGATCTTAATATTTCAAACAGAGCCTCCTTTAGGTCCTCAAGAGACTGTGACAGAATTAATTATTTATTTCTTTTATTGTCCCCTGGACAAATCAAAGAACCAATCACCGTGCCTATTTCAGCACCTGTGTAAAATATTGACACATGCATATATGAACGAATTCATGCAGACCAACGGTCAGTTACACTTAAAGACAGCAAACGCGTGGGTGTGACCGGCTGGCCAGTCTCATCTCACAAATTAGGCAAATCTTAAAAAATCGCTAGCATCATTATAAATGATTTCCGGGGATTATATATGGGGTTCAAATTACTCAGTATGAAAAGCTCTAACAGATGGGAAGAGTATGAAAAGCCAACTTGAGACTGGTGTATAAGTTAAAAAATTACCGATATTCTGCAACATAATTTCTACCTAATATGTAATTTCGAGCCTCAAGAGAAGAGACCAAGATTATCTCCATATTATCGATAGGCTGTAATCTCACTGTCAAAGAAAAACTATGTTAAGGCACATCAAATACTTGTCATGATATGTTTACTATGATCTAGAAATGAAAATTGGGTTGGACATGAAGACGATGAGATGATGATTTTGAAGATTCACCTAAAGTCTGGGAGTATTGCCTAAGTTTCTCATTGGTTGAGTGATAGTAAGACAAATGAGTGTAAAGATGGTAAAAGAAAACCTAGGCTGGCTCAGGGACACTCTTTACTCTAACATTTTGACAGAATGTCTTCCCCATCTTTCCCATTAGTCTCATGGGCACACAAAAAAAAAAGAGTGCGTCACTGGAAAGCAAACATATTTCTAAAATATTTTTCTTTTATACACTTTCCCTCGGAAATAACTAATTCATTTATAATGCTGATAAGTTTTGCACAAAACACAACAAATCTCTGTATTAGATTAGGTGTTAACTTAGGGTAGATTTAGTTATGGGTTAGGTTCAGTTAGAATACATCAATGGTTGTATATAATGTAAACCATGAATATATCTGCATTTAGAGGAAGATATCTGATATGAAACTTTTCCATTGGCCAGGAATGCTCACTTCGTGTTCTAGGCATCACAATATAGGCAATCACATTGATGCATTCCTTATTACTTGATGTCAAAGCGATGCCTTTCTAGATATTTACTAGCTCAGGAGTCGAGTTAGAATAAATGATGGATCAAGTCTATAATAAAACTGGCAGGAGTTGGTCGTTCAGAATAGTCAAAGCTACTTGAGATAATTGTCCAAGTTGGTATTTAATTAAGAATGTTTCGCCACGAAGGTTGGACTTGGACCTGCATAGCCTTTGCATTGTGCCGTGTACTATCATTGTTCAGTCTTAGTAACCTGACAAACTAACACTGTAACGAATCCATGACAATGAGTGAACAAATAATGACATGAATTATATGTATCAGAGAGAGCCTATAGGGAACGAAAAAGGGGAGAGAAACTAACCTATTCATGTTCTGAGAAAGGTTACCCACAGCGCCACCAAACGTAAACAAATCTCCCGTAGCCCCTTCACCCACATGCAGTCTTCCCTGTTCGCAACCTTCCTATTATATCTATCCATTTGTTAATTATTCATAATACGTTCACATTGTGCGACCACTTGGTATTCCATATTCTTCTAAAATAACTATCCTAGGCCGGGGGATGCGCCTCCCCGGACCCGCACTTACTTTTTTTTTTTTTTTCGTAGATGAAGTTTCCTCGTCAATAATAATAAAACAATTAAAAAACAGAAACCTAACCTAACGAGACCCTTAAAAAATCACACCATTAGATTTAGAAAATCTCGAATTTCTGCCACATTCCCGAATCCTATAATAGATAATACACGCTTGCCACTCAATTTTTATCCGCTTACGTGACCTTCACCCAGGATTCTCATAATATCCTTGACCTCCACCGTCACCCTGCAGAAAAAGGAACATTAACGTTTGATTTAACAATCTCTGGTATGAAAGAAAAGAAGTCATGTGCGTATAGAAATGAAAATGAGCAGAAAACGAGAGTGTAAATGGAAGAAAATTATTTATTGAGGGACATTTACCACAGTGAAGACAAAAACAATTTGTGTAGTAGTATGTGGCCTCTCAGTAAAGTCGTAAAGTCAGCTTCCCTCTTAAAACGTGGTTGAAGGCGTAAGGGAAGGGTAAGAGGATGGAGCAGAATGTGGGAGCCCTGTGGAAGAAAGATCACACAAATGAGTTGGAACAAGAGATTAGATGTGACAAGAGTTCAATGCGGAGATAAGTACGGTATACCAAGTAGGCATTGTAAGTAAAGGAAAGACAGAGGGAGGATGTTCAGTGAAAGAAGGGGATACTTCAGTGTGGAGTGTCACTGAGAAAGAGAGAATGGTTGTGTGTGGAAGGTTGTGTCCTGCTGATGGATGGAAGAATAAATCTTATGACCGAATAACAACAACTTTACTCTCAAATTTTAGGGGAATCAGATGTCAAACAGTAGAGAGAACGTAATCATTAACAAATAAACAAGGCAACAAGTAGTTTACCTTGTGTCCTTGCCTGTCTCACCACGGCCCAGCAGACATCAAGAGGCATCAGCTGACTAGTCATGGGGACCAGCAGGGGCGGTGGAAGAGGCGCTGGGGAGAGAGAAGACGCAAATTAATAATGTTCATCCGTTGAATACATTCACAAAAACAGCTGATTTGGTTACAACACAAGAAATGAAGTGAAAAAGATGCTGCAACAAGATATCAGATCTGTATGTGGTAGGTCCTGTAGCAAACATAAATATGCCAAGAGATTTCTACCTATTATCTATCTCCAGCTCATTGATTCAGCACACATACAAACACACACACACACACACACACACACACACACAACCTCAAAATACCTGGAAAAAATTACTTCACAATGCTAGATATGGAGAGGCAATATAACAGTATTACAGTATCACACACACACACACACACACACACACACACACGCACACACACACACACACACACACACACGCACGCACACACGGTAAGCATACAGTAACCCATGCTATATATGGCATATAAGTCAGGAAGGCAAGGGGGCAGGGAGGCGCCCGCTGCCCTATGACGTCACAGCTGATGACGTCACAGCTGATGACGTCACGGCTGATGACGTCACAGGTGCTCTATATTTACGTAGCGTAAACCATTTTAAAAATGACCCCTCGATAAAACGATGTCAGATCAAACTAATGTATCTGTTCCGACGTGATAAATAGGATAACTAATTCCCAAAGTATAAACACACTCCTAACAACAGTAATTCTAAAGAAATTCTACGGGAAAAAACGTGTTTTATAAAAATATGACCCTTTTTAACACTCGTTAAATATCCATTAACTACCACTTCAAAGGAACCAAAATCCATTTCAAAACAATTGATTAGTTATTCTTAATTATTTTAAACACTTTAGAGTGAGCTAGAGGCAGAAATAAACTATTGACAGGCTGATAAATAAGTTATTAATGTAACTTTGACACCGCTAAATAACACTTTTCCTCTCCACTCATTTCACTGAACTTTAGGCATAAAACATCATTGTATATGGACTATCTTGTGCAAATAATAACAACTTGATACAGCCTTAAATAAAAAAGGGCATTGGGCATTCCAAGAAATTTGGCGCCAAAATCCCCTCTTATTTACCACCCTAATAACACCAACCACAGCTATCTCCACCCCTTACACGCACGAAAATCACTTGAAACACACCGCAGTATTCATAGAAAGCGTTAAATTTGACTATTGATCCCAAATAAACAGTCCAGAAACGAAGAAAATATCTGATATATGAGCCGGCTGACGGAGGCCCCGTAGTGGGGAACGGCCCCCCCTCCTACCTCACTCCCACCTTCATTAAACTTAAACTTGACCACGAAAGCTATGTCTGAATGGCTCATATGAAAGCTTAGTACCATGGCTGCATGTTGTGGCAAGATGTGCCTGTAATGATTGAGAGATATGGCTTAAAATGACCGATGAATTAAGAATGCAAGATGGCGCCCCGGTGTGAGGTGGTGACTCGTCTTACATAAACCTTGACACACGGCAAGGATTGTGGTTGTAATAACATTATCCACTATCTGTTACTCCATCTTGCAGCTTCAGTCCAGCAATTAGATGACTTGGACACTGAATAAACTAGCACAGTCTTCTTATCTTGCCATCAAAACCACTGTCATTAACAAACACTCGTGAACTCCCGCTGGTCAGTTTTAACGGATCGTTTTTCAGGTATGTCTGAATGGCTCATATGAAAGCTTAGTACCATGGCTGCTTGCTGTGGCAAGATGAGCCTGTAATGATTGACAGATATGGCTTAAAATGACCGATGAAATAAGAATCCAAGACGGCGCTGCGGGTGTTGGGTGGTGACTGACCTTACATAAACCTTGATACGCACTGATGACTTGAACCCTACAGTATATCAAGTAAAGATCGTCTTAATACGCCACTACAGCGGCAAAAACATCGTGAAATACCGCTATTTACTTTAAACAGAGGGTTTTTCAGGTAGAAATCGCCCTTATCCGCTCAAGCAGAGGCTTTTCAATAGGTTAGACACAGCACACCTCTCCGCATCCTACCCCAGGACATACTGACGCCTCCATCCCGCCGGACACCCCACACACACCCCACCCACCCTCATGCATGGCTGGCCTGGAACTAGCATAGTATTATTTTAACAGCTGCCAAAAAGTGGTTGCATTTTTCCATGTTTCTCTTGACGCAGCTAAGAAATCGAGTAGGTTATATGCAAAGAACGTAGATAGACTGTAGATAAAGATGTATATAACCCCATAAACGCCACAAATAACCTGATTAGCGAAAGAAAACACCCGTAAAATAAATGGAAGGAACAAAGTCGACCGTAAGTCATGTCTAACCCCACTCGGAGCAAAAATTAGTGGTATTTTTCAATGGTTCTCTTGACATAGCTAAGAAATCGAGTGGGTAATATGCAAAGAACATAGATAGATAGTAGATAAACACGTATATAACCCCACAAATGTCAAACTAAAGCGAATTAGCGAAAGAAACACGAAAATTAACGGAGAAACAAGACCCACCACGACCGTAAGTGATATTTACCCGCACTCGGAGCAAAGAGTAGTCGTACTTTTCCATGTTTCTCTTGACACAGCTAAGAAAACACATAGGTTATATACAAACTACATAGATAGACAATAGATAAATCAATATATAACCCCATAAACGTCAAAGTAAAGCGAATTAGCGAAAACAGCAACGCGAAAATGAATTAAGAAACAAGGCTGACCAGTAGTCATGTTTACAAGCACTTGGAGCAAAAAGCAGTCTTATTTTTCCATGTCTCTCTTGACACAGCTAAGAAATCGAGTAAGTAATATGCAAAGAACATAGATAGACGATAGTTAAACATGTATAACCTCATAAACGTCAAACTAAAGCGAATTAGCGAAAGAAAAAACATGTTAATATCAGGAAGGAACAAGCCCGACCGTTAAGTCATGTCTACCCGTTCTGGGATCAAAAAGTAGTTGTATATTTCCATGTTTCTCTTCACACAACTAAGAAAACACGTAGGTTATACACAAAGAATAAAGATAGACAAAAGATTACTATATATAAACCCCCATAAATCTCAAAATAGGCCTAATTAGCGAAAAAAAAAATAACAAGTAATACGCCATATGAACGAGGCCAAACAGTAGTAGTAGTTGCTTATTTCAATGTTTCTCTTTACACAGCTAAGAAATCAAGTAGGTTATATAGAAAGTATGTGTGCGTTCGCGTGCTTTCAGAGCGCTCTGTGTGCATGTGAGATAAAGTGGTGATTCATTTCATGTCACTGTTATTATTTCTTAAGGGTATAGTGGCGTTTTTTTCCCCCTTCTTTTTTATGTAAGAGGTATGAATGGTTGTGAGTACTGATTAACTCTTGCATTAGGGAGTTGGACAGAATAGGGGTGAGAGGAAGAAGCCTTGAGCAACCAGGCTGATAGAACAAGCATCAACTCGGTGTGTCCTGTACTGAAGACAATCAAAGGAGAGGAATTGATTAGCCGAAAAGTTTTCAATTCTACCCTTGTGTGTGTGTGTGTGTGTGTGTGTGTGTGTGTGTGTGTGTGTGTGTGTGTGTGTGTGTGTGTGTGTTGTGGAAGATGAGTGGTGGAGAACGCTTGGAGAGTTCATAAAAAGGGGTTCTTTGGCGTCTGGGTAATATATCAACTTTTAAAGGGTTGGTCGTCTCCGAAAAGAATGGAAAAGTGTACGGTGGTATCATCACTGTAGGAGTGAGTAGTGTAAGAAGTTTGGTTTAAGATGTGATTGATGAATAAAAGGAAGAAAGTAGGTGACAGGACAAAACCCTGAGGTACACCACTATCAATAGATTTAGAAAAGCAGTGATCGTCTACCTCAACAGCAACAGAAGGGTCGGAGAGGAATCTAGAGATGAAATAGCAAAGAAACAGATAGAAGCCATAGAAGTATACTTTGGATATCTTTGTGCCACTTTATCAAAAGCTTTTGATCTGTCTAAGACAATAACAAAACTTTTACCAAAATCTCTATAAGAGGAGAACCAAGACTCAGTAAGAAAGTCAGGTAATAGAAGGCTTAGGTATGTTTTGAGGGCAACCTGGCTTTCTATCATTTATATAGCGCAAAACAAGTTGTATAAAACTGAGGTTTCGAAGGTTTAGGTTGAAAGAGTAAGGAATGTACCTACGCCTCCATGCCAGACACTATCACTGTTCTGCGCACAGCATCCAGATGTGGCACCTGTGTTTCGGTGAGGAAATGAAGATGAGCTAGGTCGAGGAGTGTGTCAAGACATTTAGATAGAGTTTGCGAGGAAAAAAGAGTGATATACTGCATTGTTATGTTCATTTCATATATTTAGTCAAGAAAATATTCTTCATACGAAATTGAGCGTTATTATTACCATTTTTTTTTTTTTTTTTTATCATATACACTTTTACACAGTACAACATCATTATGTGTACTGTTCTATAAATAACAGCACATGAAATATGATGCATTTTTCACACGTATAAAATTAATTTTCAGGACAGAATAATGTGTTATGATAGGATGATTTTGGCTCCGTTGTGACTGCGTGTTGACGAGCGGGAGGGAGGACTGGCTGCGACGACCGCGGGGAAGACGGTCAATATCTGCCAGAGTTCCACACTGTGTTCACCATGAGTGATACCGAGCTTCCATCAGGCTGGGAGAAGCGTGTCAGCCGCTCTACAGGTATGCATTTTGATGATTATTTCCTTCTGGTGATGTCAATTGAATGAAAAATCTTGCTGTATTATTTCAGTCCCACCGTGAGTTTTCTTGCCCTCTTCATCGTATAGAGCTTCTCATTCGGAGTAATTTGAACTGTCTATGTATCCATCGCTAATAATTCATAATGCTGACAGCGATTTTTTAAGATTTGCAAGTTTTTTGGGGGGAGGATGGGGAGAGCAAGCGCGCTCCCAGCCATGACAACACTCGGACGTGACACACCTATTAATAAGACGATTTATTTAATCATGTATGTTAGATTAGGCTACTTCGGGTTAGATTAGGGTCAGATTTTAGTTCCTGTCCCATAGTTTTTCCTCTCCCCTCTCTAATCATCTTTATAATCTTCACATTGTGTAGATATTCTAAATAATTATCTTTTGTAAACTAATAAATGAGATAAAACTTTATGGATTATATATATATATATATATATATATATATATATATATATATATATATATATATATATATATATATATATATATATATATATATATATACACACACACACACACACACACACACACACACACACACACACACACACATAAATACATGTAAAAGACGTGCCCTTATGGCTGTTTACGAGGTCACCAAAAGGTCTACAAATCTGTGTGGATTTCAGGGGATATTTACCAACATTATCTAACCTTCTAACCAATCCTAACCTTACTTTCTAACATGACCTAACCTTCTAACCTAATGAAAACTAACCTAACCTGACCTTACCTAACATTTTAACCTAATGAAACCTTACTCATTAGTTTGCAACAGATTATTTTTTTAAAAGAAATTATAATACTTCTTGTGAGGGTTATAAGAAATAGAAGAGTATGGACAGAAAGTAGATTACCTAGTTATGTTACTGGTTTGGTTATAATAAGCTAGATTAGTTTGCTATGTTATTAGGTGACTTGGTTAGGTTAGGTGGTGGTGGTGCATGACAGCTAGAAGGCAGCTACAATTGAGCAGCATCCAGTTCTTTTGGGAGGAGCATTGTGAGAGTGTTACTGTTGTGTTGCTCATTTGTGAACATGAACTTGCTTTAGCATAGATTTCAGTTTGTTGTGCATTAATTGGATTTTCAATTTTTTGCAAACCATTAAACTCTGAGGTGATGACTGATGATTTGCGGGGAATAAAACATGTAGTTTAATTTGAAACAGACTGAAAATAGGAATATACACAATTTATTAGCTCCTTGACAAGATTAGCTCCTCTCTTCAGATGAATGTTTACTGACAGAGTGGTGAGTCAAAGTTGGCTTCGGTGTCATGTTTATAACGGTGTCCCAATTTTGAGGCTCCTAAATCAAGGGATGGTCTTATGCAATGGGGATAAAACAAACCTATAACACTGGTAAACATTAAGCCCTACTGTAACACTGACACACACACACACACACGTGTGTGTGTGTATTCAATATGTATGCACAAAATTTATTGGCTTCAAGACAGGGTGAGCTTCTCTATGGATGTTTACTGTGTCAACGACCTAGTGTCATCTTTACATTGGTGCACCACCCATGCAATAATAATAATCTGTTGCCGATTAGGCTAACAGAAACCTTCGGTCAATAAATACTTTATACTTATAAATACTTTTATTAAATACTCATTTTAAAATTAATACTATGTGACAAGGTGGTAATGAGAATTACCAACCAAGCCTATTATATCATGGCTCCAAAGTGTCCAGTGAGGCTCCAGCAATAAACTTGTGACAATTAGTACTCCTCACGAAAAGAAAGTAATGAATATTCCTGTTATTTGGAGCTCAGTTATACCTGGAATTGTGCACATTGAGGTCAGTGAATTTTTCCATGATGATAATGTAATTGAGTGAGGGCACCAATATATATATATATATATATATATATATATATATATATATATATATATATATATATACACACACACACACACACACACACACACACCAATCTAGTCCTGCAAATCACCACAACAGCATGGAGACAATGCCTGTGACATATCCACACAATGGAATGGTAATGGATAGCACAGCTACTGCTAATATGGGTTCCTCCTCTCTCTTTGCATAATTTTTAACCCCCAAGTGTCTAAACAGCTGCATCATTATAGATTCTAAACAGTATTTATACCACTGTCATTTCTCTCCATACTAGCACTGGTAATTTATCTTAAGCAACACACCATTCTTCTTGTTTTGTACCAATCTATAATCATTAAAATCAGTCAAGTTATCATTGTTGATTTTCTAAACTATCTTTAGCAAAACTTATGCCGAGTGGTGAAAGAGGAACATCATTAGATGTTGTTAGGCCTTACTGTTTCTTTGTTTGGAGTGAAGCAATAATGAGCTATAACTCACTATATTTCTATCTGTCATTTATAACCCCTCACAAAGTACATTTTAAGTGATCATGTATGTTAATCTAATTAAGTTTTGACTTGGTTTATGTAAGAATTCCTACAGTGTCAATATACATAAGACATTCACATGAGTTTCCTCAAGCTATAAGATTTGACAAATTTGATTAGTTGCATTCATAATTAGTGATCTACAGATTAAACTCATGCATATGTCTCATGCTACAGGCATGACTTACTACCTGAATATCTACACCAAGGAGAGCCAGTGGGATGTCCCAACAGAACCAGCCAAACCAGCAGCAGGTAGTGGAAGTGGTGGGCCAGACAGAGTACAGTGCTCTCACCTACTGGTGAAACATGCTGGCTCTCGTAGACCTTCATCATGGCGTCAGGAAAAAATCACTATTTCAAAGGAAGAAGCTATAGAGACTCTAAATGGTGAGTTAAGTTAATTTAAGTACAGAGAATAAAGAACAGAGTTTGCAAAGTGTCTAAAAGAGGAAGGCCACTTATAAGTTGAAAGGATGAGATAAAGTGATTTAGGCATGAAAAGGTGTTATTAGATGCTGGGATCCATGTTCTACATAGTGCTTTTGGACAACTCTAGCTAACTGTCATAGCCAACAGAATTTATGACCATGAGTCTTATGGCAGTTTGTTTCTTAGCTTTTAATTTATGGAATGAAATTATTATTATTTTCTAGGATTTAAATTGTTTTGACTTTATGACTGGGAAAATTAGATGGTTTATCCAATCAAAATTAACATTATATACAGGAAAAAATGTGGCTGCAGACCAACACATGCAGGGTACAGGGTTTGTTTATATTTTTAAAAAACTTATTGTACCACTGTAGGCAATTTACAATAATGGTTTATTGTCTCAGAGAACATTATTTACACATAGTAACCATTATTCATTATTTTACAGTGAAGACTCAATACTCGAATATCTTGGAAGTTGAACTTCTCGATATTCGAGCACAAAAGTTCAACCCAGTATGTACTTGAAAATATATCTGGCACAGTGGTACCTCTTTATTCAAACTTCATTCGTTCTTTTTGGCTGTTCAAATTGCGAAAATTCGAATTAGGAAGCAATTCTTACCATTGAAATTAATGTAAATACATTTAATTGGTTCCAGTTTATTTTAAATAAAAAATACTACATTCAACTGCCAGCTATTGCGAGAAATTGGTCCCTTAACATCGCTGTAATAGCTAAAAACGCAATAGTCATTGTTAAGAAGTAATGTGAAAAAATAAAATTAGTCCTGGCCCATGAGAGTGGCACCTTATTTTCCCCTCATCTCATCATAATTCATAGATATCGTTCACATTTTGAGAGTATAAAGTAAACACAGACATGAAATGCATAAAAAAAAACAAGCCTAAAAAAAGACTTATTTACTTCATTGTGAAACTCCCGAGTCCCGATGAGAATTAAACAGGCCTCCCCCGGGTCCTCTCCTCCCTCTCATGCACTAATATGGGAACAGATAGCGTAGTATTCCCCCCTCCCCCTCACTCCATCCCTATCCACTCCTATTCAATACATAAACAGACTGAGTAGGTCACCCCTCCCCCACTCCCTCTCTCCTCCGGCCACTCACCATCCTCTCTCTCTCTCTCTCTCTCTCTCTCTCTCTCTCTCTCTCTGTCTCTCTGTCTCTCTCTCTCTTATAAAGTAGAATATATTTGTGCAGCATCATTTCCAACAGAAATTATTTCAACAAGAGTATAAATTATTGTACAAAACTGCAAATTATTGTATTATCGTAGTTTGTGCAAATGACAATATTTAACAATTCATTCTTCATTGCTTGTTTAAAGTGTTAAATATATCTTCATAATTAAATAAGTGTGCCCATGACCAGAGTAGAAGGCCACATTGACTGGGGTGGTAGGTAGGAAGTGACCAGTGTTGGGGGCTGGAGTAAGCAAGGCAACTAGGGGCCGGAGTGACTTGAAAGCCGTTCACGAGTCACAATAGAGAGAGGTCTTCACACCGGAGAAGTCGGCTGACTAGCGGAAAGGCAGCATCGGCCGCCACGTGTGTTTGTGTTCGAACTGAGAGGCCACGTTCAGATTGGAGATCAAAATTTGTTCACCAAATGTGTTCGGATTGGGAAGTGTTCGAGTCAAAGGGTGTTTGAATCAAGAGGTACCACTGTATTCCTAACCTACTTCAACCTAACCTAATGTCCCCCACTATACAGGTCTCCTAATGGTACATCATGCAAAAACATCTTCAATAAACATGAAAACACCTTAAAAAAACAAAAACAACATTAAAGAAAATAAAAACAACCTTAAAACCCCAGCAAAGCACCTTTTTAATGTTTTCTTAAGTTTAATGCAGTTTGGAATGAATTTTTTTTTGTGCTTGCATCTGTGTTTTTTTTTTTTTTTTTTGTGTGTGTGTGTGTGTGTGTGTGTGTGTGTGCATTTTTCTTAACCCCTTCCCGGCAGTAGGGCAGATTCAAGTTCTACCAAATAAAAATTCGTCTATATATAGACGCTACCGACATTCATCAATTAGTCTATATATAGTTTCCCCGCCATTTGGTATTTCAGACGGACGTCTATATATAGTCTCTGCTGCAAAACTGAATACACAGTTTAAAATATTTATTGACATTATTCATGTTTGAATTGTTATAATGCATAGTGATATACTAAAATGAATGTCTCACAATTCCCTGTAAAAGCAGCAATACAAGGAATGCATACTTTTCTCTTTTGTTAGTATCTCTCCATAGTAAGTCTCTCTACTTTTTCTCTTCATTTTACCCTTCCTCCGTTTTTCGTCACAGACCTTTGGTGCATACTTATTTGTTTCTGATACAATGTGATCTAGTAATTCATCATCAATCAAAGCATGAAATATTTCTGAAGATGACTGGTCATCTTCCAGAACAAGTTTTACACCACTATCACCCGTAAAGGGAAAAGGCTCCCTTTCAACAGCTGATTGACTTTGCCAGTTATATTGTATATCATCATCATCACCTTCAGGTTGTTCATCTGCATCAGACCGGCTATCTGTCTCAATTTCAGGCTCTGATTCTGTGTCAGTGTTAGCAATGAGAGAGGATGAGTCAGAAACTTCAAAATCCTCCAAAAAATCATCATCTACATCCTCAACTAATAGATTCTCTATTTCCTCCGTTTCAAGATGTCTCTTTCTCCTTGCCATGATAAACTAATCAGAAAAAAATGCAGAAAAAAGGCAAAATTCCAGGTATTAGCTTATGTGCGCAGCACATCCGCCACCCACAGAAGACAATGGGTCCTTGAGAAGCAGTTTTGACAAGCGTCTGGGGCCTTGAGATGCCAAATAACAATTTATTTGATTGATTTTGCTACTAAAAAAGGAATTGTCTATAATTATATAGATTATGCTGCAACTTAGTGTGATCACACACGAGCAAACGTCTATATAAAGATACGCCAACAAAAAGTCCCAGTTTCGAAACATCTATATATAGATCCGCAGCCGTTAAGGGGTTAATGTTTGTTTTTAAGGGGTGATTTGTGCGTGTGTGTGGGTATATGTTAAGGCTTTCTTTTTGTGTGTGTGTTTTTAATGTTTTTTTCAAGTTTAATTGTTTGGAATTCTTTTTTTTTTGAGATATGATGTGTGTGTGTGTTTGTGTGTGTGTTAAGGTTTTCTTCTTCTGTGTGTGTTTTTTTATGTTTTTTTGAGGGGTGATGTGTATGTATGTGTGTGTGTTTGGGTTTTCTTTTTTTTTTTCCTTTGTGTATTTTTCTTGAGGGGTGATGTGTGTTTGTGTGTGTACATGTGTTTTTATTTTTTGTGTGTGTTTTTAATGTTTTTTTGAAGTTTAACTGTGTTTGGAATGAGTTTTTTGTGTTCATGTCTTTTCTGATTTTTTTGTGTTTTTTGAGGGGTGCTGTGTGTGTGTGTGTGTGTGTGTGTGTGTGTGTGTGTGTGTGTGTGTGTGTGTGTGCTTGGTTATGTTTTCTTATTTTAATGTTTTCAATGTTTTTCTTTTTATGTTTGATGCCTGAAAAGCTTATGAAAAAGATTTCTAAAAACCCTCGTAAACATGGAAAACCTTAAAAACATGAAAAAAATTAAAACTGTCTTTGCAAACCCCTTAAAACATCATCAAAAACATAAAAAGCACCTTATTAAATCTCAAATATTATGAAAACTCTTAAAAACCAATACAAACATAAAAAATATTCTTTAAAAACAATGAAAAACATCCCTAAAATCCCCCGAAATCACCCCTAACCTAATGTAAGCTAACCTAACGTTAACTACCCTTTGCAGGTAGGACATGCAAAAACATCTTCTAAAAACCCTAAAACCACCTTTGGAAACATTAAGAACTGCCAAAAAAACACCCCTAACCTAACCTAACCTAACGAAATCTAACATCCCATTACAAGTGTCCCAGTGGTCCAACCTGATGGTTTTTACAGCAAGCAAAAAACATGAAAAACCTTGATAAGACAACCTTAAACACCCTTAAAACACCCTAAAAACTCCAATAAACACCCTTAATTAAAAGTACCCTCAAAAAACACCTCTAACCTAATCTAATCTAACAAAATTTAACGTCCCTTTACATGTCTCTCACTGTTACAACTTGGTAGTTTTTAGAGGGATCAAAACACATGAAAGCCTTAAGAAACAACCTTAAACACCCTAAAAGCACCCCTAAAAACCCTAAAAACAATCTTAAAAAATACCCCCCCCCAAAATATCTCCAAACTTAACCTAAACCTTAAAAACATCAAAAACATGAAAACCACCTTTGCAAACCCCTTAAAACATCATCAAAAACATGAAAACACCTTAAGAAAACCTCAAATATCATGAAAAATTCTTAAAAACTAATATAAACATGAAGAACCACTTTAAAACAAAAAAAACCTTAAACCCCCCAAAATCACACCTAACCTAATGAAACCTAACCTAATGTTAACCATCCTTTGCAGGTAGGACATGCAAAAACATCTTTTAAAAGCCATAAACCACTTTCTAAAACCTTTAAAACTGCCAAAAAAACAAAAATACCCCTAACCTAACCTAACCCAAAGAAATCTAACGTCCCATGACAAATGTCCCAGTAGTCCAACCTGATGGTTTTCACAGCAAGCAAAAAACATGAAAAACCTTAAAAAAACAACCTTATACACTCTAAAAACACCTTTTAAAGCACCATAAACAACCTTTAAAATATCCCCCCAAAACACCCCTAATCTAATCTAACCTAACGAAACCTAATGTCCCTTTACAGGTCTCCCACTGTTACAACTTGGTAGTGTTCAGAGAGAGCAAAAAACATGAAAGTCTTAAGAAACAACCACCCTAAAAATACCCTTGAAAACCCTAAAAACAACCTTTAAAAACACCCCCCCAAAAATATCCCATGAATTTAAAAACATCAAAAACCTGAAAACTGCCTTTGCAAACCCCTTAAAACATCACCAAAAACATGAAAACACTTTATTAAAACCTTAATTAATATGAAAAACTCTTAAAAAAACAATATAAACATGAAAACTCCCTCTAAAAACAAAGAAAAGAAAACCTTAAACCCCCCCAAAATCACCCCTAACCCAATGTAACCTAACCTAATGTTAACCATCCTTTGCAGGTAGGATATTCAAAAATGTCTTCTAAAAACCCTAAAGCCACCTTCTGAAACCTTTAAAACTGCCCAAAAAACACCCCTAACCTAACGAAATCTAACATCCCATTACAAGTGTTCCAGTGGTCGGAACTGGTGGTGTTCACAGCGAGCAAAAAACATGAAAAACCTTGAGAAAAAACCTTAAACACCCTTAAAACTGTTAAAACAACCTTAAAAAGTATCCCCCCCAAACCACCCCTAACTAATGAAACCTAATGTCCCTTTACAGGTCTCCCAGTGTTACAAAACTGTAAATTATTGTAGTAACGTAGTTTGTTCTAATGACAATGATATTTAATAATTCATTCTTCATTGGTTGTTTAAAGTGTTATATATATCTTCATTAAGTTTGCCTGTGACCAGAGTAGGCCGCATTGACTGGGGTGGTAGGTTGGAAGTGACCACGGTTGAGAACTGGATTATGCGAGACAACAAGGGGCTGGAGTGACTTGAGAGCTGTTCACAAGTTGCAATAGAGGGTGTTCACGGCGGAAAAGTTGGCCGACTTGCAGGAAGGTGGCGTCAGCCGCCATGTGTGTTTATGTTCGAATTGAGAGGCTGCGTTCGGATTCTAGGTCAAAATTTGTTTGCCAAATGTGTTCGGATTGGGAAGTGTTTGAATCAAGAGATACCATTTGTACTTGAATGTCTCCACACTGGTTGTAAATAAAAGCTGGCTTCTCCCTCCTCACCAAATAATATGAGAAAGCAGCAAGAATCACCAATCTTGCAGTTGAGTATTGTAAGGTAAAAACTACAGTAGCCACCATACTGCCAATGTGGCAATGGGTGTGAAAAACGCAATTTATGCTGAGGTTAGAACAAGTTATCTGATTTTTAGGTATCTGTAGTCCAACTTGATTTTTGAGCAGCCATTCAAAACAAATTAAGTTCAAGTATTGAGTCTACTGTATTTAAAATAAAATAAAAAACATCTGGGGATCTTGTTATGATTGACAGCATGAATTTAGTAATGTTTGATATGCATTATGATAATATGAGTTTATGATAGTTATATTTGAAATGCATGATTTTATTTTGCTATGATGATTTGCAGAAGAGGCCCAGAGGTTTAAATTATTTAAAATTTGGATAGGGACAGGTAGAGTTCTTTCTTCTATTGATAAGGAACACTATCTGAATTCACATTTTCAATCTTTGAAGTGGATGTTCCCTGCTTATCTATTTTCTCATGGCAGCTCTTATCCTAACACGAATTAAGATTCATTAATCAAATTGAAGGAAAAAATGATAATCTATGGTTGCTAAAAAAACAATTTTTTATTTGCAGAATACCGTACAGAAATCACATCTGGACAGTCCTCATTTGCTGAATTAGCTAGTAGGGTAAGTGAACTTCTGCTTCTTAGAAATATTTATCTCAAATTTGTTCCATTTGAAAAATAGTTGTAAGCACATCAACCTGCATTTGTGGTTATAGGTTGTAAAGGAAATTCAATTTTTCATATCCCTCAGGTGTCTGACTGTAGCTCAGCTAAGCGTGGAGGAGACCTTGGATTGTTTGGTCGTGGTGCAATGCAGAAACCATTTGAGGATGCTGCATTTGCCTTGAAGGTTGGCGAATTGAGCAAGATAGTGGACACTGATTCGGGAGTCCATATCATTCTGCGTACAGCATAAACTTGTAACTTCTGCCAATAATTTTTATTCATCACAAACATAAGGAATGTTACTGAAGTTTTGTGCTGGAATATTTGTCAATGCTTTGCTCTATTACCATAAAAGTAATTAACATTTTTTCAGGTATAAGTTGTTTTATCATCAAAGTAATGATATTCATGAACCCATCATTCTGAAGACATATATTACATACCTGTTATGTATAAATAAAGATTTACAAAAATCATGCTTTGACATACCTATATGTTAAAAATATAACTGATTAAGCTTCGTCATTATATAACCATGTCCAGTATGTCTCATGTTACTACAAATGATGTTGTCTTTGTAGTTAGAATGTTCTTTTGATAGCAATTTGGCAAAAAAAAAAAAATTTGAGGGAAATACTTTGGTGTCTAATTTTCTAAATCTTTTGTGTACAGGAGTTAAATTACAAAACCTGTAAACACTATACTCCAAAATAACACCTTACTACTGCCTGTGAATTCACCAACAAAAGATTATTTCTTATGCTGTTTGAGTATTGAGAAGGAATAGCAATTGTACAAAGGCAACATTATTTTTGCAATAGGTTTTTTCAAATTTTAGTTTGTGCAGTATTTACACTAGTTTGAAGATGAAGATAACCCTAAAGAAAGGAAACAATAGTGATGATTGCATATATAAAAAGGAATATTTATGTAACTGGAAATATTTCATTGCATCTATAAAAAGGTATAACTATTTAACTCGAGATGAAAATCAATTCATTGTATAACAATTAATGAGGACGGACTTGCCTACCTCCATGAAATTCTGCTCTTAGCTCACAAGCTACAATTTTCTTAACTTTGGATGACTTAGAAGTCCGTGTCCACATGGAGTGAGTGAGTTGGGAAGGAGTCAGAAGAAATGCTATACATACCAGTGTAATTTACTTCCTTTTTTCCTTTTTTGCCTTGTTAAATACTAATTACATATTAAATAAAATCATGAAAAGGTGGGCTGTGTTTAGTGATAAATATACAATGTATTTGATTTACTTAGCAAGTCCAATACTACTGTAAACTGCTAGGAACTTGAGATCATGTTTGTAAATAGTTTAACAGTATATTGATATATCCATCTATATACCAACTCTTGTCCTCTTTAAAGAAGAGGTAGACATACAAGTATTTCTTCATAATTTAGCTTTTAGGCCCTCTAAGAGAACCCATTCTCATAGCACTCCACTGCATGTGAGTCAGTTGCATAGCATATCTAGTAGTAGCTGTTGCAAGACATGAGTTGTGCTAGTTATCCCCAACTACACCATAATAGACCTGCTTCATTCACATCCAAACTAATGAACTAGCCATAGTAGTCTGTTGGTGAAAAAGGTACCACTCTTGTAGCGCTAGCAGACCTATTTGGTCGTAGCTACCTGGCTTGGTACATTAACTGAACAAAACTGATACAAGAAAACCACATTCATGCACATCTCTCCGTAACTCTTGTATCTGATACTCTCTTTACACTCCCCATCTCATTTTCACCAATCATTTTTTCTTCCTCTCTGTAAGTTCAAATTATTGTAACTCAGGTAAATACTTCCCCATACTATTTCTCTTTTGTACTTCCTTATTCCATGTTATCTTACAGGTTTCTCCACAATAATCGATTGTCTCTGCTTCTTGCATAATTCATGTTTTAGCTAGACAATGCAATTGAGACCTACTTTATCAACCTTCTCTTTGCATTAATTTCTAGCAAACTACTTTTGAACACTTTTCAATCCTCCTTACACCTCTCTTCAATAGTTTTTGACATGTAATCCTAAATTTAATGACATTCACTAGCATCATAAAGAATTTGTTAAAAACTGTACTTGTTATCCTTTTCCACACTACCAAAGCAGTTAAGGTGGTCAATCACTAAAGACCTAGTTATGTTATAGTTATGTTAAGATGAAAGTAAATATGGTTGAATTTTATTGTACATTTACTTTTATTATCAAACCTCAGCTAGGCTTCAGATATGTTTGTATCAGCCTTTGGCTGATTATCAACAAAATTAACTCCTCTTTGTGGACACTGTATGTACTAGAGGTGGAGAAAGTGGAAGTTAATGATTGATATGCAGCGGACTGTGGCTAAACTGAGACTGAGCAGGCTGTTGGGGAGGTGTTTGTGTGAGAGCAGTCATATTATTACACATTATAAAACTGGATTAAATCAAACTTACTTGTCTTCTTTACAATATTTCATAATCGCTACTGTATGAAACATTAAATAGTCAGTGGTCATATCAATAACAACCTATAATTTCATACTCATTAGTGCAGTATCTGATTCAGATTTCATCTCTACCAGCATATACTATATACAAATCTATATCTAGTCCTCAAATTCACCTCCCTTACATCATCATTCACACAATTATTAAATAATCAAGGCAACATTGCACATCCCTAATGTGCCCTGCTTGAACAGGATACCACTCACACAGCATTTTTCAATTGGTCAACAATTCACATTAAAAACTCATTTTAATTATTATTAGCTACCTATCTACAAACTAAGGAAAAAAATTCAACAGTCCATGCATGATATCATGGTCATATGTGTAAAGTTCATGATCACCCCAAACACACCCTTGCCTTTAACCAAACACCAGACATACCTGCCCTACACCAAACACCTGATCCTAGGAGACAATCCTCTATACCAACACTACTGGATGTACCCTTAAACAAAATATTACACACACTTTATGGGAAGGAAAAATACATGCACTTGCATGGTCAATCACTATAATGCTGCTCTAAAAACCAACACTGCTAGCTTACTAGCCACTTTCCAAACATTCTGCAAAAATCCAAACCTGTACATTTTCCTACTTTCACCTCCCTCCCTCATTCTTGTATTTCTTTCTTTGTGATCAGACTCAAACTCTTCCACACTGATATACAAAATGATATTGAGGGCTCAAACATTAATGCCAGTACTGCACTGTTGTCTAATTAATGTTTTACAAGTTAGCACCTCTGATGATTCCAGTGCTCACTTCTTAACTATATCTCAAGACTGACTCATTCAAATGGCTTGAAAGACATTGTTACAATCATAACAGAATAATTTACTTTCATAGTTGAAACAATATTTCAGAATATTCTTATAAATTTAAAATAAAATGGTTCAATGTTTAGTTATTGATAAAAATATCTTAATTACAATGATAAACATTTGTTATTTTATATAAAACTCATTATATATTTATAAAAATTTCCTCAAGTGTAAATACCACATATCTTGGCTTATATGATGACTCTACACCCAATACAAAACTCTTAACTTGTCAAATATATACATACCTGCAACTGGCTCATGAACTCACTGATCAGTACAATCAGAAAAACAGCAATCATAGGGAAACCGAGAACAACCCACCAGTTTGCATGTGACCACGTAACTTTTCCTGAAATGTAGCACGCCAGGAAGCCTGAAGGCAGATAGTTATTGAAACATTTCATTATATGAAGCAGTAACAGATTAGAATTTTCACATGTTACACCACTTACTCACATGAACTTTGTCACAAGTACCTTTTTGTAAATATGTCAGTAATGTGTGTGAATGCAAATTGAAATCTCTCAATAAAATATTTGCCTTCTGGTGGCTGTCATGTCCCATTTCAGACAAATGAAACACCTCATATACATAGAACAGTTGGTTGCCCTCTTCTTTATATGATTATTTTCTTATTTGTAAGAGATGTTGATCTTACTGATGAGTGAACCATACACAAACAGGTATGAGGAACTTGGTTCATTTCACTATATTGCCTGCTTTGCCCATCTGATTTCATAAGCTTCCACACTAAATTTCTCTTGAATAAGTACACCATTACAAATACTATTTAATAGAGTAAAGCTAACTGAACATCTCTACCTTGAAAATTTGAGTCTTAATTAATCAGTAACCTTATAAGCCAAGACATGTAGTAGGACAGTTTATCACCAGTGAACTCTCTTGAACAATATTACCAAGAATCAGATATTCAACAAGCTTATCATGCATTGCTTGAAATGTCTTGCGTCACCTTGTTTTAGTCTGTTAACAGGAAAACATGGCAGATTGACACAAAGTATTGCAATGTGAAATCTGACTGCAGATTAAAAGAAAAAAAAAAGTGATATAATTACATAACACACTATATACAAGATCAGTTTTATGATTAAGTTTCTTAGAAGTGAGAAACTTTACAAAAGTAAAGCCTTGAAATAAGCAATGATTTAAGCTATGATTCCAAATGGCCTTTTTAGTAAGGATTCCAAGTGACTATGCCTGATCTGTGTTGGAATAGTCCTCAGTGGAAGGTTCGGCTGCATGACCATTCTGTGGTAGTGTTGATGCCTCTGGAGCACTGTCTGAATCTTGTTGGAGCTCTGGAGTTGGTGTGCCTGACAGGCGGTCTCCCAACACCCCTTGGATGCGTCTGCACATGCCACTCATGAGGGGACGCTTTATGTCTGGTCCACCAAAGTCTGTCTCAGCCAACAAGCGCTTAGCTCCCACTCCTTTGGTTTTTAGCATATTATTTATAACTCTCAGGTCCTGAAAATAATTGGGTGTTAACAATTTTCCTCCTAATTTACTGAAAGGTAAATTAAGATTTTGAAACCATCACCTCATGGCTTACCAGTTTAATATAAAAAACACTCCAATATTATTTGTTCATAACATTGTTTTGCTAAATCTTTTTCAGAATTTAAATACTATCCTAATTTTTCTACTGATTTACACTTTTCCAAAATTTAATTAGGACAATAAATGCCAAGATTTACATACTTTATAGTCATTTACATCAAGAATAAATTGTACATGAAACACTACTTCCTTACCTTAGCTGGACTACGATTAAAATAATATGGCAGTGGTTTCCGAGGTGACATAGCTGTGTTGCCTTTCACTGGACTGAGATTGTTGATGTAAACAGAGTGATTAGAGGAGATTCTTCGCCGTGGTGACACAGGTGTGTGTCGTACAACTGGCAATGGTGATAGTGGAGGAAGATCACCCTGAAATATTCTAAAATTACTAATCTGTTGAACTGTGGCAAGCCAGACAAAATTCAGAAACATGGTTATCAGTTTATCTGAATTCTAAAATAAGAAATTCATACCTCTTGAACTGCTCTGAACTTCAAAGCAAAAGCTTTCATCTTTTGTACATATACTTGATTGTAGAATAATATGAGATCACCTCTTTCCTCTTGGTCAAAGCTGGTTGATGTTCCAGTCATCTGACTTGGTGTAGCAGGAGGGGCACTTCCTTCTTGCTGTCCCCTACAACCTTGAAAGCAAAACACATCAAATTATATTAATGTAAACTTGATGTGAAAATTATGATAATCAAAATTAAGCTCTCATTTTTCAAGTATAAAAGAAAAAAGAACAATAATTTTTTCTAATAATCCTGCAAAGGCTTGTCACACACAAAAAAGTTCAATAAATTAACTAACCCTCCACTTTCAAGGACACATTTGAAGCACTGGATCTTGATATCAACACACTGCGGTAGACATGTGAGGCTGCTTGTGGCTGGCTTCTGTAGTGCTTCATTATTTCTTGGAATATTCTATCATTTCCAGTCACTTTGCATGTTATGTATATAGCACACATGATCATCTGATCCATGTGTCTGTCTTGCATCAATTCTGTATAGTGGATAATGGAGTGCTCAAAACATGTCCAAATTTTTTTCCTCAGCTCTTTTTCATTAACGTCAAGTCTATCACAGAGCTCTCGTAATCTCATGTTGGCCAACGTGTAGAACTGAAAATGAGAGATAATGTTCAAAACAAAAAATATATATATCTATGTTCAGATAACATTTATGATTCACTGGATCATACAATGAAAACAGTGACAAATTTTCATTACCTAGTATCATATTGGAAAGTTGGTAGAAACTCACATATTAAATAAAATGTTAGTCAATTATTACCTTTCTACAAAATAGGGCTAGGGAACCATGCCTCTTTGGTCTGTCTTTCTTCTTGTCTGTGCTGGATGGATCAGCTGCTTTATCTGAGGTGTTCTCTGCACTGCTCTCTGAAGAACCTGCTGCTCCCTGGGAAGTGGCCAGAAAATAGAATAAGGTTACTCTTGAAAAATCATCTTACAAAATTTAGATATGGTGATAGAAACAAAAAATCTGAGGAAGCTGCAAGAACTTTTAGTCCATCAAGCAGTTGTCCCATCAAAAAGGGAGGGAGTAATGGTCTTACTTGAATAGTAATTAGACTGGGCGGTTTCTGGATTGTGGAGGGAGCACAAGTTGTGATAACAGAGGTTCCATTGGTGCCTCTGTTACTGAATGATGAAGCCCGTGATACTGCGAGCGTTGGGACAGCATTTGATGAAGCAGTTGATGAGGATGGTGGAAAAAGTGTTCTTCTTGCTGATGACTGACTGACTGGAGACTGAAATCTTTCTGAGATCGTGGATAATGGCGAGAGTTGAAGATCTGAAGAGAAAAATGTCAGATTATAGGAAAAATAAATAAAAAATTATACATGGTTGAAGAAGTTAGAGACATCTTAGAAAGTTTATAACTTCTAAGAAAACTTGAAACATCACATTGTTTACAAGATACCTTTTCAACAACAGGTATAGATAGTATAACATAAATCTTTACCCCCCTTAAAGAAAACTAACTAAAAAATGCTTACTAATTGGAGTGGCTTTGTCATTGACTAGTTTTGTAGCTGGGGACATGGGAGTAGTGGCAAGGCCAACAGAAGGAGTGGTTGAGTTCATCTCAGTCTCAAGCTGATCAGAGAAGTTAACATCTTGACATGATGGAATATCCATGTTTCCATTCTGCAGTATTTGCCATAAGGAAGAATCTCTCTTCCAAGCAAGGGAGTCCAGGATTTGTTCTTCAATCTGTACATAATAAAGTTAATTAAAATATCACACAGTGAGCACATCAAAGATTTCAATAATATGCCACACATAACCATCCGAGTGAATATGTGGGTGATTTAATTAAATGGATAAACATGAGAATCCTTGTCTGAAAACACAAACAACAACACATTTGAAGATTCTGACAAGTACTCTGAGTTTAAAATGTACTAAAAAAAATATAACTTTTCTGATCAATGTTGATCTTGAAAAGATGTTGACTTACTCCTTTGAGATGTTTTACTAACTCCCTAGAGAGTTGGTTATCAGACTGCTTCTCAGATCGGATGACAGGCTCAATGATCCGAATGAAATAATATGGTTCAACTTGAGCAAACTGTAAAGGGAGGAAAATATCCTTATTCCAAATGGTGGATAATAATAGTACATGAAAAGGTATCCAAAGGCAATACAATTGAGACAATCTGTAGAACTTCTTTTGTAGGAAATGTGTTACAAGCAATGGTAAAGTAAAAAAAAGTAATAAGTACCGACATGTCACAATCAAAACAGGGCAAACTGATATTACTTACTTGCAATGACCAAGGAAAACGTCTTGGGTCATTGTAAGACCTTAGCACTATTTCAACACAGCAGGTGAACAGAGTTTTATGGAACAACTCTTCTTGCAGAATCAGCTGAAAGAAAATTCTAATTATAATCTTATTCAACACATCAACCCACTTCCTTCTATTTTAACAACCCACTTTCCTTCCCTTTCCTTATTAACATGTTTACACAATACACACTAAAGCAGACATTTTAGACTGCAGAAACAAACTCAGCAGTATATAGTATATGAAAAAAAGGACTGAAATAGGGAAAAGGGTTGTGATGAGGGATTTAATAGAGAGAATAAAGCATGAAAAACACAGGTAACCAGACTTAGTATGAAGAAATAATGAAAGGAATTACCGTCAAGTCAACTCCTCTCCTCTTCTCATCCATCAATATATGTTCTAAAAAGGTGTAGTAGAGGATTTGACCCATCTGCAGCCTCAAATTGGCAAAATCCATACTTGGCCCATTATAATCCTCAGTGGACTGTGTATACAGACGACAAAATGCTTCACTCATCTCTGTAACCAAGGCTGCAAGCTTCTCTTCTGGATTTTCTTTACATGTTCTATGGGAGAGAAGAAAATGACAACCCTTGCTAGCCACTTTTATGTAACACAGGGTTGAAAGGAAGAACAAATCTTATTCATCACAAGCAATATACCACCCATTCATTCATGCTAATACTTTCTGGAACTGAATCTAATCTTTAGCACAACAAATCTAATTATGGTAAACCATTCTTAACTTCACCAACAGAAAAATTTGAAGAAAATCAATGACAGCAAACAAAGATAGTATGAGCTTTAACAATCCTATTATTATTGAAAATCATACTTACTTAAACATTTCCTGTAACTCTTCACTTGCACTGTTTTTCCTGCCAGCAAGAAGCGCATAAAGCTTCTGTAAGCCGGAGGTAACCACGGTGAGAGGCGTTGTACCTATATTTGGCCGGTTGATGGTATATCGGCGTCCAGTGATGGGTGTCAGCGGCACAAGATGCAAGTCACCATCAAATGACTGTAAATGCATTTTTACCTTTCATTATTTCACCTAAAATCACTCATTAAAGGTAATGTTGAATATCTATGACAGAGCAAACCACAATATCAAGACAAAAATCATAAACTGACATCTAAAGTATACCTGAACCAAGTTCCTTCTGGCCTGTCTCATGGAAGAAGTATCGACAGGAGAGTCCAAGTGTGTTGCCTTTGTGGAGGGAGGAGATGCCCCAACGGAGCCGGTCACCACTTCGTCTTCGTTCAAGAACATTCTCTCGTCAAATTCACCGTAACTCAGCAGATATTCTTCATAGGCATTCTTCACTTCCTTCACATTGTGGTCAAAGTTGGCTTGCTCTAAGAGGCCAGTACCTTCACCTCCTCCTTTCAGTACCTTGGGAGGTAAAGAAAATACAAATATACATTTACATGATAAAAATAAAGTGCAAATTAGTGGAAATAATCTCAAAGAATCTGAAAAAAAAATTTAGTGAAAAAAATTTATAGGATTACAATACAATACTACAATATTAAAAGAATCATCAAGTCCATTTCTGTATTATGATCATAACTATAATTACAAATTGGCTCCATGACATTACACACTATTTAAAATATCTTTTCAAAGTTCTAACATATTTGGAATGCATCAATTTTCCAGTATATTTGAGTGAAACACCTACTTTATATGTTCTAAGTACTAAAGGGAAGAAAAGAAAAAAATCCTTTATGAATTACCTTTTTGTCAATGAGGTCTCTAATGTGTTTGTTCCAATAGTACTCTCTCACAACTTTGGTTTCAACCAGCACACCATCAAACTTCTCACACAAATAATCCATGATGGACACTGGCCATGATGAAAGCTCATTCCCACTTGATTCAGTATTCAAGAATTCAGCTGAAATACCTGTGAATTACAAAATAATGTTACACCTGTTAAAATTGTACATCCTGTATCTTAAAAGACATAGTTGATGATTCAAACTGGTTAGAGAAGCCTTCATCAGTAGTCTTATACCATAGCCATACAGGTATACCACATGATCTAAATGTGTCGAAAATGAATTACAAGTATTAATATATCAAAAGAATGAGAATGCCTAAGAGTATATATAGGTAAGACCTTTTGAAATGGAGCTTAGGTTGCTTGACATGCACTGCAGATTAGTTATGGACTACATTTATTATTACATATCAAAGAAAACATAAAACAGAGTTTAATGATTTGCTTTATTCATCTACTAAAAATAAAGACCTGAAGATGTCAAAAGGAAACAAACTGGTATAACAAGTAATTTCTCTTCAAACAAAATCATGCATATCTCCTGCCGTGGAGAGAGAGAGAGAGAGAGAGAGAGAGAGAGAGAGAGAGAGAGAGAGAGAGAGAGAGAGAGAGAGAGAGAGAGAGAGAGAATTTTTTATTAACTGAATTATAGATTATTTCAGTAATAAGCCAGAAAAAGTGTTTACCTTCACACTCAGGATTGATGAGATCTTTGCGGTTGGAAAGCACCACATTTCTGTATATGAGATCAATAGATGCCAGCAACAAGGAATAACAACTTACAAGGTCCTGAGGGATACTTGGATATTTGCCTGTAATGAAAGAAAACATATAAATAAAAATCATAAAATTTTCAATCTCACAAAAATATAATGAAGACAAGAGGAACTGCAAGAAAATACTTGTGGTAATACTTGTGGTAATCTCTGTATGAAATACTACTACCTATCATAGTGTGGAAATTTGTGTAATCTTGTACATACTTCTTCATAAAAGCTCTTCACTACCAATTGCAGTACTGAATCTGTTCTATCACCTATACAACTTTCTCTTCAAGTACACAGCATGCATGCTACTAATCTGATACCAGTGGTTTAAAAAATCTCACCTTTAATCAAAATGTAAAGTGTCCAACAGAAATGGAAAAGTTCTGTTGAATTGCATGGCGGTCTCCTTTGCTTACGAGATCTTGGAGGCCGAGGCTGGTCATTCAATGGATTTTTAAACAAGTCTAAAAATATAGGTTTATACTTCTTGAAAATGTTATTGGAGACTGCAAAGTTTCTCTCCAAAAGATCAACTCTTCGACAGAATCCTTCATCAAAATGGGACATTGCAAGCCAGGACTTCATCTTCTTGATAAATTCTGTCAAACTGATGGAGACAAAAATTAATCTGAAATTCTGTAGAGACAGGTGATCTATACATAAATAGAAGGAACTTGCACACAAATGATCATGCACTGAGACTTGCAATACTGCTAATCAATATTCAATAATAACAAATCCATGCACACCACATTTAGTTAAACTTAAATCAACCCTCACCCCCTAAAAAAACTTTGTCTGAGTTGACATTTTTGATCACTGAAGAAACAGGGTGAATGTATATTTAAATGTACTAGGACGAGGATGAATGGTGTAAACATAATTGAACAAAAGCTTCTTGAGATAACAGCTGCAAATAACAACTAAGTAAAATGGTACTCAGGTACAAAAGTGATAAGTAAAGGTGTAAATCAATGGTTCTCAACTGGTGTGCTTGCCACAGGATCTACTGAGGGTGCACCCCAATTTTCAGGCTCCCCCTCAAATAAAAAGCTGAAAAAGCCACTTCCTTACTTTGCCTTATCTACATCACATCTGTGCAAGCAGTCAATGATAAAATTGAAACAGAAAAATAGGCTTCTTCCACTTGAGAACAATATGCAAGTGGCATTATTAACAAAAGGACCTAATATCAAGCATTTGTGTTCCAAGAATCCATCACAGATCTCACGCTTAAGTAGACATGTATAGTTCATTGTGATCTATTTGTTTGTGTGTTCCTGTTTTAACATAGTGCAACTGTTTTAAAACTACATATTGTCATACTTTATTCATCAAAGAAGCACCAATGTCAATTTAACTATCTTCATATCATCCAAGGACTATGTCTTGTTACATTGATGTTCAATCAACAAACTACAGACAAATTACAACTCGTATTTCCCAATAAGGGTGTACAAGACTTGAAAGGCTTGCCAAGGGTGCCTCAAACCAGAAAAGGTTGGGAGCCACTGGTGTAAACCTTGGTGACCAGCAGGAGAGACATTGAACAACATTTTCAAGGTTTCAGGCACAGAAAGACACTGATTATGGTCACAAAAGCATGAAGAACTGTCCCTGTATTAACTAAACAAACACTTAAATATATATACATTCTAAAAGTACCATGAAAAACAAATTCCAACTGTGGAGAGGTGGAGAGAAGCAGATTGAAGCTAGTCATAAATTGTTTGATCATGGCTTAGATGGTAGAGCACAGGTGTGGTAAAGATGAGTTAGTGAACAAGCATGAATGAGAAAGCCATGTCACTTATCTTGGCTACCCCTACTTTAAGGATAGCCTACATAGATAATATTTGACATTACATGAATAAATAAGGACAGAATTCTGGATCATAGATAAAATTGAAAGTATTTTATTTATTTAATTTTTTTATCTATACAAAGTGGGCATTTTCATGGGAATTTATGGGCTAAAGGAGACCACTTAATGGAGGTCTCCTATCTGAAAGCCCACCCACTAGAGGGCCGTTACCCCGAGTGGACGCCCAATTTCCACTCGGACCGTAGTCAGTATTCAAACCTATGCGCTCGGGGATCCCAAGGCCCCCACAGCGCAAACGGTTCCACTGTACCACGGCGGCCTCATAATAGCAATAATAAACAAGATAATAACAATAATAAAACATTTGAAAGATTACATTAGCTTTAAATGTACTATTTTACAGCTACTTGTAAACAGAGCACTTACGGTAAGTTGCAGTGCTGCAGCATGCGAGTGAGAGAAACACAGTTCCCTTGGATCATGTTGCCTGGACGACCCCCAACAGTGGGCACTGACCTTCGCCGGCAAGCAGCATATAGAGCACAGGCAAGCCATGTCAGCTGTTCACCCTGTAAATCAATGAAACACCTCATTAATCTCATATACTAAATAGTATACATACATTCTGAATCTTACTCACTAAATAGCACACCTACATATTGTACTACATTAGACAACCTTATCCATTGCTATTTTCTTTCCCAGGTGGATAAGACCTTTGAACAGAATTAGCAGTTGGGTGGATAAGAAAATCTGGTGGAGACACCTCAGAATGCCTAGATATCTTATAGAACCTGTTTTAGCAAGAGATGAGATTTAAAGTTTCCAGTTTAAATTACAAATAAAGGACAGACCAGGAATATTCAATGTAGAAGAGGGGGATAGCTGAGTATCACTGAAGAAGAATGGATAGTTTTCTGGAAGAAGTTGATAGATGGAGGAATTGAGTTTTTGAGGCATTGCTCAATACTAAGTTTTTGTTCTGTCCCAATCGAAGGTATTCCACCAATTGCTCTGGGACCAGGTCATGTAGATTAGCAAAGTCAAAGGCTGGTTCACAAAGATGGTCAATGACTAGAGAAGAAAGCTAAAGCTGGTGAACCTTGGAATCTCTGCGAAAGGAGAGACTGAATGTACTCCACTTTTGAAATTACGGTCAAATAAATTTTTATTGCTACATAGTCTGAGAACGTACTTTTAACAGCTGACCAGAAAAGTTCCAAGAGGTGAACTTCCAAATTCCAAACTAAATGTAGGGAATAACAGACATGACACATAACATGATCATAACACAGTGCTCTTTGTTATTGTGGTAAACATCCTGCACCAACACATCCTGCATGACCTCTTTTCAAGCCCTTTTTAAGTACACATGCAAAGCCTACTTCACTTGAGCTAAGATAACCAGACTATTGAAATTTATCAACCTAGAAAATAGATGTTATCAATGACACCAATAGTACTATAAATACTTCTATTATAAGACCATATTCATGAGCTTCCATATCTGAAAACTATAAAGAAATACCAAAATATTCAAATAAGATATCACTAAAACCTACAACAGTGATGCCAATGCCCATCAAACATCAGTCAGATGGCATATTTAGCAATATAACAGACTTACAAATAAACAGTAAACATTTTGATATAAAATAGTCATACAAGTAATTTTCTGTGTTGGCCTATTAGCGTTTCAATAAATACAACTACTCTAAGCTTCAGTGACTAAGATTTGTTTACTAGTCAAGGAGAGGGGGACACCTGAGACTCAAAGCATACCTATAACAGGGTATGGACTACTTACTATCTAGCTTACTTTCTTCAACCTGAGTTACCCTCTATCCAAGAACTGAGATGTAATGAGTAAGAGAGAAAAAAATTTGACATGGTTAAATGAACTACCTGATTAAAGAAGAGGGTGTATATGTAACCGGCCCTAATGTTATGTACACTTGCACCCACACCCACCCCCATTGTACCAACGGCAGTTAATCTGCAGAATAGGGCCTTCTACCTTATGTACACCACACTTATATGCTAGGTTAGGTTAGGATAGAATAGGTTAGGTTTCATTAAGAGTATGAGGTTCTATCAGAGTTGAATCTCATAAACACTAGATGGTTATGGCCACCGTCAGGTTGTTGTTCTTACTATTTAAACTTCCAATGATCACATAACTTGTCGGAAATGAATAACGCTGCAATAGGTCTGGATTCAATTGTTTATAGCTGGGTTTTGTGGGTACACTGAACAAGATTCTTATTGTGTCTATATTTCCTCTCTTCATTCTGTTCAATGATGTACCACCATCTCCTAACACCACAAACTCATCCAATGGGAATTTGCTATATGTATTCATGGATGGGGCATAGCTAGGAAGGCATGTGCATAGAGACATTTCTGTACTCAGTTCTACCATGGCTATCACTCACATAACTTGTGAAGGTTGCGATCACAGGGAAATTACCACTAAACTTCATTCAAAAGGACTGTTTTTCAGTTCCTGAGGGAACATGGTGGCCTATCTGCAGATGTTCAATGTCCTCAGTGCTACACACCATGTAAACTCAGGTCTGACAGGTGTCTCGCATTGCGGCCGCTATCGAGTTTATGGTTTGTTAGGGTTAGGTTAGGTTAAGTTTCGAGGATTAGGCTTACTAAGTTCTAAATTTGTCAGTATTATAGCGATCATAGCCAAAACTAGTTATTAAACATTTTTGGAATTCCAAATTTGGCCTATTTAGGCTTTCTCCACCTAAAAAAAAACATGCTTTCACATCGTCCTCTTAATTTCATTGGATTTTCGAAGGAGCTTGTGGCGAAAGTGAAGGCCTTATTCTGCAGTTTAACCCAGGTGGCAATGGCAGAGTTCACCCACCTATGACCAGTTATTGGTATCCACAGCCGGTTGAGGTGACCCAGCGCGGCACACTCGGCGTCCCAAACCTTCAAGGCAACAAGTGCACCAACCAAAACAAACCCCAGTCTGGCCTACCTCCAAGGTGTATTTCAACTTGATATTCTCGTAATTCGCCCAGGCTTCATCAGCTGTGACTTGGTCTAGGTTTAAATCTAACGACAGGTCGTTGTACTTCCTTTTTATGCTTGAATTAGAATCACTTTCAGTCATGTTTGGCACTGTACGAG